>OY970829.1:16875945-17308033 GCA_963853835.1 Calendula officinalis | reverse complement strand
TCGATCAGTTTCTGTAATGTTCGATATGTGGCCATAAAATCAGATAAACAATTATCTCCTGCATTTGTTGTGTGTTTACTTGATTTCAAAACGCTCGCAATCAGAATTTCAGTTTTTTTTTCTGTCAAAAAAAACCTTGAATTTTGAAGATATTTTATGGTAAACAGGTCGGAGCTCCGGCCGATATAGCGAGTTTGTTTGATGAAATCTTCAGAGACAACGATTTCAGTTGTAAATCGAGCACTTGTTCTTGCCTGGGTGACGATCCAGAGCTTGATGAATTCATGGTGAGTTAATTTGTTATATTTGTATTGTTGATTATTAAACTTGTGATATTAATTTTTTGGTTTTTGAAGGAAACTTATTGTGAGATGCTGGATAGATATAGATCTGATCTAGCTAGACCTTTTGATGAAGCGACGACGTTTTTGCACAATATGCAAACTCAACTCACAAACCTCTGCAAGGGAGCAGCTTCCATAACTTACCACACAGGTTCTCTCTCTCTCTCTCTCTCTCTCTCTCATCTCTTTCTATCTCCGCACAACTTCAGTCATGGATTCCTGTGCTATGTATGTGTGGGTTTCATCATATTTTATTATGTCCCACCTTAACTTAATTATTAATTTAGGGTTTTGTTACTGACAGCCTTTAGGGCTGTCATTAAGGGTAGTTGGATGCATAAATTGTTTGTACATTTGTTAGTGGAGGATGATTCTGAAATGCAGGGGGCGGTTATTAATTATTGTACAAATTTTGATGCATGTTTTAGCCTCTTATTGACAGCCCTTAGGGCTGTCATTATCATTTTCCATTAATTTATTACGCATCTTAACTATAGTCATGAATCATCGGAATTTCTTTCTATTTTTTATTTTTCGTCGCCGGAGCACGCGGATGCGGTGGCTGAATTGAAGCTGGTTGCCGGAGAAGGGGAATTGGGAAAACCCTAATGGGATGTGTTCCGACACTGGCCTTTTCTTTTGTGGTTATTTTAGGATATATTTTCGTTAGTGATCCCTGATCTTCAGTCATTTTCATATTCGAAGTCTTGATATGTTTTTATTTCACAAATCAGTCCAAACGCCTCGGAATCCCAGCTTGTTTTAGGATATCTGATTGATTTTTGTAGGGTACTAACCTACTTTGCAAAATACAAAGAAAATCATGAGTTTTTGGGTACGTACGTATATGATAATTATTATGTTTTCTTAAAAAAAATTGAACTACGTATGCGCCTAATTAAAATAGACTTGTTAAAATCGACTTGTTAAAAGTCTCAAATTGAGCTTCTGACTAGAGGCTCATTTAAGCTCGCAAGCCTAAACAAACTAACATACATTAATTGTTATAGAAAGATAATTAGATATTTTATATCAATATTATTATGTGTGTAAAATAATGCTCGCTATGTTCGTATTGCATCTTAACGAATGAACATAAATATTGGAAACCAAAAAAGACTTATTTTCCTAGCTAATAAAAGAATTAATACAAACATGATCATTTGCGTGTTTGTGTTAATTAGTTCATGTTTCAATTTGTTTACACTTATGTATTTAGGCATAAAACCACAACAGAATATACAAATTGTGTTATTTTATGCAGTGAAACATATAAACGTACCTTTCATCATTGTCCATCTCCTTTTACTGCAGCCATTCTCAGTTAGAGATATATGACCACTATTTAACAGTAGGTACAACCTCTAGTCTAATATTGCTTCTCGTAAAAATTCTCTTTCCTTTTTAAATGGCTATAATGGATTAGTTAAGGTTGGCGTGTTTTGCTCGTAATTTACATTATCTGATTGTTACAATGATAGTTTTCAAACATTTCCTCTAAGCATCTGGTAATTATTTACAGATAAAGTATCGAACTCGTGATTAATAAGAACTCATTCATAAACAATACTTGCTAGTAGATGTTTACCACATGGGTTTTTTTTTTTAACCTTTTTTATAATTAGTTTCATTTTTCATCCATATGCTTTTTTAAGAAGTGTGGATTTTGTCCGTAAGTTCAAATACAGCCTTTAACATAATATAACTTCAATTATTGCCGAAACTTTAGTCCAACTTAAGTTCCAAAATCGATCATAATCAAGTCTAAAACAGTTAACATTTAGGGTTAAGTCCCATCACGGTCGAGTACCTAATGAACATTTGGGTTATTTTACCCCAGACTTCATAAACCCACATTTCATACGTACTGATGATAATATATAACCAGTTAGGTTTAATACAACATTATTGACATTAATTTTGATCAATTTCCAAATTTATGAAACAAAATTATGGCAGTGTTTCAACTTTCAATATGGCCACGTTTCATTTCATGATTATATTGATACAATACGAATTTGTTTGTTTTTTAATAGCATGGAAAAGGAGAAAACATTAAACTCAGAACCCTATCATGACAGTTTGTATTCTCGTCATATAAAGATCTTGTACTCAAAAGCAAAATCTTTTACAATCAACTCTTGCATGCTTCCTCGTCAAATTAAAAAGAAAAACACTGTAGATATATTCTGCTTTAAGAATCATATGGCGATATTAGTACATCAGTGAGCTTCTCAATAAAATTTTATTGGTTTTGTCAATATCCTTGCATCTTATTATAATCCTTGAATTTTACATATAACAATTAACAAGTGTGTAAAATATACTCTTTTTTTTTTTTTTTTTTTTTGGGTTTTTGTGGATACTTAATAAGAAAACAATTGTCGCAAAATTTGTACGTATACTATTTTGTATCACTATATATAGGTTTCTATAGACGCATTTTTATCTACACTTTTCAATAGGTAAGACATTTAATATTTTTTGTGACTTATTTTATTCTTAAACATTCAAAAAATCTGGTTGTCTCAAACACGTTTCTGGATTTAGATGGAAATGTTGAAATTTTGTAGAAAAAATGGTCAATTTGATTAAAAAATCACCAAAAAGGTAGGTTTTTTCTTATTTTCTCATTATATTTTATGTGTGATTACTGATTAAAGGACAATATTCTAGTGATGGATAAGATCAACTGGGTCTCTTCTGGTTTTCATTTAATTCAGGTGAGATGAAACTGAAACAGTTGTTATCGTGAACTCTAGCCAGGAGGAGTAAGTGAATATGAAACCTTTTTCAAAACATTATAAAGTGTTTGTCAGTGTTACCTTATTTAAAAATAATAATAAACAATTCCAATATTTAATTTCATTAGGGTTTGTATTTGAAGTCATTGGTGCGTGTTTTGCGGGTTATCTCTCTTGTCTGGCTTTGATTTCTTTTGATTTGTTTAATCATTAAAAATCCGTACAAATCACTCACTGGGTTCTGTTTGCGATTCGACACTACGAACCTTGTATTTTCATTTCCATCATCTTTTTAATGGCAGTGAAGACGTCAGTTACCTTTTTTGGTGGCCCCACCCCCACTCACTTAATCTTTGGTGTTTTCACATCACTCGAAACACTCAAACCTACCAAAATTACTATTGCTACAAATTTAAATATATTTATAAATGTTAAAATGTATTTTTAGTAATTTGAATTTTATTAATTGTGTTTTCTACTATATTCAAAGGTGAAAAGTGGATGATATCTTCAACTTAGGAAAATAGTTAATTTGATATTATGACTCATTAATTTAGTATTAAACTATCACGTCATTTGCTTTTAATTTTATAGATGAACTTATATTTTTTTAGTTCGTCACACGTTATAAGGATTGTAAAACTTATAAGAAAGTACGACTAGATTAGTGAGTCAGGGTAGTAAATTGAATATTTTTGTAAGTTCAAGTTATCATGTTGCATATTTAGTATCTAGATTAGTTCGGTATAATAGAACATCCAATCAACCAAGTTATGGACGTACTAAAATGTTATTTGTCAAATTAATTAATAGATAAAATAAGAGGATAATTAATATATTAAGTGGTTTATGCAGGAACATAATCACATTTAGTATCTATAGAAGTATGTAATATTATTTAATTCTACACTATATATATATATATATATATATATATATATTTGATGGTAGATATGATTTTGTGATATATATATATATATACCTGCAGGTGATGAAAATGTGGAGAGATGTTCAGAAGAAGATTTAAGCAAGGGGGAAGTGATGAAATCAAACTGGACAAATGAAGATCGAGCTCTTAAGGATAAACTTTTACGCAAATATAGCAAATATATTAGTTCTTTGAAACATGAATTTTCCAACAAGAAAAAGAAAGGAAAACTACCCAAAGAAGCAAGACAAGTATTGCTTGAGTGGTGGAATGTTCATTACAGATGGCCTTATCCAACTGTAAGTAACACTTAATTAGTTAGTTAAATGACCATTTTATGAAATTAAAAAAGATTGTCTACGCAATAAAATGATAAATAAAAGAATGAGTTTGAAACTTTAGAAAAGAAAATATCAAAGTTGCAATACGTTAAAAAATTATTTATGAAATTAACTTTAACTTACGAGATCATATTAAAACACTTGTACTATTAGATAATTAATGTGTATGTAACGTTGTGTAGGAAGCAGACAAGATTGCATTGGCAGAATCAACGGGTTTGGATCAAAAACAGATAAATAATTGGTTCATAAATCAAAGGAAACGACATTGGAAGCCATCGGAGAATATGCAATTTGCAGTCATGGACAGTTTGTGTGGATCGTTTATTGTCAACAATTGATAGATCGAGGTGGTCGGTCGTCTCATCTTTCTGCATCTATTATATTTTGTATAATTATTATTATTATTAATTATGAATAATTTTTTAGGTTACTTTAATTCCCATTGTCAAATGTCTTCAAACAAATTCCAGTTTCGGATGATCGACTTCTAATAATGTAGTAATATTTATTTGACTTTTAGGGATACTTTCAGTATTACAATTAAAAGATAGTATAATTTACGTATAAATAGTTTATATTATTTGGCTATTAAAATGTATTTCTAGAGACTACGTGAGTTTAAGATTAGAGTTGATTGATGATCTTTGTGTTATTCTAAATAAGTTATTTTGTAGTCGTGTATTGTATGGTCAAAGTGGTGGTGAATTCGGACATCACTTGGATTCTAAATGCGGAAATCCTAGATTAAATATGGGACAAAGCCCAATAGAGGTATTATATGGGCTCCGAGGCCCACTTATATTTCACATTTCAAATCTAAGGCTAGACACACATATTTGATAAATTATAGTGGTACTATCTGACGTTATTCTTTTTAAGGAACTTAATTTTTAAAGATTTGAAGAATATTTTCACACGAAACCTTTTAGCAGGAGTTAAACACAAAATAATAATTGTGGTTTTTACCTTTCAAAATTTGAAAATATAGATAACGTATTTATTTTGTATGTTCCATATAAATTGATCCCAGTATGATTGATTTTAGGTGAATGTGACATATAACTACATAATAAATGTGATTAATAACTAATTAAATTTTGCATGTATATGCCCACGTATATACTACGAGGTCTATATCAGTTTAATTGGTTTGTTTTGACTTTGAATAATAACGTAGCAACATAAAAGAATGTTGCGAATAATGATGCAAGCTAGTTCTTAATTGTCTTTTATTTCTTTTTTGGGTGGTTTGGGTAGCTGGTAAAACAATTGAAAATAATGATACAAGATCTAATTCAGTAATTTGGGTGGGTTGGGTATATTAGATGGTAAAACTATTAAAATTCCAAACACCCGACAGAATATCCATTTCCATTTACAAAGAAGGCTCAAGGACTCCTTATGATTAATACATAAAGTCAAGGGGGCATTTCAGGATATCTGTATAATTCATGAAGTGGCCCGCCTGCGCAACGACATCAGTGGCACAATGCGCATAGGCAGCGCTGTTTAGCACAGCTATATATTCCAGAATCAATAGACAAAAACACATTCGTGGCCAACTAAACTAAAATTTCCAAAGTGGATAAGACTAATTTTAATCAGCATTCGTTAATTTTGTGTGATTCTCCGCCGGCTCATCGTCTTCACCGAAATTTTCTCAGGTTTTCGGCGAACGTCGAAAACAGTAATTAATTCCGTTTTCGTGATTAGTACTTCAAATTTACGAACATTTTGATGCTAATTAACTGAATTGTCGTCGATTGTTTAGTTGATGTGATATCTGCAATTGAATATGACAAAAGCGGTGATTATATTGCTGTTGGTGATCGAGGGGGTCGTGTTGTCATTAAGGCTGGTAAAGATGTGCGAATCGAACCACATTCTTATTTCTTTTTTATCTTTTCTCCCAATTATAATTTTTTATGGATTTTAGGATTAAATTATGCCTTTGATTCTCTGATTATTTACTGAAATAATGACGTTTATACATTGTTAATGCTAAATAGGTAAAAACAATTACTTTTTTAACACTTAATTTTGTTAATCTTCAAAAAGAACATCTCATTTACTCTGTTACGTGCAATACAAAAGTACTAATTTACCCTTTTAGTTTCTATTACACAAATCAATCTCTACATTATTCAAACAAATGTCACATTTTGGTCATTTTATCTATAAATAATCAAAATTTGCTTGATATTTAAACAATTGATTATCTTATTATTACAACTTAAAACATTATTTATGACAATCTAACCGATTATTTTATTATGATTAATTAATATCACATAATCACTTAATGTTTTGTTTGCATTCGCAGGTGATAAGTAAGCATCCTGAGTATAGATACAAGACCGAATTCCAGAGTCATGAGCCTGAGGTGTGTTATTATTATTACATGTATGCAATAGACCGTTATATTTGTTTAAAACTCATTTAATAATAATAGTTTTATTACAGTTTGATTATTTAAAAAGTGTGGAAATTGAAGAGAAGATTAACAAGTTGAAATGGTGCACGACCTTGAACGGGTCGCTCTTTTTACTTTCAACAAATGACAAAACCATCAAACTTTGGAGGGTATAATCTTCTCAACTTGACCCGTCATCTGGCCCGCCCGTTTTCCTTCTAAATTGTTTTAATTAAAAAAAAAGATGTATTATTACTTTTAGCTCGTATATAGTCTACAAAATTCAAAAAGTAAAAAGACAAAAGGTGATTGTGCCTCAACTTGACCCAAACCCATTTTGACCCGTTTATTTATCATTTGTAAAGCCAGGTTAAAGAGCGAAAAGTAAAAAAAGTGAAAGAAATGGATCTTAGCCCGTTCATTTCTTCAGAGAATTCACTTCTTTCTGAAAGCAGTTTCGTTAGTGGGCCCGTTGATAATGGTCATCGTTTAGAATGGGTTGATAATTCAACTTCTAATGCAGGATCTGTAAGTTTTAATGCTTGTAATATGTGAATTTATATGATTATTATTTTTGTTACTTATAATTGGTATAAAAACTAATAATTATAAATATTTATTTGTTTAGGGGCAAAATATTGCGGATGCGGCTTTTGCAAGATGTCGAAAGATGTATGCGCATGCTCATGATTATAACATTAATTCTATCTCTAATAATAGGTAAAAGTAAAACATATTTTTTAATTTTAATATTCTAAATTTTTTTCCTGTTTTAACTTTTAATTAGTTAATTAATCATTAATATGGTGATTTTAACCTTTTTGTAGTGATGGTGAGACGTTTATTTCTGCTGATGACCTTAGGATAAATTTATGGAACCTTGAGGTTAGTGATCAATGCTTCAATATTATCGACATGAAGCCATCAAATATGGATGATCTTACAGGTAATTATAATTTTATAATTTTTTGCGTATTTAATTAAACACTTTTAAGATTATATTAATTATGTTTAATTGATGATTAGAGGTGATAACAGCAGCTGAATTTCATCTATTGCATTGTAATTTGCTGGCTTATAGTAGTTCAAGGGGTTTTATTCGGTTAGTCGATATGCGACAATCAGCATTATGTGATCGTAGTGCTATAATGTGAGTTTTTTGTATACTTTTTTTTTCCTTATTTTTTATTTTTTAGTATTTAATTATCAGTTTGTATAACTTTTTTCAGGTTGCAGGATACCGAGCCTCGGGGGCAGAAAACTTTTTTTACAGAAATTGTAGCATCAATTTCTAGCATTAAGTTCGCAACAGATGGGAGACGTATTTTAAGTCGTGATTATATGAATTTAAAGGTTATTCAAATGATTATTATTAATGTAGACTAAAAAATGAGAACATATCCAGTTGATTTTTATTTTTATTTTATTTTTTAATTTGTAACATATTTACTTAATTGTAGTTAAGGATGTTTTGTTATTTTTCAGCTATGGGATATGCGTATGACGACCTCACCAGTTGTGACATATAAAATACATGAGAATCTTCGCCCGAAGGTCAGTTTTCTTTCATAAAAATACTAAAAGTTTTACTTAATTTTTTTATTCTTTTTAAAAACTTGATTCATGATGTTGTATACAGTTATGTGACTTGTATAATAATGATGCCATATTTGACAAATTCGATTGTTGCATTAGTGGAGATGGGAGTCACTTTGCAACAGGATCATACAGGTTTTGACTCGTTACCCAATCTACTCTTTTTGACACTTATTTAAAAAAGTTTAGTTATTTTTTTTATTTTTTTTATTTTTTTGCATTTTGACCAGTCAACTTATGCAGCTATATCCACTTGCGATTTTTATCTTGTTTGATTTAGCAATCATATGAGAATATTCTCTAATGGAGATAGAAATGAAGAAGGAACTACAGTGGAAGCTTGCAGAAACTCTTTAAGGTACTAACTTATATTTTCTTTGGTGTAGTTTATTGACTTTGGAATAGTCAAATGAAATGTTTGACTATTAGTCAACTATCTAAAATACGTTATAAATTAATTAAAAAAAAACTGGAGGACTATTTGAACAAAAAGCAATGCCATCATTTTATTGCGACAAATGATAATGGACACATATTAACTTTTAACCCGTTTGACCCGAACCCAGTTTGACCTGCTCGTTTTGCAATGTTTGTACAGAAAGAGACCACAACAAGCAACTTCAAGGGCTAGGAGGTCATCCTTAAGCAACTTGACACGAGGGTTTTACAAACAAGGTTTTAATTACTTTATAATTATTCAGTATATATTTATTACGAGTATATTTAAATGTATTCTTGATATCGTCTATTTTCTTTTATTTTTGTTTTTCAGGAAACGATGTTTCAGATACGGGAATTAATGAATATTCTTGCGACATAAATTCAAAGTTGTTGCATTTAGCGTGGCACCCGAAAACAAATTTAATTGCATGCTCTACCGGAAACAGTTTGTTCATGTACTATGCATAGATTCAAACAAGTAAACCAAGAAATATTGTAAACATTTTTGAGTCGACAGTTGTGTTGATGCATGAAAATTAAGCTGTATTTCTGCCACTAAAACATTATAGAAAATTAGAAATCAGAAGGATTTTTTAATTTACAAGACAAGTGATGCAAATTTGTTAAGTCAAAGTGTTTGACTTTTGACTCCTGTGTTTGTAAGATATTGTTATGATCGATCTGTTCACGAGTCTTTCGCTCGAGATTTATTGGTACATTATAAATATATGCATTTTGCAACGTTATTTTGACATGATGAATAGTGGCAGGGTTTTTTTTTCTCTATTGTGTTTGTTGACTTTTTTTAAGCAACCTTTTTCTTTGTTGACTTTTTTTCTTCAATAGTAGAACATTATCCTCTAATATACATTTTATTACTGTAATTAAGAATTAAATCTTTGATATTTTGTTATCGATAATATTTTCTTTAAAATGTTAAATAATCAATTCTATACATATGAACATAATTCAATAGTACTATTTCAATTGATTTCTTGACAAGCATTTTGTTATAAGGTATATATATAATAGTCATCAAAAATGTTTTGAAAATGAAATATCTTGAAACTTATATTATGTTTTTTCAATATAAAATAATCTTTTAGCTATTGTATGAATATCATTATTTTGAATATCATATGAAAATCCTCCGCAGCATCATCACACGAAGTAAAACCTACTGCTTAACAAAAATCCCACAAAATCAATCAATCATGATATAGAAATGAATTCGAAAACCATCTCATAACATAACAAATCAGCTTAAAAAAATGGTTAATCTCATACCAAGAACGAAACTCAAATACAACGTATTTCAAGATACAAAATCCAACATTTTTGTTTAATTTTTGCTTGTAATCCTCAAGAACACGAGATAACCTCCAAATTCTAAGCCCATTTTTTCCTACCTCTTGCCTCAAATCCGGCTCTATCCGAAAACATTACACAAATAAAAACACGAAAAATCCCATCTTCCAAACTTTTTCAGATGAAATTAGCCCGTTTCAGAAACCGGATCAATTTGCAATAATGAGGCCATATTGACTCGATATAGTCCAAATACTTATCATATATCCAATCTTGAACATGTTTCCATAAACCTTTAATCCCTAAGTTTCTAAATTCCATCACGGGTTGCCATAAACGGATGTTTATAAATTCTTGGAGTTTTCCAGTAATGATGTAATTGTAATAAACGGGTAGGTTTTTGACCAGTTTGACCGATTGTTTGAAGGTGTAAATGTAGAGTAAGCATAAGCCTTGTATGATTTTGATGTAAAGTGCAACGAGTAGGGGCCCACATATCCATAAAGGTGTTAGTTCTTTTGCAACTTCAGGCCCGTATTTCATGTTGACTGCTAGATACATTGGTATGCTGCAGGATACAAAGAAAGTAAAATAAATGGATAATGATTTACACAAAATGTTAAAGAAAATATCCAATAATTTTGATCATAAACTTTTTAGTCACAAGTAGCTCATGTTCATTGGCCCAACTTGAAAAAAAAAGGTGGCAATTTTGACCTGTTTACTTATAAATGGGTCTATTTGGGCTATGTTTTATCATTAATGGGTCAAACGGGTCACAAGTTGCTGTTTTTTATGCATAAACGGTCCTAAATTTTTTTTAACATAATTTTTATTATTTTGATACACTAATTGTTAAAAAAAAATTCAAATTTTGGGGAAAAGGTGGTTTGGGTCAACCCAAACAGACCGAATAGGTCAAAACTCACCCAACGACTATTTCAGTGCATAAAAACCTTCTAAATCATTTTATTCAAAAAAAAAAAGAAGAATTTGTTACTGAAGTAATATAGTAATTTTTGTAATCTTTCTTGAATTTTGACACTAATTATTTAAAATAAATAAATAAATAATATTAGGACCAAAAGCAACGCAACCTGATAATTACCCGTCTTGACCCGTTAACTAGCCCAAAAGTCAACCAAATTCAACTAAAGCATTAATTCAAACCACATAAAACCAATAAACATACTCCCAACTTACAATATCATTGCAGGTATCTTTATTGCAGGATCCAAACCCATAAATCCACTCCAAACAGCTTTCAAAATCACACTTCTTCCACTTTTTTCAATCTTATTATCTAATTCCGCCTTTTCATTATCAGGTGAGCCCTCCTCCAAAGCCCCATCTGTTAGTTGACTTTGACTTTGTGAAGAAGGTGTACGTAATAAAGTCAACCAACTTTTAAACAACTGTTGTATAGCTTGAGATCCTGCAGTTGATGTTTCATCCATATTAGAAGTAGGTGTAGCATGATTGTTCTTCACTGTCGGTGATTTTGCTAGGGTTTCATTGCGGTCTTGCGGTAGATATGAAAGTTTGACCGGACTTTTTGTTGACTTTGACCCTTTTTCTCGGCTTCCTGATTCGTCGTTCTGTGGGTTACCTTTGAAAGATGATATTTTTAATGATTTTCCCCTTGATTGAGGTGTCTTCACACTGTTTTTAAATAAGAAATTATTAGTAACTTTGCAATGATGGAAAAAATATGAATGAATAAAGACAAGTATTTACCATAAACAAGATCTATGCTTCAATAAAAGAATATCGGTTCTCTTAACAACTGGAAATGTTGCTAAAAATTTCTTTGGTTCAATTCCTCTCTTCAAAGATAAAGGTCTTGGAGGAGCATATGAACCCTGAACCTGATGGGTTACTAATGCCATTTATCCCCTTGTAAAACACCCTATCATTTATGCAGCAACATCATACATAGCACCTGAAAATGTAAGAGTTGACTAATATTAGTCAACAAATTCCACAAGAAACCAAAAACACAATTCATTCTCTACCATAAATCACCTATTCGAATCAAACATAATTCTACTTGTTACAAGTCTGAATTTTGGTCAAACAAACAAATGAAGCCTTAATATTACCAATATAGCTGTGAAGCAAAGGAACTTTACTGTTCTATCACCACCAAACAAAACATGGGGAAAATTAACACAAAATGGTGATTCAATTTCACCAAAAGTCCATAATATCAAGCTATTCCTATCAACATGAATATAAAACTAAAAGCCTGATTACAAACGAGCAATCGCAGATTTATAATTTCACGAATTCGTCATGAATTTCTGGAAATACCTAAAACTCGAACAGATTGAAAATCATATAGGAAGAGAGAGAGATATACCTTTGTTTGTCAAAAACTGATTCTTAGAAGTTGAGGAAATCGAAATATTATTGAAATTGATGATGAACTTGAGGGAATTATTGCAGATTAGGCGTACGGATGATGAGGTAGGTGAGTTTGCTTGTATAGAAAGAATTCACGAAAATATTAGGGTGAACTCTTACAAAGAAGAGAGAATAATGGAAGCTCTATCTGTTATCTTCCAATGGAGTTCTGGGAGGAAAGATTAGGATAAAGACACAGGAAGTGAAATTTTGGGGTCAAAATTAGGGTTTTTAGAGATTTTATTTCCCCAGTTAAAAATAGTGTTGGATAAAAGTGATAGGCGGTCGTTAATTGTGAACTTCTTTATTTCAACATTTGCCACATAACTTTGTTCATATTGCAAACTTACCCTTGTAACATTTTTGTCGATACATATTCTTATCAGGACTTAACCGTAGTTAGCCTCCTCTAACTATGGGTGGTCATTTCTGACCCGACACGAAACCCGACCTGAAATCGACATGAAAATAAACAGCTTTGGGTTGAGGTAAAAAAGTTTTGGGTCAGTCTCGGATCGACTTAATTAACCCGTTTATTAAACAGGTTAGGTTCGGGTCAATGAAAATTTAAATGAGTCGACCCGCCAACCCATTTATTTATTAAAATATATTTATTTATACATAGTTTATAGTTTATTGGTTAAAACGTAACTAATTGTTAGATAAAAACTAAAATGGCTAATTAGAAATTTGGTGTTATGATATTTTGTTATGAATTTGTGAGATAATAACAACATTATGACCTGTTTGACCCGTTTAACATGTTTAACCCTTTTATTCAAATGGTTTATATGGGTCGGGTTTAGGTTGAAAGTAAACAAGTTATGGTTGAGATATCTGACCCGTTTATATAAACAGGTCGATTTCGGATTGACTTTTTCTGACCCGTCAACTTGCGAACCCGAACCCGTCAACCAGAACCCGGCCTAAATTGCCACCCCTACCTCTAACATTGTCTTATTCAATTCTTTCACCCGCTTGTCATTTGTCAAATTTGGTATCACATCAGTACTTTTAAACTGTCATATTTTTACTAATAACACATCTTCATTTCTTTCATTATTTTATTTTATACACACATGCACATACATATATATGCACACATATCACATTTTTGCTCATCGCTTAACCAAACAAAACAACCAACGAGACAACAATGAAGTCGTTCCAATTATTTCTTTATACTGAAGAAACCAACGAGTCAACCAATGAAGCTATTGGGAGAGGACTTCCTCATAACAACGTTAGTTATCTTTAACTTGTATTTCACACGAAGTATTATGTCTTTATTTGTATATTCAATCTTTAATTACAATAGTCATATATTAATGTAATATATTTTGCAACTATATTTTTTATGTCATTGTCATTTAATGAAAATTATATGTCTTAAATATCATCAACTAATAATAAAAACGTCTTTGTGACATAGACTGGCGTAGTGGTGCGTCTCTCCCCCATCGTGCCGACCGTCCCATCACTTGCGATGCGTTCCCCCATTACATGAGCTACCAAGGATGTGTCCCCCATGGAATTTTCAAGTGGGTTCGGTCGTTCTGGTGACCGATGCAGGTTGCATGTCGTGTGTAATGGGGACGTGTAATTTCTTATTCATGATAAGTGTTATATATCTTAATAAAATTAATTTAAGATTTGATATTGAGTTTGTTCACTAGTATAAAAGTTATCAAACTTTATATGTGTTTGAAAAAGGTAAAACTGATGTGTTAGCGGTGACAAAACTCTATACAGTTTGAGAGTGACTAATCTACTACTTTGAGAGCACAATCATTTGGGAAATACTTTTTTAGCACTTCTACTTTCTTAAATATTACTTCCTCCGATTTAAAATAAGTGATATATTGTTGGTTTCACGGTTTTTGAGGTAAAATATGATAATGATAATTAAATTAGATTAATTGGATGGTTAGTGGAGAATGAGTCCCATAAATTTTGAATAAAGTGAAGTTAATGATGTTTAAAAGTAAAAGTAAGGGTAAAGATGTCATTTCACTTTATTAAAGTAAATAGTTAGTGGGTGTGGGCACCACTACTTCTTACCAAATAAGGTAAGTTTTCAAAGTGTATCACTTATTTTGATATATTTTGAAAAACACGGCGGGCTCAACCAATTTTGGGAGCGCACAATTTTCAAAATCCATTTTCACACACGGCATTGCAGATGACTATGCAAATGGGAAGAATGGGAGATCGAGAAATTAGGGCTAAACTGCCGGAACTCAGAATGATTTGTGATAAAGAAATTGAGATTCAGCAGCAGAGGAGTGAACATGCTGCTCTTTCGTTCCACAAATCTCTTCAGTCAATCAACTCAATTGCCCAGGAAACTGTGTCAAATGAAGGTACGTATATATCTTACAAATCTTAAACTGAGCGAAGCTTGAGCTTTTTCTTTGAAATGGTGTATGTAATTTGTTGTAACATGAAAATTTGATTCACCTAAAAAACTAGGGTTTTGCGGGTAACAGAATAGTTGTTAAACTGGACCATACAAATATGAATCGTGGATTGATATTCCTACAGCTGACCACTGATAATTAAGTTGCAAATTAAAAGCCAGCATTAACTGCAGAATTTGGAAAATTATCTCTAGTTTTAATGTGAATTTGGGGGATGATAATTCTATTTACTCAGAGTAAAGAAACGTTCATGAAGCTGATATCTAATGTGGTTATTTAACTTATTTCAGAGAAGATAGGAAAGCTCAAAGCACAATTGAGAGCAGTGGAGGATGATTTGGTGAAAGCTATTTCTGGTATCCTCTAATTTTTCTAACATTGCTATAAATAATTTTATTATGATATATTATTGAGTATTTCAGACTAATTACTTTGTAACATGTAATCTGCATTATCATAGATATTAACACCAGTTTTTATGTTTTATAACAATGTGTAGTGAAGACCCGAACAGAGGCAAAAAAGATGGCTATTGCAGACTCTATTTCTGCTACTAAAGCAAGAATTGAACAACATAAGAAAATTGTGGCTGACCAAAGGGCCAGAAAGGATCAATATGCACAAATTATATCATATCAATCTCAAGGTATTCTTTTTGTATCTAAACCTTGATTTTGTTCATATTACAAGTAAAATAATAACCTGTTTTAGTTAATAAGCGTTCAATATTAATCAATCTGGTTTTATGTTATCCTTATTTATTTATTTATTCATTTTTATTTTTTTGTTAAAAGTTCTGAAAGAATGTGAGGAAAAACACAAGCAAGATGCAGAATATAGAGACGAAATCGAAGAGGCAATTTCCTGTTACAATAAGGTTCTCGGGTTTAGAATCGAAAGGGGGCGTGGTACATAACATTTAATAAATATTTACTAAAATAAATCACTAAATTTATTATATATCTTCCTTATGATATTATTATTTTTCAGGAATAAAATTTATATTCACTAACATAAATCCAAAAATTCCAAACGAAGAGTACTTCTTCACCATTCGCCTTGAGAATGATATATATTCTTGTAAGTAATAATTGTATTATTATTATTTTGAGGTTTATTGAAAGTTATACTAACTAGATTATACTTTCTTGCTTCTGTTGTGTTCAGTGCTTGACTGTAATCCACCTGTTAATGAGGCCAAAAAAACTGATTCAGGAGCTAAATATAACTAATGGATTCTATAATTTTGTTAGAATTATGAGAACAAAATTTCAAGCTTGTGGTACTCACTTAATCTCTTGCTTACTTTTTACACTTGTATGTTACTATAATATACAAGATCATATCGAGATGGTAAAATAGGCGGGTCTGGTAACGGGCCGGGTTGGGTTGACCCAAAACACTTTTTGTCCGAATCGTTAATAATTTTATGTATAATTAGACAATTAGTGTGTTAGATATGATTATAAATAAGGATAATTGTCAAAAAGGTTATCCGAATCAACTGATTCATTATTTAACGGGTTGAAACTGCCACATTTTAATTTTAGTTTCTACAACTAATGTTATTTGCAGGAAATTTGGTTGAAGTTGTTTCTCATCATCAAGAAACTACTATAATATCAATGTCGGCCCCACTTTCTTCTGTCTCCACTGACAGTGCAAGTGGGACCCCTGCAAAAGACGATCAATCTAACAAAGTTGGAAGGAAATCTAGACTTTTTCAAGGGGTACAATCGTCATTTCTATCCCCTGGGTCTGCTTCTTCTCTCCGTCGATCTCCACGGTTTAGGGTAAAGTTATTATATTACATATTTACTTTTTTAAAGATTTTAATTTTTTTTATAATACCTATTTGGCTATATGTTAAATGTCTAACACCTTCAATAATGACAAAGTACTGTAACTTGCATATGATTTTAAAAATTATATTATTTCTGTAAAAAGAATTTAGGCAGGTAATGATCAAGTTATTATTATTACGGCAGGTAATGAAATGAAGATGGAGATTACTGGTATACCACTACAGTCGGACATGTTTTTTTTGCTATGTGCATTACCAGATAATTTTTTTTTTTTTTTTTAACTAGTTGTAATCGATGGCAAACTTGCTGGTTTGCTTGTAATTAAAAATCTTTATTTCAATCTCAACCGATCAAGTTAGATGTGTGCAAAAGACACATTGTGAGCTTAATTTTTATTAGGGTGTGCTTGGTAGGAGGTATTGAGTGGTGGGTAATGGGATTGATTACCATTGAAGATGCATGTTTTGTTTCAAGGTAATCAATCATTATCTAATAGTAAGTAATACATCATTACCCACTAAATTGGGGGTAATGGACCACATAATGCTTTAACCCACCACTTATTATTATTATTATTATTATTATTATTATTATTATTATTATTATTATTATTATATAATAACGTATATTATTAATATTATTAATTTATATATAATTTATTATATATAATATATTATTATTATTATTTTATTATTATTATTATTATTATTACTACTGGATTATTATTATTATTATTATTATTATTATTATTATTATTATTATCATTCATATTATATATATTTTATTATATAATAATATATATTATTGTTTTATATATGATTTATTATATATAATATAATAATAACATTATTATTATTATTATTATTATTATTATTATTATTATCATTATTATTATTATATAATAATATACATCATTATTTTATATATAATTTATTATATATAATATAATAATAATAATAATATTATTATTATATAATAATACATAGAGTTAATTGCAAGAATGGTCCCTGTGGTTTGGCCAAATTGCACGTTTGGTCCTTAAACTTCATTAAGTGCAGGCGTAATACCTATGGTATGCGTTTTGTTGCACCCATGGTCCCTCCCCCTAACTCTGTTAGACTTCGTCCGTTAGTCAGGGGTATTTTAGTCATTTACTACCTCTTTTGTCCCACATGTTCTTCTTCCCCAAAAATCTTCCTAATTTCTAAATTAGGGTTCTTGCTCCTTACTTTGTCAATATCAGATTCATCATCACTCCGCAACTCACACTCCCCACTTACAATCTCTTTACCATATAATTCATTTTAAAATTCAAAAATCCGATTCATTTTATTCTCATTTCATTAAAGCGTCACAAAACAAAATTTTCAAAATCTGTTGAGAAGCCATCGTCGACCCAGATCTCTCTTGCAGAATCTTGGGTTCGATTCAAACTATCAACAAGTTGTAAAGATACAATCTTTTTGTGTTTTCTGACTGATTCGTTATGACCCAGATCAAGAATCAAATCAAATGAAGAAGATCAAGTGTTCGTAGCTCAGTAACCTGCCCCAAGGTCGCCGAAATTTCGCCCGAGGTAAAATTTCTGCTAATACCCAAAAACCACAGATTTTTCAACTCCGACAAAGTTGCCGGAAGTTTATCCATAACACGACCGAGAACAATGGAAAAATCAATGAGATTCGTTATTTTCCGATAGTGGGATCATGGCGGACGGAGAGACAGGGGCTCCGACACGTGGGTCTCCGGCACGAAATGTTTTCAATATGCGTTTCTCCACCTGCTAATCCTTCTATATTCACAGATTTCACATATTTAATGCATTTCTGATAGATTCGTGAAGACCCAGATGAAAAATCAACTCTTATGTTTGTGTGTGAAACCCCAATATCTCCGGCCCTGCCATTAACTAAACTGATTATTGTGATTTGATCACACAATTTGGGTATTTGGCTAAATTGATTAGGATTTTTGTTTATTTGGGGTTAAGATTCATCAGATTTGGATAAAGAAGTAAGGATTGGTTGAGGAAGATTGGTTGAAGAAGGTAAAGGAATAAGACAGAAATGACCAAAATGCCCTCATGTGAGGGGCACATGTCTCCACTAACAGACGAAATCTAACAGAGTTAGGGGGAGGGACCATGGGTGCAACAAAACTCATACCATAGGTACTGCTCCTGTACTTAATGAAGTTTAAGGACCAAACGTGCAATTTGGCCAAATCACAGGGACCATTCTTACAATTAACTCTAATACATATAATAATTTTATATATAATTTATTATATATAATATAATATTATTATTTTATTATATTATATATATATATATATATATATATATATATATATATATAGTGCCCGATTCAACGCAGAACCGTTTAAAGCTGCAGAACCGCAGAACCATCCTAACATCCAATGTTTTCTATGTTATACATAAGCTTTAAATTTTCATACACGCTGTAACCATCCTAACATCCAATGTTTCCAATTTTTTATACAAATAATATATAAATATATTTATATATTATGTGTATAAAAAATTGAAAACATTGAATGTATAAATGTGTTATAGCGTGTATAAAAATGTACACCTTATGTATAACATAGAAAACATTGGATGTTAGGATGGTTCTGCGGTTCTGCACCTTTAAACGGTTCTGCGCTGAATCGGACCCATATATATATTATATTTTATATATATTATTATTTTGTATATAATATAATATCTATTTTACTGTTATGCTATTTTATTTATAATATAATATATTTTTTATTATATAATAATATATTTTATTATTTTATATATAATTTACTATATATAATATAATATTATTATTTTATTTTATTATATATATATTATTTATTATTATATATTATATATATTTCTATTTTATATATAATAAAATATATATTTTAATATTATATATTTTATAATATATTTTATTCAATGCACACATAAAATCCTTTATAAACCAAGCAACATCAATGATCAAGGAAATACTAAGGAATGCACATTGTATTCCTTAGTATTCCCATTACCTTTCCCATTACCCACTTTGAACCAAGCACACCCTTAGTTATTTATACTTAGACTAATGCACTCGGGAGTCATTTTCATTCCAAATATTCGTATTTATCCACGTCATACTTGATTTTTTCGTTGGTAGCTCTTGCTCCATTTGAGCTCATTTATCTTTTGAGTTTAGTATTTTTAGCCTAAACGCCGAATTTTAAGATAAATCACTAACATCATTTTAACGGTGATTTTCGATTATTACTAGTAACAAAACGCAGCGGAAAATAGTTTAATCACCAATGAACGGATCTTGATATCAATCATACAATTAAACTAATAAATACAAAGAGTTAAGATGAATAATCATATCCTAGAAGCCTTTGTATAATATGTATCGGTTGGAGATGTGGTGCGACGGAAACCAAGAACTCCAACGGGGAATTCCTCCAAAGCTAGTCCACACAACACCTATGCAAGAACACCAAGGGATGCTAGTCCAATCTTCAAGCAAAGAGAACAAAAGCCTAGAGAGTATGTTGAAGGGGGCGACGGCCGAATTAGGGTTTCAAGGGGTGAGATTTATCTTGCCCTTGATTCCCTTTTATTGACTTCCCATAATCACTTATGATTACTAACACTCTAGTCCCTATCTTTTGTTCCTTTTAGTTTGCTCACAATAAAGTTCTAATATTAACAATTAATATTATACTTTAATATATACAAGCATGTAGCTTATATTAATATATAATGTAATTACCCTAATTACACTATATATCTAATGGTGTTAGGTGTTTAAGTGTGTGACCCTTTAGGCTCACAAACAACTAGCCATATAACTATATGTTATACGTGTGAAGCATATTCCAACAGCTCCCACTTGCGCACGTGATAACATCAAGTAGTTATATAAGCAAAGGTTAGAGTCTAGCAACCCGCCAATGCCCCTAGAAGTACATGAGGAGTTTCATAAAATCTTTGTTCAAAGTTTTTCAATCAGTTATCCTTTTGTTGCTGATACTATGTTGAAATTTAGACAAGGATTAATGTCAATCTACAATTTCAACGATTCTGTTTCTCGATCTATACATTGAAGTAGATTACCAAAACCAATCAGGATTCATCGTGATTACCTTTTGGGTGTGGCCACACATACATCTATTCAAATCATCGAGGGGCCTAGTAGTATCTAATCCACTTACGTGGAGGAACAAATTCTTTATTGACTGCACGTGTCTGTCATATGCTTAATGACAAACCCGATAATGGTTGTTATAGCAGCCTTATTCAGGTCAGCGTTTAACCACATCAAAGTTTGCCCCTCTACATACACTAACCAACTTGCATCTCAAGTCAGAGGATAAGCGACAAAGCCTTTGTGAGATTCACTTGTGACATAAATCTAGTAAGTGATTTCTCATAGGTTGGGTCAGTCCAATTGTGCATCTTATGAACAACATGTGAGTTTGATTTCATTATCCTTAGTCATACTAAGATAATGTCCTCAATGCCCTCAGATTTGTCTTAATAATATTCCCATATTATTAATATGACAATGGACAATTTAGAATATAAAACACAGTAAATATTCATGGATATAAACATGCAAATATAGAACACAGTAGATATTCATATAAAAACGATCATATCGAATATATCAATTTATTCCAATAAAAACTGCTCAATGTTCCATTATCCAAATACTAAAACAGATTACATGAAACTACTAGCTGGTCGAAGCCCAATGTTTCTAGCATGCTCAATATGTTTGGTACATGATATTGGCTTCGTGAATGGGTCAGCTAAGTTGTCATCTGTATGAACTTTCAGCAAGCGTACATCTCCCATTAGGATCGCATCTCTAATGTAGTGAAGCTTCCTCCGATAATGTCTGGCGCCTTTCTGAACACCAGGTTCGTTGGCAATGATGATAGCACCTGTGTTGTCACAGTACATATCCATAGGTTTTTCATTACTGGGGACTACTCCAAGCCCAGAAATGAATTTCCTCATCCAAACAGCTTCCATTGCAGCTTCAGTAGTTGCAATGTATTCAGCTTCTGTAGAAGACATAGCGATAGTGCTCTGTTTAGCACTTTTCCAATCAACAGCGCCTCCGTTCAAAACGAAAACATACCCCGTTTGAGATTTGGAATCATCTCTATCAGTCTCAAAACTAGCATCAGTATAACAAGTGACGCTCAGTTCATCTTGACTTTCACCACCATAGACAAGAAACATATCTTTAGTATTCCTGAGATACTTCAGTATGTTCTTAACAGCAGTCCAGTGACTCTCACCTGGATTCTGTTGATATCGGCTTGTAAGGTTCTGAGAGAACACTACACCAGTCTTGTGCACCGTACAACATACATGATAGACCCTACTGCCGAGGCATAGGGGACATCACGCATACGTTTCAACTCATCAGGTGAGGACGGTCCTTGAGTCTTACTCAAGTGTACATTGTGTTGCATGGGAAGGTTTCCACATTTGGAAGCATCCATTCTAAACCGTTTTAGAATCTTATCAATGTACGCACTTTGACTTAGTCCGATTAACCGCTTTGATCTATCCCGGTAGATCTTTATACCAAGTATGTATGTCGCTTCCCCAAGATCCTTCATAGCAAAGCACTTCCCAAGACAGGATTTTACATCTTGTAGCATTGGAATGTTATTTCCTATGAGTAGTATGTCATCGACATATAGGATTAGGAAGACGACAATGCTCCCACTAGCTCTTACATATACACATGGCTCGTCGGGATTCTGAGTGAAACCAAACGTTTTGATTTCCTCGTCGAATCTTTTGTTCCAACTTCTGGATGCTTGCTTTAGTCCATAAATGGACCTTTGAAGCTTACATACTTTCTTAGGGTGCTTTGTATTTACAAATCCCTTAGGCTGAACCATATAGACATCTTCATCGAGGTGTCCATTTAAGAAAGCAGTTTTAACATCCATTTGCCAAATCTCATAGTCATAGTACGCCGCTATGGCTATGATGATCCTAATAGCTCTAACATCGGCAACAGGCGAGAAGGTTTCATCATAGTCAATCCCGTAGGTTTGAGTGTAACCTTTTGCCACCAACCGAGCTTTATAGGTGTGTACATTGCCATCCATGTCGGTCTTCTTCTTGAAGAGCCACTTGCTGCCAACAGTCTTACTGCTAGGAGGAAGATCAACCAAAGTCCATACTTGGTTATCTTTCATGGATTGCATTTCCGCGTTCATAGCATCAAACCATTTGTCAGATTCAGAATCTGCTAATGCAGCTCGATAGTTAGGGGGTTCATTATGATCCCCTAAACTTAGCTCCTCGGCATCGACATGGAATCCATATTGTTCAGGTGCATGAGGTGTCCTTGCGGACCTTCGAACGGGGACTTCATCATTTTGAGGTGCAACAGGAACAGTTTCACTCATCTTGATGTTCGCTAGTATCTACAATAGGTTGTGCATCTTCATCGCTTGGAATCTCGTCAAAGTCGATGGTACTCCCACTTGCTTCTTGTGAAATGAGATTGCTCTCAAGAAACTTAGCATAACGAGCAATAATTACTTTTTGCTCAGGTGGGTAGTAGAAATAGTAACCCATCGTTTCCTCAGGGTATCCTATAAAGATGCACTTGACAGCTCTGGGTTCAAGTTTGTTCGGCGTGTCTCGTTTCATGAGAGCCTCACAACCCCAGACCTTCAAGTAAGATAAGTTTGGGACTTTCCCATGCCATATCTCACATGGTGTCTTTTCAACCTTCTTGGTGGGAACCATATTCAGTATTCGAGCAGCCGATTTGAGTGCATAACCCCAAAAGGATAGAGGCAGAGTGGTAGGACTCATCATCGATCGAACCATGTCAAGCAAGGTGCGATTTCTCCTCTCTGATACACCATTATGCTGTGGTGTATAAGGGGGAGTGAATTGTGAGACAATCCCACAATCCTTTAGATGGTCTTGAAACTCATGGCTCATGTACTCTCCTCCTCGATCGGACCGGAGAGCTTTTATCTTCTTGCCGAGTTGATTTTCTACTTCATTTTGGAAAGCTTTGAACGTTTCAAAGGTTTCATGTTTATGTTTAATCAAGTAAACATAACCATAACGACTAAAGTCGTCTGTGAAAGTAATGAAGTAGGTAGCACCTTCCCTAGTTCGAGTTCTAAAAGGGCCACATACATCGGTATGTATGAGTCCAAGTAGATCATTGGCCCTTTCGCCTACATGGGAGAAAGGTTTGCGCGCCATTTTGCCAGCTATACATGAAACACATTTATCAAATGATTCAGAAGCATCTGATTTTATAAGTCCATCGTTTTGTAATTTTAAAACGCGTTTCTTGTTAACGTGGCAAAGGTGACAATGCCATAGGAAAGTAGAATCCAAATTCTTCTTGGATTTCTTGTTGCTACAAGTATAAATAAAACTACTATTTGTTACACGATCATGCATGTCAATCTCAAAAATACCATCACAAGGAATAGCATTAAAATAAAAAATATTATCCTTTGAAACCGAAATACCATAATCTGTAAAAGTGTGAATAAAACCATTATTCCACAAACATGAAAGCGATACTATACCCCTAGTAATACTAGGCGCATAGTGACAATTGTCCAATACAATAATTAAACCATTAGGAAGGATTAAATCATAGCTTCCTATAGCTTCGACCGGTGCACGCATTCCATTGCCCACGTACAAGTCCAAAGCTCCATGGTTTAGCTTTCTACTTCCCCTTAGACCCTGCATGGTATTACAAATGTGAGTTCCACAACTAGTGTCATATACCCATGATTTCTTAGGGAAAGCATATAGTTCTATTGTGAAGATACCTGATGTGCCAATCTTATTGGCTTTGTTCTTCATCAACTCCGCCAGGTAGGCAGGACAATTCCTCCTCCAGTGGCCTGTTTCACCGCAGTGATGGCAAGCAAGATCCTTAGCAGGATGCTCCTTATGAGTAGGTGGGGGAACCTTTGGCTTGGGCTTGTAAACTTGCTTTCCCTTGCCTTGGCCCTTAGCAACTACTTGCGGTTTTGGTTTTTGGATCTTTCCTTGCCTTATGGCAAGGACAGTAGGGGTTGGAGTTTTCTTGGGTAGCCCAGCTTCCGTTTGTTTCAGCATAGCATGTAATTCGGCGAAAGTCTTCCCCATACTATGCATATGATAAGTCATGACAAACGGCACATAGTCCTTGTGTAGTGAAGTGAGAATTAACCCAATTCCAAGGATATGTGGCATAGGGTAGCCAAGTTTCTCCATCTGGTCTAGGTAACTCTTCATCTTCAAAAGATAAGAGCTAACAGACTGTCCCTCCTCTTGCTTACAGGCATGGAAGGCTTTGACCGTGTCAAAGAGTTCCTGATCAGCTTGCTTTTGATACGTGGTTTTTAGTTCACGCATCATATCAAATGCAGTGAGGTCCTCGTGATTCTTTTGAATCTCGGGGGTCATGCTCACTAGCATAAGGGCAGCAACTTCTTGCTGTTCGTTAAACCTTTTAGTATAAGCCGCACGAACAGGAGCGGTGGCATTAGCAGCGGGGGCAGTGGGCAACGCCTCTTCCAAATGGTGGTATTTGTGCTCGGCCCTAAGGACAATCCTTAGGTTACGAGCCCAATCAACAAAATTCGATCCATCAAGTTTCTCCTTATCGAGAACGGAGTGAATGGTGTTGTTTGATAGGGTTTGATTGTTTGTAGTCATCTACAAAATTACAAAGTTCATTAATTAGTATTTTCAATAATTAATTTCTTTTAATAAATTAACTACCCAATTAATTTTAATTAAAAGCTAAGATCCCATTGAGCTTCTATCATCGCATCAGTTGATCTGCTAGAGATGATAGATCCAGTAGGTAGGTGACGTTCAACAATTGCATTACAAGTGCAACTCTTAGAGGTATGGGACTTCATGGCACCTAGTGAACAAGCATCTAGGGTCAAGTGGCATGTTTATCGCATCTTCAAATTTTGTTATAAAATTTTATTAAGATATGAATGAATCATGTACTTCATTCATACCACTTCATAAGTCGGTTTAATAAGCGGTAAAAACGATTACCGATTATTAAATTATAAGTTTCAAATCATATTTAAACTTTTGTATTAATATCAAAAACAAGTTTAGATTAATTTCATAACCATAGATGATTGAACTGTAATCATCGATGATTAACTAGTAATCATTGATGATTAAATAGTGATCATAAGTGATTAAGCTATAATCATCGATGATTAACAAGTAATCATTGACGATTAAAATTTTGGATGTTTTAATGTTTGTGTTTCAAAAATCATATTTTTAGTTGTTTGTTATTTGTATCATATAGAAATTATTTCACAACCACAAACATATAATAAAACATGCAACACATTTTGTGCAAACCTCGACCGATGAAATCCTAGGTTCGGTCACGTGAGTCATCACGACGGACCGAAGGGTCAAACTAGGGGACGGGCCAACATTAACCCAATGGGCTCCCACTTGCTCCAAGACATTCTTGAGCAAGTAGAGACCAAAGCTTGTGAAAAATTGTAATCTGCCAGAAAATTCCAGCAGACTTTGAAGCTCGAAAAGTCACTGAAGGAGTCTTCGATAGTCTTCCCGGCCTTTTGGAAAGTTGTAGCCCACGACTTTGCAAGCATTTTAGGCTTTTGAATCGCCCAAAACTGAGTTCGTATGCCTCTGGAAAACCTATTTTCGTACAACCCTCATGTTGATGACGGAAATTTGTTGTTTTCTTCATTTGTCTTCTATTTTGGTCAACAATTTACAATAAAAAAAATAAAGAAAGACAATCTATTCTATTACTTTTACATTACAAATTGTCCCAAAAATGGCACCAAAATAAAAGAAAAAATTAAAAGATTACAACCAAATCTAGCCAAAAACACGGCTTTCCCAAAACAACCAAACATTCAACCACAATCAATCACAAGGTCTAGGTTTTCATCGGTTTGCACAAACAAGCAACAATTGACAAGGCTTTGGCTTGGGATATGGCAAAAATACATGTTTTGCCATATCATAAACGAAATTAAACAAGTAATTCCAAGCCAAATAATCAAAAAATTCAATAAACTAGATTAATTTTTTGATGTGTTTTTGTAATAAGCGGCAATTAGGGTTCCAAAAAATCATATTTTTAACCCATTATCATAAAAAATTGCGAAAAAATAAAGAACCCTAGGGTTCTTATATTTGCCGTTCGGAATTAGGGTACCAAAAAAGATTGATTTTTGCCACTTTTCACAAAAACTAGCTAATTATATGATTAATATAATGACTCGTGATACCACTAATGGTGATTTTCGATTATTACCAGTAACAAAACGCAGCGGAAAATAGTTTAATCACCAATGAACGGATCTTGATATCAATCATACAATTAAACTAATAAATACAAAGAGTTAAGATGAATAGTCATACCCTAGAAGCCTTTGTATAATATGTATCGGTTGGAGATGTGGTGCGACGGAAACCAAGAACTCCAACGGGGAATTCCTCCAAAGCTAGTCCACACAACACCTATGCAAGAACACCAAGGGATGTTAGTCCAATCTTCAAGCAAAGAGAACAAAAGCCTAGAGAGTATGTTGAAGGGGGCGACGGCCGAATTAGGGTTTTAAGGGGTGAGATTTATCTTGCCCTTGATTCCCTTTTATTGACTTCCCATAATCACTTATGATTATTAACACTCTAGTCCCTATCTTTTGTTCCTTTTAGTTTGCTCACAATAAAGTTCTAATATTAACAATTAATATTATACTTTAATATATATAAGCATATAGCTTATATTAATATATAATGTAATTACCCTAATTACACTATATATCTAATGGTGTTAGGTGTTTAAGTGTGTGACCCTTTAGGCTCACAAACAACTAGCCATATAACTATATGTTATACGCGTGAAGCATATTCCAACACATTTAAAACCAATTTGCTATAAAAATGCAATCATTTTTAATTTTTTTATCTGCACTATAACCTATGGTCCTATACACTGTTTTTTATTATATTTTTTTTAGGAAGAAGTTAAAAGAAAATAATATGGATCTTAACACTATGTTCCAGAATATTTAAATGAAAGAAAAGAAGAGAAGGTAAAAGAAGTGAAGAGAAAAGAAGAGATATGAAGATGAAATATTTTTCTTTTTTGTGTTCCTAAGTTGGATAGAAAAGAAAAGAAAATCATTGTTTTTTTGTGTTCCTAAGTTGGAGAGAAATGAAGTAAGTTAACATATTTACCATTTTGTCCTCAAAATATGATCAAGTTAGGTAATGACAAGGTTAGTTTGGTAATTGCAATTAATTAAAATTTCTCTTCTCTCCAAATCTTCCCACTTTTGGGAGGAAGATTAGGAGAGAAAATATGGCTATAATTTCCTTCCCTTTCTTTCCCTTTCTTTTATAAAAAAACTCTGGAATATGATAAAAATTTTATTTCCTTCATTTTCTCTTCCATTCTCTCCAAATTAAGACTCTGGAACACAGTGTAAGAGAATAGAAAAATGACACTTTTAGGGGTGTGAAAATTAGACTGACAAGTAGTCATAACCGTCTGATTGAACCACACTGAGCTATAGTGGTCTGATTCGATCCAGTCCAAAACAATAAAATCCAAAAAAGTTGAAAAAAATCAGAAAATCGCGTCTCTCGGTTCGGTCCTCGATAGAGCAAAACTATCTTCCCGTTCCTCGATTCAATTCAATTACGAGCTGTTTGATTCACTTCGGCACGAAAGAATATTATATTTCTCATTATATTTACTAAAAACATATCAATAAGATTAATTTATTATTTCAACAAGAAATATAATGTTCTTTCGTATTAAATCTTACTACTTATTTATTTACTCATTTGATCGAAATAAGTGTTAAAGAAAAATAACAAATTTTTACATATCAATTATTTGAGTAATGTTATTTAGTCATACTCATAGCTCTACCCATCAGATGAACACATGTGACAAAATCGAGGGATAATATTACGAGAGAAAATTAGTGAATTATACATGTTATCCTATTAAGTGGGTATGAGTATGAGTAGTACTAAATGAGAGAACAGAATATCATTTCTCCAATTATTTATCATTTTCGTTTAACAATTTTTAAAGCTGTTAGCTCTAAAATTAAAATCGAAAGTCAAAATAAAATTTAGCACCAAATATCCAAACACTGATCGATGATCCAACGGTCCGTGATGCATAATTATCGGAAGCGCACCGTGACGGTAGCACCCAAAGTGTTTTATCCTCCTTTTACACTGGATGAGAATCCATTGAAACTCGATGGAATTGCGTGTACAAATAATCAATGCATATATAGTTTCAAAGAAGATATAGACCCACCTTCTGTTATCATCCACATCTCTTCAATCCGGCGGACCTTTAACCGCCGATTAACCGGAATCTTAACTTCCAAACGGGAAACAAATTCCTTTTATCGTCTTCCAGCGATTTAGGTACAGAATTTGACCTAAATTGTTCTTAATTTTTTGTGGTTTCAGATATCTGTTTGTATGTGATAATTAGGTTTCGAATTCAGTTTCTCTGAATTATATGTGTTTATGTCATTGAGAAGGTTTCGATTTCTGTTCATTTCCCGAGTTGTTTATGGAATTATGAATAAATTGATGTGTTCTCTTCGAAGAAATTGTGTCCTTGATAACTTCACACCGTTTCAGTGCTCAATCGAAACTTGTAGTTATTGAAAATTATAGGTTTGTGATTACTTGATAAGATATTTAAGTTTTTTTTTTATTATAAAAGCTTGTTTTCATTATCTTATTGTTTTAGCACTTCTATTGATGAGTTATTCTTGGTAATCCAAACTCAAATTGGAAAATTTTAAGCTGATAATGTAGGAGGCATCTAAAACAAGTTGTTTGGATGCATTCTAAGAGGAGAAATGATGCTTTTTAGAAGAATATTTAGTTCTGGATTCACTTTTAGCCAGCTGATTATGCTGTTTTTTAGAACCTGATTTAATTTTTATAGAAGTAATGTATTAAAACTTCTGTATATGGAATCTAATTAGCAGATAATGTTCATTATTTGCAGGATAGTTTGGCTGCAATCATGGCAGGAGCTTTGGTGCAATCTACCAGCTTTCCATCTGCAGTTTCAAGTGAAAGCAAGGTTCGTTCAAAGCGATCTAGTAACACAAAACGAGCAGTCAAGATGATGTACAGTTTACAATCTCCACCAATAAGAGTGAGATCTTTCTCTGGTTTACATGGAGTCAACGCTCTAGACACCATGGTCAACAAAAGTCAAAGCTTCCACTCAAAAGTTGCAGCAGCCACCTCAATCCGAAAAGCAAAACCTTCCCGTATCGTCCCAAAAGCCATGTTTGAACGGTTCACAGAGAAGGCTATTAAAGTGATCATGCTTGCACAAGAGGAAGCAAGAAGATTAGGTCATAACTTTGTGGGTACAGAACAGATTCTGTTAGGGCTTATTGGTGAAGGAACTGGAATTGCTGCAAAAGTGTTGAAATCAATGGGGATTAATCTGAAAGATGCACGTGTTGAAGTAGAGAAGATTATTGGTAGAGGTAGTGGTTTTGTGGCTGTTGAGATTCCTTTTACTCCTCGTGCAAAACGTGTTCTTGAACTATCACTTGAAGAGGCCCGACAACTCGGTAATATAATTTTCACCCCAAAATGCAATTTTTTACTACATTTAAATCAGCAATAATTATTAATTAATTAGTTTAATGTTTTTCAGGTCATAATTATATTGGATCAGAGCACTTGCTTCTTGGTTTGCTTCGTGAAGGTGAAGGTGTTGCAGCTCGTGTTCTTGAAAACTTGGGTGCAGACCCGAACAACATTCGCACACAGGCAAGTTTATCTTTATAAATAATAATCTCTACTTATCTACCAAAATTCATTATTTTTATTTTATAAAAATTCTTCAACTTGTGTTTGTAGGTGATCAGAATGGTTGGTGAGAGTGCAGAAGCTGTAGGTGCTGGAGTTGGTGGTGGGACCTCTGGCAACAAAATGCCAACTTTAGAAGAATACGGTACCAATTTGACAAAACTTGCAGAAGAGGTAACTTTTCTGTTCAATATTTATATAATTATTAGAGTAAATTACAGAAATTGTCCCTGTGATCTTCCGAATTCTCTTATTTTGTCCCTAAACTTTTTCTTTCGTGATTTTTGTCCCCGTGGTTCTCAAATTTCACCTTTTTCGTCCATTTTAACCTAAAATGACCAAAAAACCCTTATTTTTATTTTTTTCATAAAAAAAATAGATTGAAAACAAGCGTACTTGATCACGAAAAAAAAGAAGTTTAGGGATAAAATTGTAGAATTCGGAAGACCGCAGGGACAGTTACTGTAATTTACTCTAATGATTATTATTATTATTTTTATTTTTGTAATTAATTGTTTCCATTATGCAGGGTAAGTTGGATCCTGTTGTTGGAAGACAACCACAAATTGAAAGAGTTACACAAATTCTTGGAAGACGTACAAAAAACAACCCGTGCCTAATTGGAGAACCTGGTGTTGGAAAAACTGCTATTGCAGAAGGTCTTGCACAAAGAATTGCAAATGGCGATGTTCCCGAAACAATCGAGGGGAAAAAGGTATAGATATTTTTTTTCAATTTTATTAATTTTAATTTTAATTTATGTTTGTGAATTTCAGGTGATTACTCTTGATATGGGTCTACTTGTTGCTGGTACAAAATACCGTGGAGAATTTGAGGAAAGATTAAAGAAGCTTATGGAGGAAATTAAACAAAGTGATGAAATTATTTTATTTATCGATGAAGTCCATACATTAATTGGAGCAGGTGCAGCAGAAGGAGCTATTGATGCTGCTAATATCTTGAAACCTGCTCTTGCTAGAGGTGAATTGCAGGCAAGTCAGTTAAACCTAATCTAATCTAATTATCTAATCTTTTGTTTTTATTAATTTTTAATTTTTAATTTATTTTAATTATGAAAATATGCAGTGTATTGGTGCAACAACACTTGATGAGTACCGAAAGCATATTGAAAAAGATCCAGCACTTGAGAGAAGATTTCAGCCCGTTAAGGTGCCTGAGCCCACTGTTGATGAAACCATACAGATTTTAAAGGGCCTTCGTGAACGATATGAAATTCACCACAAACTTCGTTACACTGATGAGTCACTAGTGGCTGCTGCCCAGCTGTCATATCAGTACATTAGGTAATTCAAAAAAGTTTTTTTATTTTTTTTATTTTATAATTTTATTCAAAATAAAATATTTTGTTTTTGGGTGATGTCATATCTGATGAGTTTTTTATACATCTTGTAGTGACCGTTTTTTGCCTGATAAAGCTATTGATTTAATCGATGAAGCTGGTTCTCGTGTTAGACTTCGTCATGCACAGGTATGTGTATTTAGTTATTTTAAATTTATCTTTATTTTTTTATTTAATTTACTTTAATCAGAATAAATTGAATGATGCCAGCTTCCGGAAGAAGCGAGAGAACTCGAGAAAGAGCTCAGACAGATAACAAAAGAGAAAAACGAAGCAGTTCGTGGACAGGATTTTGAAAAGGTACTTTACTTTTTGCTTATTCGGTTGGGCCTTTCGGGTCTAAACGGGCCGGGGCGGGCCGTGCTTGGTCAAACTTGCTAATGTTCTACTCTGAATAGGCTGGTGAATTACGTGACCGTGAAATGGACCTGAAAACTCAAATCTCAGCACTAGTGGACAAAAACAAAGAAATGAGTAAAGCCGAAACAGAAGCAGGAGAAGAAGGCCCGATGGTAACCGAAGCCGACATCCAGCACATCGTATCATCCTGGACCGGCATCCCGGTGGAAAAAGTCTCGACAGACGAATCCGACCGTCTACTCAAAATGGAAGAAACACTCCACACGAGAATCATCGGTCAAGACGAAGCCGTCAAAGCTATCAGCCGAGCCATCCGCCGAGCCCGAGTCGGTCTGAAAAACCCGAACCGCCCGATCGCCAGCTTCATCTTCTCCGGGCCGACAGGTGTCGGGAAATCCGAGCTCGCAAAAGCCCTAGCCGCCTACTATTTCGGGTCCGAAGAAGCCATGATCCGGCTCGATATGAGCGAGTTCATGGAACGACACACGGTTTCCAAACTCATCGGGTCACCGCCCGGGTACGTCGGGTACACCGAAGGCGGGCAGCTGACCGAAGCGGTCAGGCGCCGCCCGTACACTGTCGTCTTGTTCGATGAAATCGAAAAAGCTCATCCCGACGTGTTCAACATGATGCTTCAAATCCTAGAAGACGGACGGTTGACCGACAGTAAAGGACGAACGGTTGACTTTAAAAACACACTTTTAATCATGACCTCAAACGTCGGTAGCTCGGTAATCGAAAAAGGCGGTAGAAGAATCGGGTTTGATCTCGACTATGACGAAAAAGACAGCAGTTACAACCGAATTAAAAGCCTAGTCACCGAAGAACTAAAGCAATACTTCCGTCCCGAGTTTTTGAACCGATTAGACGAGATGATCGTTTTCCGACAGTTGACTAAACTCGAAGTCAAAGAAATTGCTGACATCATGCTAAAGGAGGTATTCGAGCGGTTAAAGGGGAAAGAAATTGAGCTACAAGTAACCGAACGGTTTAGGGATCGGGTTGTTGAGGAAGGGTATAACCCGAGCTATGGGGCCCGCCCGTTGAGACGGGCCATCATGAGGTTGTTGGAAGATAGTATGGCGGAAAAGATGCTTTCGCGTGATATTAAGGAGGGCGATTCGGTAATTGTGGATGTTGATTCTGATGGTAATGTTACTGTTTTGAATGGTAGCAGTGGGGCCCCACCGGAGGCTTTGCCAGAACCGATATCGGTGTGAGAGAGATTATAAACCAAGGTTCTGATCTCTAAAACTTGATTATATATTACATATATATATTTGTTGTTTGTATTGTTATTTATATTTAAAGTTTTAGCATATGGAACATGTGTCTTAATGAGACAGTGAAAACAGTCTGGGTACAATACAGGGTCGGGTATGTTGAAGAATTTTTATTTTCACTAATAACACCTAAATGATCCTTTACGTTTTCTTCTTTTAATAATAACTTGTTATAGGAATGTGGCTTATTGGTTTGGTTTCTAAGATTAGGGTTCTAACCAGAGATCTAGATAAGAATTTAATTTATCATTTCTGTAGCAACTTAAAATTGTGTTTTTGTAAAGGAAACTCCACTTGGCTTGCTTGGTTATTTTTTTTGTAAGCAATGAAGAAGCTAACACGTGTCCAATTTACTTGCCCCAAAGTCAAAACAGTTGATTTTTCAGCGTGTTTTCATGAATTTCGGGGAATATTTTTTTTATCTCAAGCGTGTTTTCATGCATTTCGGCAATTTATTTTGATTTGTGGCGTGTTTTCATACATTTCGGCTCGGTAAATTGGATACCTGTCAACTTCTCCTTTGCTCACTAAAAATAGCCCAGCAAGCTGACCCTTTTCGACAGAGTTTTGTGACAATTTTATGAAACTTTGTAATTTTGGACCGTTTGAGCTAATGAAGTTTACCGATGACCATTTGGACAATTTCTTTTAAAAAAATATTTCTTGATTATCAAATTTCCTTCATTTAAACAATGTTCTCAAGCTTTTCTTTAGGAGAGAGGAAAGGAAAATAATGAGATTTACAAATATTGTCTTCTTGACATTTTTATTTTTTCGAAGAAAACAAAGTAAAAGTGAAGGAATCCTATGAAATTTAAACGTTTTTTTTTTCTTTTAAAATCTTCCATGTAAGATTGAGCGGATCTGGAATGAAGCTCAAATTATAACATGAATAAGTGGCAACTTTCTTTATAAAATAAATAATCTTCATACTCTTTTCTTCATTTCCCTCTGTTTCCATCTAATTAGAAGTCTAGAACAGAGTGTTTAAAGTGGTAACTTGAAATGCAAAAGCCATACAACTAAAAATTATAAAACGATTGTTCCTTCCCCATATAAAGAGAACAAATTTATTGATGGGCTGAAAACCCCCAATTTACAAAGGCTCAACTCCATCTACATGACGTGGCTTACCTATATCACGTGTCCTGTTTCTTGTGATTTTAGTGGTGTAGCATTTAGTTATCGATTTAGCTAAATTTCAGGAGTCTAGTTCTAAATTCGTTTATGTTAGATTTTTTGCAATTTAATCACTAAATAGTTAACCTTCTAAAAAACTACTATCATTTGCTTAGTTTATCATACTTTAACCAAATCATCCGTAATCATAACAATTTGAGCTATATTATTTTAGGAATAAAATTTATAAGGTGAATACGCCACAATGTTAATAGATAAATGTGGAATAAAATATTACTTGAGGTGGCGTAAACTGAATATGTACAAATGAAATGGTTTGAGTAAAATGTTCGGCTTACTTTACATTCATTTATAATAAAAGTAACATAAATATTTAATAATGTATTACTATAAATGGCGTAAACTGAATTTGTACAAATGAAATAGTTTGAGTAAAATGTTCGGCTTACTTTACATTCATTTATAATAAAAGTAACATAAATATTTAATAATACTCAAATGTCTTAACTGAAGTTTAAGTTCTTTTATTTAAGGGAAAGTCGGGAATCTGTTATAATGTAGTATAGATTCCCATTGTTTTATTCTTCATAAAACCAATGGTGGCATTATTTATTACAAAGACTTGTATGGTACAATATTTGATTATCAATACTATTAATCATCAAGACTAGAGTATGATGTGCATAAATCGTAAATTGTTTTGGCAGATTTGGTGGTTTTGATCAATTTAGTTAAAAATGAGAATGTATTATATTAAATATTCTTTTTAAATAATACTCCCTCCGTCCCACAAAGTAGTTTACATTTCTCTTGGGCACAAGATTTTAGGTGATAGTTAGTGGTGGGGTCAATAGTAATACTTTTGATTAAAATATAAGGTTGGATTGGAGAGAGAATGTGTTTTAATAGTGGAATAATTGATAATAATATTATTTTATTATGCGGGCCTCCCAAATTTGAGAAATGTAAACTTTTTTGTGGGACAAAATTTTAAGGAGAAATGTAAACTTTTTTGTGGGACGGAGGGAGTATCTAATTAGTTGTTTAGTAATACTAAGTAAATAAAAAGTATAAATGGGCCTACCCGACCCATGTGAAAATTCATTTATTTTGATCAAGTCCAATTTTATCTAATTTATCCATAGCAACCGATCCTTTCATTCGTTACCTCTAGAAAATGGGGTCCTTCGTGAGATGAAAAGGTCCAATATGATGACTTTAATCATTGGTGAACTGCAAATTATAATACAACCTTTCGGCTTTATATTAAGGGCATGCACCAAATTGTAGAGGATAATATTTCTAAGTAATTTATTGGTATAAACAAGAACAAAATATCATTTCATATCATTTGATAGATCCAAAGCACAACTTCCAATGATTGTTAGTCCACCTTAGATTTAGGTTCAATTTATCTCTGGTCAAACTCAAAGTCAACTTCCAATGATTGATAGTCCACTTATATGTAAGCCGAAAAGTTATTAGCATTCACAAGTTAGGAGATCTCGAAAGTTTATCTTCTCAAATATGGTTTTAACAATTTGCTTTTAGACAATCCAAAGTAAGCATGAGAATTCTATGTCCTAGTTATTGAGTGTCATCCTACTATTTACAGTTCAAAAAAATAAAATAAAAATTAGTTTATATATTGGCTTGAACCCGAACCTATTAAGAGCATCTCCAATGCAAGCTTTTTCTAAAACTTTTTACCTTTTGAGTATGCCAATTAAAGGTTTATAACCTTATAGCAAAAAACTTTTGCTTAAAAAACTTATTCTTTTATAAGTTTTTTTTAAGACACAAAATAAGTCATTGCAATGACTTAACCATTAAGGATGCTCTAAGAAGAAAATAATATAACCCTAACCCAAACCTATTAGCTTATCGGGTTGGTCGGGTTGAACCCTTAAATCCGTTAACATAAGTAAAACTTGAATAAACCTAACCGAATAAGGCTTATTGGATTTTGGTTTTGAGTCAGGCTGGATCTACGTACCCATTTATAAACTTCAAATTTAATATCTTTAAATTAAATTTAAAGAGTACTCACGGGAATCACTTGGAATATTATGCCATTATGGTACGTTTACCTTAAAGTTGTTTTAGGGGAGTACAAGAAGATTAAGGAGTGTGGGTTGGATCTATTAATATGAAGAGAAACTTGAGAAAAAGTCTGAAAGAGCAAAACACATAAATTGGGTGGGTCCCTGTGTAAAAACAAGAGTTAAAGCCAAAAGAACAAAGCCTGGCAATTTACAACTGCACCCCCTTTGCTTCTAAAACACGTCAAAACAGACCTACAAAATCTCTGCTACTTTTACTGTTGACATATCCTTTTAGCTTTTGCTACATATTTCATTCATGATTTGACTTCTACATTCATTGTGTCGTTTAATTCTACTTGAAAGATTAAAGTATTGTCGTCTTTTTCTCAATATAATAACAAACAAATATTAATAAAGTAATTGTATTAGTCTATGATATGTGTTGTATGAAAAAACCTTCGGTTTGAATTGAATTAGACATAATGGATGACCAAACTTATTGGTCGCCCCCACCCTCGACCATTCGACCGTGACCCCATCAAGTGACCATTGTCCGACTGCATCCCCCTTTTTCAATTTGTTTGGCCGTGGATGTGACTGAATTATCCATAATTAGTGGTATATGTATTAATAAAATCAATTTTAAGGTTTGGTAGTATGTTTGGTTTGGATATAGAAAAATGATGTGCGATAATTTGCGATTGGTGACCAACAATTACAGGTAATCTTATCTACTAGTGTTGTGCATGAAATAGTTTATTTAGTGTAGAAATTACTTCCATTTAATTTATTATTAGGGATATTTATGCCACTCAATACATTGCATTTACACATTTTATAGAAAACTTTACATTATTTATTGAAAAGTTAAAAAAAAAGGAATTACCAAAAGTTTTGTTTTATTTTTTCATGGACATGAATCTTCAACAGTGTTTGGGTACTCGAATTTGAACCCCACTGCAACAGCATACACCATTATACCTCAAGAGAAAAAGAGAACGTCGGGGTACTTATGTCATTCATGAAATATTGTATTTACTGCTTTCAATGTTGCAGTTTAGGTTGATGATTGGCCAATACCTCAATTTTTTAAAACATAGTTTCTGCTCGATTTGAGAGCCGACTAATAACAAAGCGACCATCTGATTCACGGATAGTCTAAAGTCGACATGAGTGAACCTCTGAGGTCATAAGAGGATATTTTATTTTTGCTAATAAGGATTGAACATGAGATTTTCTAAGAATTTCATTTGGAGATCAGATCTAATTACTAAGCGACAATTCTTATGGTTCGATACCTCAATTTTAAAATGTGATGATTTCGATATAATATGTCATGAAATTTTTTTCTGCTCATATACTAAATTATATGCACCTTTAACTGTGTGCATATGCCCAAATTGCGAACTATCAGTTTGTAATTTCATTATGATTATTTGACGAGGGATCGTAATCCAATTGAAAAACTTAGGAATGTGGGAAGCAATGAAAAAATAAGTCAAAAGTCAAAGTGAAGTTTAAATGGACATCACCATCAATTAGTGAATTTTGAGTTAAATATTTATTTAATTTATTATAAGTTCTGTTATTAATTTAGATTGACGATTTCTATTTAATTTATCATAATTGGGTTTTATTTAACTTCTGATGTGTCTCGCTTTACCCCGCTTTACTTTTGGATGTTAAACGACGGCTTAAAATCAGTTTATTAAGGTTCTCGGTGAATTTCCGATGAAAATGACTCAAAATACATGTCTACGAGTGGAAATCCAAGCGGCATTTTGGTTCCCTCATAAGTATTGAAATAATGTGGACGATGGCATGTGTTTCTTATTCATACGGATTTCCGGCAAATATTGTTAAATGTGGACTTTTTTAACGTTTTCTAAATCTACCCAATTTTGCTTATTACATGGTTTGAACGCATGACTTTAGGCCATGATCAACGACACCAGACACTAATATCATTAGGACTCAAGACCTGTACACTAGTGGTATTTGTGTTTAATTTGGTGTTGCTCATAGCCTAAGGTCATTAGTTCAAGTTCAGCTGTGGATAAATTTGGTGTAAATTTAGGAGCCGCTGAAAGATAGAAAAAAAAACCCAATAACATCATACCACGAGTCTTTGATGTTCAGTGTGTCGATTAGTTGGTTAACTTGGGCCTTGGGGTGTCGAATACTAATGTTTTTTGTTAATCTTGTCATTTATTTTTTTTTTACTTTTTTTTGAAACGGAAAATCTAATCTACTCGTAATTAGCACATATGTCCACAGGACATGAAGTCCTGAACTCAAGGTTGAGAGACAAAAACCATACCACTAGACCAAATGCCTTGTGTTTTTCAACGCAATTAATGCTAGAATTAAATTCTATTTCAAACAAATGTCTTTTAAGTTGTTAAAAATACATTAATGTAGAGATTGTTTGTCACCATTAATCGAACACGTATTGTTGGAACAAAATCACAGATCAACTTATTACTGATGCTGCAGTTAGTACTGATCATGTTTACTACTGATGAATATTATGGTTAGTACTGATGGGGCAGAAACTTACTACTGATGAAGTTGATACTGGTGAAGTCTATAAATTAGTTACTACTGATCAAGGCATATTGAAGATACTACTGATCAATAGTAGTTACTACTGACGATGGTTTTGGACTTACTACTGGTCACCAAACTTACTACTGATGTTGCATATTTACTACTCGTGATTAGTTTTACTACTGATACGCGTTTATGGAACATATCAAGTCCGAGATCTTCGTAGAGATAGTTATAGAATGTAATTCAATGTATATCTTTATAATTCGAATGTAAATCAAGTCCTAGAATAACTAGGGTAAATAGTTTAGCTTCAAGGACTATTATATATAGTTCCTTACGAATTGTAAACGTACGTGTGTATTGTTAATCGATAATATACATTGAAGCTTTTTGTGAAACTGTGTTCTTAATATTTTCGCATATTGTTCTTACAGTTTATTGTTCTTAATTTATTGATATAGTGTTGATCCGCTGCAACTTCTATTATCAATTAGATCTAAATGTGTTTATTAACTCTTCATAGTTAATCGATCCTGACAAGTGGTATCAGAGCTGATTGGTTCTAGATCTACGAATTTTTAAGAACAACAAAAAGTTTTAATCTTTAAAACACACACATTATTAATCATGACTGATAATAATGAAAGCACTCAAGCTAACAAAATCCCTATACTCACTCCCAATAACTTTGGGATGTGGAAGAATCGTATTAAGCAATACATGCTTATTACTGATTATTCCATGTGGGAAGTTGTCATTGAAGGAAACAAAACTGGTCCGGCTCAAGCAACCAGTTCTGCAACTGAAGCAGACAAACTAAAGTGTGAAAAGGAGAAGAAAGACAGAGGAAACGAACTCAAAACTCTAAGCACTCTCCTACTGGCCATTCCTAATGACTATCAACATCTCTTTGTTGAATATGATGATGCTAAGGTGCTGTGGCAAGCACTGGAGAAGAGATTTGTTGGTACCAAGAGCACCAAGAGGAACATGAAGTCTGTTCTCAAGTAAGACTTTGAAAACTTCAAAGGAAAGCCCAATGAGACACTCACTCAAGTGTTTGACAGATTCAACAAGCTAATTGGTGAACTTAACCAGGTTGGGGTTAAGATGGATCAAGAAGATGTTAACATGAAGTTCCTAAGGTCTCTTAGTGAAGAATGGGCCATGTACACAGTGATATACAGACAAAGAGATGCACTAGAAGAAAAGGAGTTAGATGAACTCTACAATGATCTCAGAGTATTTGAAACTGAGGTAAATCAAAAGAACCCTTCTATTTCTTCTAATAATGCTGCATTTGTATATAGTACAGGTCAAGGTCAAGAAACTGCCACAGGAAAGGCTGCAGAATGTGAAGATGCTGCAAGAGAATCCTTTTTCACTAGTCATGTGCATACTGCACTAATTAGTGATGATTTGGAACAATTGAATCCTGATGATCTTGAGGAGATGGATCTCAAATGGCAGATGGCTATGCTGAGCCTGAGAACCAAAAGGTTCTTAAAAAGGACTGGAAGGACAAGTCTCAACTACAACAAAGGTGACAAAGCTGGATTTGACAAAACTAAAGTCAAATGTTACAACTGTAACAATCTTGGTCACTTTGCAAAAGAATGTCCTCAGCCTGACAAAAGATCAAAATCAACTGCTCTTGTGTCACAACAAGGACAAGGCTATGACTGGAGCTTTCAAGCAGAAGAACATGCTCAAAATCAAGCTCTTATGGCCTTTACTGACAGCAAATCTGAGGTAAAACCTAAACCTTGTACTTCTGAATGTATTAAAATTGTTAAAAATTTAGAAAAAGAAAACACTAAATTAAATGAAGATTTAGCAAAAGCATTAAGAAGAAATCATGAATTTGATGGTGTGATTGCTGATCAAGAACATCAGATAAAGGTGTAACAGATGATTGATCAAAGGATAAAGGAAGAACTGCTCCAAGCTGTAAATGAGAAAGATTACTATGAATCAAAAAATAAAGAACTAACAAGTAAATTAGAAGAATGTCAACTTGGAATTGAACAAAATAAATTGACAATTAAGAAATTTGAAAGAAGCACTAAAATTCTTGATGAATTAACTAATAATCAAACTACAGAAAAAGTTGTTCATGGAGTGGGATATCATGCTGTACCACCTCCATATAAATTCATCCATCCACTTAAAGATAGTTCAGAAAGAATCATAAATGAATTAAAAAGTGAAAATCAAACTAAATCTAATAATGAAATATCTGAATCAAATGATTCTTCTGATGATGATCAAACTACAGACTCAATTGAATTTACAATCTTTCAAACTGAATCCACAAAATCAATTGATACAAGTTTTCACACAGCACAAAGTCCAAATGAATCTCCTAAATATGATGCATAAAATATACCAAAAATTTTAAAAAGGGGAAATCAAAGAAACAGGAATCAACTCTTAGAACAAAGAAAAACCATAAGGGCTAAAGATAATAAATTAAAATGTGTTATTTGCAACAAAGTAAATCATTTAGCAAAGGATTGTCACTTCAATCCAATAAATTGCAAAGAGTTCAAGGAATTTAAAAATTTTAAAGAAAAAGCAAAAACACAAAAGTTAAAAGATACTACTGGTCCTTCAGTAGTGAATAAAAATAAAACTCCAATTGCTGAAACACCAAGATTTGGAAGAAGTGCACCAAGATTTGTGCAAAACAGAAGAGTTGGAAGCCCAAAGAACAGCAATTACTTCAAGAACAATGGAAAATCAAATCAAAATAAACAATATTTTAAATTTTCCAACACTAGTAAAAACTGTAACAATTTTACTACTGGTGTTAACCCTAATTATAATGCTGTCTGGTACCAGTACAAAAACACTACTGGTAAAAACCCTATTTTTAAAAATACTACTGCTGCAAAACCATTTACTCAAAATACTACTGATCATTCTAAACATGGTAAGTCTCCAAATACTACTGGTCCATCAGTAGTAAAGTATTCAAAAGCTAAAAACAATGGGTATAGACCAAGATCAGTAGTAAACTCTGAAAAATCCAAAAGGGCAGTAGTAAAACAGAACACCAGTACTAAGAAGGTATGGGTACCAAAAATGTTTAAAGTTAACTGTTCTAAATCTGATTTCTCAAAGGATGAACCCAAGACATATAAAGCTTGGGTTCCCAAACTTAACTGATCATTTACTTACTTGTGCAGAGCATTCAGATCCCTGAAGAAGGTAGAACATGGCATATTGATAGTGGATGCTCAAGGCACATGACTGGAAATCTGTAAATTCTTAAAGATTTCAAGTTATTTGATGGAGGCTATGTGGCCTTTGGTGAGAACCCAAAGGGAGGTAAGATTACAGGTAAAGGTACTGTTACTAATGGCAAAATTACCTTTGATGATGTATTTTATATAGCTGAACTAAAATACAATCTTGTCAGTGTGTCTCAAGTTTGTGATAAAAAGAACAAAATTCTTTTCACAGACATTGAGTGCATCATTCTTTCTCCTGACTTTATTTTAGATGAAAAATATGTTGTTTTAAGAACTCCAAGGAGAAACAATGTGTATTGCCTGGATATAGGGGGAGAACTCATTTCTTCAAATGAGGTCAACTGTTTTGTATCCAAGGCAAACATCACTGAATCAGAACTATGGCATAGAAGGATGTGTCACACTAATTTCAAAAACATGAACAATTTAGTAAAAAGAAATTTGGTCATTGGACTACCTCAAAAACAATTCATGTGTGATCATCATTGTGTTGCATGCCTAAAAGGTAAACAACACAAAACTTCTCATAAGTCCAAATCTGTGAACTCTATTTCTGTTCCTTTACAACTCTTACATATGGACCTATTTGGACCTACAAATGTAATGAGTATTGGAAAGAAACAATATTGTCTTGTTATTACTGATGACTTTTCCAGATATACATGGGTTTTCTTTCTCAGGACAAAGGATGAAACAAGTGAACTCATCAAGAACTTAATTGTTAAACTGGAGAACTCATCTGATCAAAAAGTTAAAGCCATAAGATGTGATAATGGCACAGAATTTAAAAATGCTAACTTAATTAACTTTTGTGATCTTAAAGGTATTGACAGGAAATACAGCTCACCTAGAACTCCTCAACAAAATGGTGTAGTTGAAAGAAGAAATAGAACCATCATTGAAGCAGCAAGATCAATGCTAGCAGATTCAAAGTTACCAATCACTTTTTGGGCTGAAGCTGTTAATACTGCCTGTTATGTTCAAAACAGAGTATTAATAGTGAAACCACATTATAAAACACCATATGAACTTTTTAATAAAAGAAAACCTTCTATAAGCTTTTTAAAATCATTTGGTTGTCCTTGTACTATTCTGATTACAAGAGAACAAATTGGTAAGTTTGACTGCAAAGCTGATGATGGAATCTTTGTAGGATACTCTACTCAAAGTAAATCATACAGAGTGTTCAACAAGAGATTAAGGATAATTGAAGAAAGCATCAATGTATCCTTTAATGAAAATGTTTCTAATGAACAAGGAAATGGTCCAGATTGGCTATTTAACATAGACAATCTAACCAAATCCTTTAATTCTAACATGGATTTAAATGCATGTGATTCAGATTGTCATACTCAAAAGGAAGGAACATCATCTGTTAATACTGGTCAAGAAGAGATGAGATACATAGTAGTTAATACAGCTCCCACAGTTAATACTGAGGACAGTAATAACTCAAATTCTGGAAGCAGTAGTAACTCTGAGAATGAGGATAGTAGTAATTCAAATACTACTGGTACCAGTAATAGTACTCAAAATACTACTGGTCCTAGCAATAACCTAAATTCTCAAGATACTACTGATCCCAGTAACAACAACAATACTACTGATCTCAATGAAGATAACCACAGTAGCAACTCTGACCAAGATGATGATGAACCAAACAACAATGAAGGATCACTAGAGGAGCAAATGCCTGAGACAAATGAGTCCAATCTTGAAAATCAACTAGTGGTTGATAGAGCTACAACTACAAGGACTCAGAAGAACCATCCATTAGACCTTGTTCTAAGTGATGTTAACTCACCACTGTAAACAAGAAGCAAATTAAACAAAAGCTTAACTGCAAATATGTGTAATATAAGTTTAATTGCTAATGAATGTATGTTTGAATGCTTTCTGTCTCAGGATGAACCAAAGAAGATTCAACAAGCAATGAAGGACTCAAACTGGATTGAGGCAATGCAAGAAGAACTCCTTCAATTCAAATTACAAGCTGTTTGGACACTTGTACCTCTACCCAAAGGAAAAAGAGCCATTGGAACAAGATGGATCTTTAGAAACAAGAAAGATGAAAGAGGAATAGTGATCAAGAACAAAGCCAGACTTGTAGCCCAAGGATACACTCAAGAAGAAGGAATAGACTATGATGAAGTATATGCTCCTGTTGCTAGAATTGAAGCAATAAGAATATTCTTAGCATATGCTTCATCAAAAAGTTCAAAGTCTATCAAATGGATGTGAAGAGTGCATTCCTATATGGGAAGATCGAAGAAGAGGTCTATGTATGCCAACCTCCAGGTTTTGAAGATCCAAAACATGGTGATTATGTGTTCAAATTAGATAAAGCTCTGTATGGCCTACATCAGGCACCAAGGGCATGGTATGATACATTATCATCATATCTATTAAAGAATAATTTTAAAAGAGGAGCCATTGACAAAACTTTGTTTACAAAGAAAGTCAAAAATGATATACTACTGGTACAAATCTATGTAGATGATATCATCTTTGGTTCAACCAATGATTTGTTATGCAAAGAATTTGAAGAACTGATGCAAGTCAAATTCAAGATGAGCTCTATGGGTCCAATGAACTTCTTCCTTGGACTCCAAGTCAGTCAAAGAACAGATGGTATTTTGATAAACCAATCAAAATATGTTAAAGACATCTTGGAGAAGTTTGATTTGAAAGACTGCAAGAGTGCAAGTACACCAATGGAAACACACAAACACCTACATCCAGATGTTGAGGGGGAGGATGTAGATGAACATTTATATAGATCAATGATAGGATCTTTGATGTACTTAACTGCATCAAGACCTGACATTATGTATAGTGTTTGTGTGTGTGCAAGATATCAAGCAAGACCTAAAGAACTACACTTGCAGGCTGTCAAAAGAATATTCAGATACTTGAAAGGCAAACCATCACTTGGTCTATGGTATCCACATGATTCACCCTTTGAACTCATAGCCTACACAGATAGTGACTATGGAGGTGAATGTCAAGATAGAAAGTCCACAACTGGTGGATGTCAATTCTTTGGATCAAGACTGGTGTCATGGCAATGTAAGAAACAAACAAATGTATCAACATCAACTGCTGAAGCAGAGTATGTAGCTGCATCTGCTTGTTGTGCTCAAGTACTCTGGATTCAAAACCAGCTTCTAGACTTTGGTATCTCTATCCTTAAAACTCCTATTTTTATTGATAATCAAAGTGCTATTAGTATTGTGAACAATCCAGTAAAACACTCTCAAACTAAACACACTGAAATAAGATTTCATTTTATAAGAGATTGCAATGAAAAGAAATTAATCAAAGTAGTCAAAATTCATACTGATGATCAATTAGCAGATCTTTTTACAAAAGCATTTGATGTAGGAAGATTCAACTTATTGGTTAGCAGTATTGGAATGATTTTGATAAATTAAAATCTCACTTAAAATCATGTGTAAAGTTTTGTTGTAAAAAGTTATTTAATTGTTTAAGTGTTTTACTACTGGTAGATCTGTATTACTGGTGTGAATGCATGTGCACAAAATACTACTGGTAGGTCAATACTACTGGTGTGTATTAGGTTTACATAAATACTACTGGTAAGTCAGTACTACTTGTATTCACATATACTACTGGTCTTGTGTGTTGGTGGTTACTACTGATGTCTATAGTTACTACTGATGTCAAAATCCTTAGTTACTACTGATATTCGTAGATACTACTGACGCTCTCTTACTGGTATCGAATTTACTACTGGTCTTTCAGAATCAAAATTACCAAACTAACCCCCGTGAAAATAACCGTTATGTTATGATTCGAAGGGCAACTTTGTCTTTTTGCAGGTTAAATCGAAAGATATAAAAGGCGGCAGTCGATTAGTTTAGCATTATCTTCACTTCGATTTACAAAATCCTCTCGATAAACCCTAACTTACGATCAAAAACCTTACACCAGTAACAAAAATTCTTACTTGTTTCTCTCAAATCAAAAGATCAAAACATCAAAATCAACAACAATGGCAACTCTACAATCTCTCGATGTTAAAACTGATCTTAAATACTCAGAATTCCACAATATGTGTGCGTTTCTACGCAATCCAGATGGTACAAAAGACTTTCGACCAATCGTACACTTTCTAAGAAACTCATACATAAAGTTTGCTCTAACTGTAAATCCGAGAGCATATCAACAGCACTTGGTTGATTTCTGGACCAATGCTGAAAGAACAGAAGGTGCAACTGTGCCTATGATAAAATCATCGGTGGATGGAAAGACGATCACAATCACTGAACAATCGATTCGACACCATCTACAACTACATGATGATGCAGGTATGTTTACACTTCCTAAGGAATTCATTGCTGAAATTTTAAATAAAATGGGTTATGAGGGAAGACTCACATAGTAACTTTTCAAAAAGGTCTTCTCTCCCCACAATGGAAATTTCTTGTACATACTATTCAGCATTGCATTTCTCCTAAACGAAGTACTTGGAATGAGTTTAATAAGGCAATAGCCTCTGCTGTTGTCTGTTTATGCACAGACCAAGTATTTAATTTTTCATACATGATTTCTGAAGGTATGTTAAGAAATCTTAGTTCCTCAAAATTTTTAATGTATCCCAGATTTCTTCAACATATTATAAAGTGTGAATTGCAAAACTTGTCAACTCCCAAAAACATTTTTATCATTCCTGAGTTGAACAAGAAAGTTTTCTCAAATATGAGAAAACAATTTAAATTTTCGGGCAAGGAAACCCCTTTGTTTCCTAATATGATCAAAGATCAACCACAACTTGGAGAGGGTTCAATCATAGATACAACCCAAATTGAACCTCAACCCACTCCATCACCCCCAAATGCAGCCCAAACACCACCCCAAACAGTCACTCAATCACCCACACATATAGAAGTCCTGAATGTATCCCAGGAACTTGACATAAATCCTCAGAGTGCTACTCTTCACTCTGTGGAAGACCTACCAAATTTAACCAAAAATATTTCCACAATTTATAAAAGGAAGAAAACTTCATTCAAGGACACCAGGGGACAAATTGAGTCAAACCCCAGGCTCCAAGAGTTGCCCTCCAAGGAGGAGAGAGGACATGAGGTGAGGGCTTTCACTACTGATGCCCCAAAGGTGGGTGCACAGGACAGTGAAAACATAACTAAGACCCAGACCTCGGCAACTTTAAGTGATGACTCATTTGAGGAATTACTTAAAGGACCCCGGTGCCAAGAAACCACAAGGGGGGGCACTTCTGCTTCTTCTAGGAAGAAGAGAGTGTCTAAACAACCCAATGAATCACCAAGAAGTGATGAGGGTAGATCTTTTGAATTAACGGAAAGGATGGAAAACCTCAAAGCCAATGTACCTGTTAGTAAGCCCGATGATCTTGCTAGATGGAGTGAGGGCAGTATTAAAACCAAACAATTGACGGATAAATTGGATTCTCTTGAATCCACTGTACATGACTGTCTTACATATATCACAAATCAAGGAAAAACAATAACAGTAATGAAGAAGCACATGAATACCATCAACAAGAGAATGAGACTATATGAGCACAGGCTGCATCAACAAACAAAGCTCATAAGGAAATTAAAGAGAAAGATTGAAAGTAGTGAGGCTCCACCAGTTGAGCTCACTAAGGGGGAGAAGGACAACATTCAAACCATGATTGATGAATCAATTGCAGCAGCAGCAACCTCTCTCCTCAATCTTAAAGAAACTGAAGTTGATGAAGGCCAAGAAAATGTTGAAGGCCAAGAAAACATGGATACTACTGATGTACCTGCTATTGATGAACATACAGAAATACCAGTAGTAACTCCTACTACTGATATTATAGCAGTAGTAAATCCACAAGAGGAAATAATTGCAACAAATACTACTGATGCCCTATCAGTAGTAAATCCTGAAGTTACACCAGTAGTAACTCCTGAACTACAACTCCCAGAGTTAATTGAAAGGGAAAGACATGTCATTATCTCCAAACCACCAACTCCTAATCAACCACTTATCATACCTTACATTGATGATAATGTGAATTGGTTTGAGGTAGATGAATGTACACTTCCTCCACACCCTAAAATTTTATCAGAAGATCAACTACACTTGTTTTATCCAAAACTTCTGATTCTGGGTATACCTGATATGAAATACACTCCACCTCCACCATCTGCTTGTATTGGAAAAGGAAAGGAAATATATGATGATGATTATCCCAACAGAGCTTTAGGTCACCAAATGGTGAACAAAATTAATCATGTCAGATCAGAAAAGCAGTCCAAATGGAGGGTAAAACACAAGAAATTCTTGGAGAATGTGGAGATGTATCTAGCTCTTGAGGAGAAGAAGAAGAAGAAAACTCAAGAAGCAGAAATACCTGTTCAAATAGAAGATATCCAGTTAGAAGCTCAAAAAACAGAATTCAAAAGACTCAGAAAAGTTGAAGAAGAACATATACAATGTCTTGAAGAATTGGTTTCTGAATGCAAAAGAACAAAAAGTGAGCTAACTGATGATGTGTTTGAATAGAAGACCAATATGATTGAATTTTTAAAGACAAAAGTGCACAATGCAAAGTCCTTTGGCAGAATGAAGATGATGACAATTATTGAAAAATATTGTGCTGCCAAGAAGAAGGATTTGGCTGAACAAGAAGAAAAAGAAGCAAAGAAATCTAAAGCCCTAATTCCAATCAGTCCAACATTAATAAAAGCTGGTAGTGTATCAACTACTGGTGATTCTTCAACTCCCCAATCAAAGAAGAGAAAAGCTGTTACTCAAGAACAGAGCACTAAAAAGAAGTCAAAAACAGAACAAATCATACCTGTTCTTGAAGTACATGTTGCTCCCTTGCAGAACAATCCAATCATCAATTGGAGGGTTATGCCTAACAATGTCATAGAAATTATAAGGGAAGATAAAGTTGTACAAAGATTTACTGGATGGTTACCATTGATCAGTTCATGTTCAAGAAGTGATGTAATCAAGCTTTTGATCATTGGAAAACCAAGGATGTCAAAGAAATCATGGAAAGAATCTGGTGCTGGATATTTGACAAGAATGATAGATGCTACATTTTATCCAGACAACTACCCAGAACAATTTACAGATCCAGGAAATGTTTATGCTTGGAATGTGATTCCAACTGCCAATATGTACTTCTTTGAAAAATCAGGCAAAGTATGTGAGCTATACTTATATGAAAAAGAATATCCACATTCTGAAAAGACTATGTATCAGATATTCACAAATACAATGATGAAACCATATGATGCTGTTATGTTCCAGAACAAATTAACTTATTTTACAAAGAGAAACAGCAAATACATCATTGCACAAAGACATCAACAGAATCAAAGAACGTTGGAGAAAAGAAAGAAAGAAGAAGAAGAACAAAAGAAACTTATGTGATTAAAAGAGAATCAATAAGTTTAGGGGGAGATTGTTGGAACAAAATCACAGATCAACTTATTACTGATGCTGCAGTTAGTACTGATCATGTTTACTACTGATGAATATTATGGTTAGTACTGATGGGGCAGAAACTTACTACTGATGAAGTTGATACTGGTGAAGTCTATAAATTAGTTACTACTGATCAAGGCATATTGAAGATACTACTGATCAATAGTAGTTACTACTGACGATGGTTTTGGACTTACTACTGGTCACCAAATTTACTACTGATGTTGCATATTTACTACTGGTGATTAGTTTTACTACTGATACGCGTTTATGGAACATATCAAGTCCGAGATCTTCGTAGAGATAGTTATAGAATGTAATTCAATGTATATCTTTATAATTCGAATGTAAATCAAGTCCTAGAATAACTAGGGTAAATATTTTAGCTTCAAGGACTATTATATATAGTTCCTTACGAATTGTAAACGTACGTGTGTATTGTTAATCGATAATATACATTGAAGCTTTTTGTGAAATTGTGTTCTTAATATTTTCGCATATTGTTCTTACAGTTTATTGTTCTTAATTTATTGATATAGTGTTGATCCGCTGCAACTTCTATTATCAATTAAATCTAAAGGTGTTTATTAACTCTTCATAGTTAATCGATCCTGACACGTATTTACAAAGATCTCGAGCAATTGGGCAATGATGAAGATATGTTTCTCCGTTTCTTCATCTCCATCACAAGATCAATGCCCTAATGATCCAAGGGTTAGGATTAGCTTCACCCACCATCAACTCAACAATCTGAACTGCTAAGTTTAGAACAACTCTTCATAATCGTCGATCTTTAGGCTCAAGAATAGTTAGTTCTTAATCTGGAATAAGCATATACAAATCATAATATTGCGGAATTAGATAAACATATTTGTATAGCTAAACAAGGTTTCATCATCATCTTTATATACAATGATTACTAAAAGCCCCAATTCTACATATAAATATGTAGAACGGTTTTGGTTAACAGGATCAAACGACCTTGAGGCTTAGAGTACACACACATACACGTTAAAACGTGGGTTTCAAGAACGACTAATTCTATACCTCTAGGTTTCTTTATATACTAGAAAACCTAGAGATTTACAAGGAAAAGATAACACTAAATCTTTTTAAATCAATAAAGATATACTATATCTTTTACATTTATGATTATCTCCTAAATCTTTATTCAAATATTGACTTCCATATCTTCAATTTAGGTCCTTGTACTTTATAAGTTTTGACACATCAAATCTTTAATGAATATTATAGAAATATTCCTAACAATCTTCCCCTATTTGATTTGACAAAACTTATAGAATTAGCTTGGAATCTTCTAGTCTCTTCCCCTTTTTGACATAATCAAATAAATCCGAGAAACTTGAACTTCCCCTTAAATGATCAACACTTTTTCTTCCCCTAAAAGTGTGCTATCATTCTTGTGTTCTTCAAGACTATATCAATCACATTGAAAACCAACTATCTTCTATTTGAAGTTGAAGTAGAAACTCAAACTATGCATCACATTCCGTCTAACTATAGTAATCAGCAACATCATATCTTGTATGAAGGACCTTCTTGGCCTTCAACAGATCTTTTCGTTAAGATTCTGTTGAATTGCAGTTACATCTTTACATAACATCTTATGTAGTAAGACTTTTAACTTCTTCTTCAAATAAAATATAATCAATTATCTTCTGTAATCAACTGATAAAGATCAAATATGTAACAAATATAAAACTTTCCTTTATCTTCATCAAGCCTTCAACCTGTGTGTGTGAATAATGTGATTCGTTTCACATTAATATCACAAGTTATTTTCACTCTCTTTTTATCAAGAATAAAAATTAACAAGTGATTAACCGGATACAATCAATAAACCGTAGTATGGAATGAACATGGTGTGTGTCATGCTTTCCAAAGTATGTTGTATCGGTTGTAAGGAAGAAATCAGTATCAAAATTTTCTTCAGAACTGTGTAATACTGATCAGTAGTAAAAAATTGTGTAGCAGTACGGTTTAGGACTAATCAGTAGTAAGTAATAACCATTTAGTACTGATCGAGCATCGGATCAGTAGTAATCTAATATACTACTGATAAGTAGTATAGTTGTTGGAGCAGTAATAACCGAGACCAGTAGTAATCGTGATTTACTACTGACTAAGATCAGTAGTAACAATTTAAACAAGATCAGTAGTAAAATCGAAATTTGGGATCAGTAGTGAACGTTGATATTACCAGTAGTAATCTGGTACTGAGAATCTGAGATCACCAAATTAGGGTTCCACTGCCCCTTTGTTTCTGCTTCGCCTTTTTGCCACACCAACAAATTATCATACTCCTTGTCGCATTCATTGCATTTGTAGATCTTGTAGTTACCATGGTTCTGTTTGGCTGAATTGGGGTTTTCTTCATGTAACAATTCGACCCCACACAACAGTAGCAACAATTACCACTTGTTTGATGAATCCGCCATGGCTTTATCTCCGCCGCCCCTGTCCTCCGCATAAACCGGAGGAATACAATCTGATGAATCGACCAATTGAAGAAGTGGTGGAGATGATTAGGATCAGCTGTTCGTTGATTTTGATAAAGAACAGATTGAATCACTTATGCGTTTAGTTTTTTTGAGACGATTTTTGTTGATGATGGATGAATTCCTGCATAGAGATAGTTTCATCATTGTTGATTTTACACTGTAAATCGCATTTACAGATTTGGGATTTGATGAATTTTGGGTTCTCTTCGTGCGTGAGCAGAACCATCATTGTTGATTTTCTATACAGCTTTCAACAAAAATACTTCTTCGTTTTAATGATTTTTATTTTTCTTATAATCATTGATAGATTCTTGTTTGATTCCAGATCTGAGCCACCGTGCTCTGATACCAATTGCTAAGTTTAAAACAACTCTTCATAATCGTCGATCTTTAGGCTCAAGAATAGTTAGTTCTTAATCTGGAATAAGCATATACAAATCATAATATTGCGGAATTAGATAAACATATTTGTATAGCTAAACAAGGTTTCATCATCATCTTTATATACAATGATTACTAAAAGCCCCAATTCTACATATAAATATGTAGAACGGTTTTGGTTAACAGGATCAAACGACCTTGAGGCTTAGAGTACACACACATACACGTTAAAACGTGGGTTTCAAGAACGACTAATTCTATACCTCTAGGTTTCTTTATATACTAGAAAAACTAGAGATTTACAAGGAAAAGATAACACTAAATCTTTTTAAATCAATAAAGATATACTATATCTTTTACATTTATGATTATCTCCTAAATCTTTATTCAAATATTGACTTCCATATCTTCAATTTAGGTCCTTGTACTTTATAAGTTTTGACACATCAAATCTTTAATGAATATTATAGAAATATTCCTAACATGAACTAAATCATAAATTCCTATAAACGTACTTCTTGAATCGCATATACACGTACTTGGGTATTATCATGTGATTTTAGAGAATTAGTCAATGACCGAATTTCAAAAGTGTTAGATTGCAAATTAGGAAAGAAAAGCAGAGATTTCTTTAATTTGATGGCCGGTGTGTTTTACTCGCTTAATTAGAGATGAAACCTAGCTACGCTGTAAGGCTAGCTAGTTATGAATTATTTGTTTATACCTTCTTTTTTGTTGGTTTTGAAGAAATACCACAAACCTTGTTCATGCATGCGCTGTCAAAAAAGGTAGAATTTCTAGGGAGGACGAGTGGGGCCCCGGAAGGAAGGGGGCGGTTGAAAAAGCTGACCGAGAATCCTTACATGGGGGAAAATGGAAATGGAAATGGAAATGGAAATGGAATTGAAATAGAGACGTAGGCCTCACTTTGCTTTAATTTCTGGATCCAATGACACCACTTCAATTAGGGGTGAGCATAAAAACCGAAAAACCGAACCGAACTCGAAAATTCGAAAAAACCGAACCGAAAAAACCGAACCATTTGAAAAACCGACATCAACGGTTATGATTTTTGGAAAACCCGAATGTTTGGGGCGGTTTTCGGGGACATATGAAAAACCAAACCGAAAAACCCGCCCCGCCCCGCCTTTATATATATTTCAAGTTTTATAAAAATATTCTTATATTTTTAAAAGATTTGATATAAATTTATTTGTAAAAGGAAAGCAACCATGCAATGAAACTTCTATTAATTAAGACATTGACTAAGATTGTTGCGAAAAAATGGTTGGATGTAATTCTATTATTAATTTTTTTCAGATTATGTTAGTTGAATTTATTATTACATTATATTAAACTTACTAGTTGTTCTTTATTTATAATGAAATGAGTTAAGGTTTGGAAGTTTGAATCATAATATTAGTTTTTAAGGTAACAAATTGGTAAATTTAAAGGGAACTAAAAAACCGAAAAAACCCAAAACCGAACCGAAAAACCCGAAATCGAACCGAAAAAACCCGAAAAACCGAAACCGAAAACCCGAAACCAAACGGGGTGTAATTCTCAAAACCCGAACTTTCGGGGCGAGGTTTGGTTTTAGTTAAAAACCGCCCCAAACCGCCACATGCTCACCCCTAACATCAACTACTTGTCATATACACGTCCACACCTACACACACGTATATGTAACCACTGGGTCGACCCGGCCGGATTAGCCATGACCCGGTGAAGAGAGTGAGTAAAAATTATCCGGGTTTTTGCTCGTTAATAACCCGTTGCAACCCAACGGGTTTTTGTGAAACACGACCCTGAAACCGTTGGTGATTCGATTATAGCTTGTTATCTCATTTTAATTCTATTTTGAAAAGTGATTTGTAGATGATATCCTTAAAGTTAATTAAGAAAAAAATATACTTCATGGGTCCCAATGTTATATCATCAATTAATTTTTTTTCTCATTTTAATTAATGTTTTTTGACGGGTTGAAACTTAATTAAGACTAGATAATTATTTTGGGATAAACCAAAATAAAAACGTGGATAATAAAATTAGGACGGAAATATAGAATAAGTATTTATTAATTCGTTTCACTTATATTTGTTAGTTATGATTCATATGTTTTAGAAATATTATGAAAAGTTTATATGCATTTAAAATAAATAACATATTCCATTTTAGAGATACTTCATTTTTCTTTGTAATAACTTTAATAACTGTCATTAACAAAATCCACATCAATTATCTTTTTGCCACACACAACAACTTGCCTAATTAAGCAAATATAATCTCGTTTGAGAATCAGCATATAGACTTTTCCTCTTTTGAAGCATATTTTGTATATCAAATATATGCTGACTTTTACGAATTTTTTTGATAAAATAAAACCATATTCATAGAACCATGGGAACTTTAATAGGCTTAAAAATTAATTAGTTAACAAAAGTCTAAAACAAAGGAGAAGGTGGTCCGTGAAGAACAAAGCTGATGAAGCTCAAACGTGAGAATATTAATTTGCTTAGTGGGTAATGGAGGACTCAGTGATAGATCTTCTACTTCAAGAGAATCCTTCTTTAATTATACTTATAATTAACTAGTATTTTTATTTATTTTATTTTAAAAAAATGTTCAATATTTTGGTATATCTTCAAATAAAATAAGAATCATATTATATCTATGGTGAAAAAGGAAGCTTCACATGCACATTCTCTTGGTTTTTAGACTTTCATAATCAATGGTTTCATTCTATAAAGCGATCTATATTTTATTTAAAAATGAATTTAATTATTAAAACTCTTAAACTACATATTTGCTTATAGCTTTAAAGTTTAATATATATCCTTAAAAAACAATCTAGTTTAAGATGCATAAATAAATATATTATAGTTGAAGATATTGCGAAAAACCTTCATGTACCGTAATTGAATTGTTAGAAAACAATCTCTTGATGCATATGTATTGAAATAAATACATATAGTCGTGTGTATGTTACGTCTATATGAATATGTAGTTATGGATGTTTGTGCATATATAGACGGACACATATACACGATAGACGAACAAACATACTTATATGTTATTCTAAAGGGCCAATATCATAGAAAAAAAGGCATACTTAGTAACCGATTTGAAATGGACTAATTTGATCATTTGGTGACCGGTTTCTTGACATTTTTCTCATGAAGTCGCTTGCCACACCGTCGTTTTTCAGCTAGCTATAACGGGGTTGTCTGTCCATTAAAGTGCCAAAATAACTTATTTAAAAAAGGTACAATTAGCATGTCGAAACATCATTAAATATAGATCTAAATACGTTGCTATATTATGAATCATCACTTTTGTAAATAAGCCTTAAACATTTGTAAATACGCACTTTATATTACCGAATATTCAACTTAAGTAACACCCAAAAAAACACATTGTATATAAGAAAGTTGCTAGCATTAAAAAAAAAAAGATCCCAATTAAGGTTCTTCAAGCTTAAAACCACCAAAAGTAATAATAATAATAATATATAAGGATGAATTATGATTATGGGGGAGAAGTGGTCTAGCTAGAAGACTCGCATGTGATGATATGTAGATATAGATATACATTAGCTTACATAGCCATAAAGTTTAGCTAGTAAACCACAAAGCATCAAATATAAATATAGTTATATACGTAGAATACAAGCCCAAATGAGGGGTTTTAAATTGCATGTAGCCTTCAAATAGAGAGATATATAGAGAAAACTTCATATGTTACCTTGTCCTCCTCCTCCACCACCTCCTCCTCCATTACCACCCATATTTCCACCGGAACTATTAGGGTTCCATTGTAGATTATTAGCATAAGGGTAAGGAAAAGAAGGTGGTGATTGGTAGAATCCACCACCACCACCACCATCAATGTTTCCAATCCTTCTATTAGGGTAATGATGATCAATGGCTCTTTGTGGTGGAGTAATTGGCTGAATTGAACTCATATGAGGTAATCCGGTCGGGATCTCATTGCACGCGTACCGAATCAAATCCGCATTGGCGGCATCGAGCTCCTTTTGAAGACGATCAACTTGTCTTTGAAGGAAAGAGATGGCCCCAACACACCCGTAAACCGGGTCCCGAACTCGGGCCTCGGCTTCATATGCAAGTGAGTTAACCGCATCTTCTCGTTGGTGAGGAAGGATGTCGTTAAGAAGCTTAGTGACGTTGCTTGCACCGAATATTTTGTGAACATTTGCGAATTTTTGGGGCTCCTCGGGCGGGAAGTAGGGCGCGAAGATGCAACCGGGCATGCATTTTCTTCTCAAGAACTTGCAGGCAGCACATGGAGAATTGTAAGAGCTTGATGAAGCCATTAATTATATCTCTCTTCTTCTTTTCTATAATTAAACTGCAATTAATAATATAATCTAGTAACGAATATGTGCTACCATATATATGTGTATATATAACATAGCATTATATATACGTACACACACTTATATAATGTTATGTAATAGTTCCAAAACGAGATAAAAGCTAATGGTTTTTTTATGCTCTTGCATTTAAGTTTGTGCTTAAGATAAAAAGTAGGTTTGTATTAATTTGACTCTTGATAGTTACTCCCTCCGTCCCTAAATAAAGTTCTCATTTCTCTTGGGCACAAGTTTTAAGGAGAAAGTTAGTGGTGAGGTAATTGGTAATAAATTTGATTAAAATATAAAGTTGGTTTGGAGAGAGAAAGATAGTTAGTGGATAGTAAGTAGTGGGGTTCTTGGTAATTATATTATTTTATTAAGTAGACCCATCAACTTATGAAATGAGAACTTTATTTAGGGACAAAAATTTAAGGATAAATGAGAACTTTATTTAGGGACGGAGGGAGTAATTGTTAAGGAAATATTTAACTCTCGTAGAGAATAAAAGCTGAATTACACTAAATTAATCAAAAAGTATTTTTAAAAATACAATTCACAGAAAAAGCCGGTTAATTTGTACAATGAACGAATCAAGATATATATATAACCGGCCTTTGAATTTTTTCCTGATTTTTCGAAAATACGTAAATTTTGAAATAAATAATAGACTCTAATTATTGGAGCATATATATATGATGTACTTATAAATGATATTTTCCATGTATATAATTTGGAGTTTTATCTAAGTTTGGTTTCATATAGACACAGAACAACTTCAGTAAATCATTAAAAGCTCGATGAAGTCTGTCCATGATCAGTAGTGTGTTTGTGTGTGTATAGATATGCACATTTATATATATACATATGACTATGAATAATCAATCAATTGGATTGCTTGCAGGATATGTTTGGTTCTAGGAGACACAGAACTGATGAATTCAAATTGTCTTCAACAGTCTTTACAGAATTTCTCTAATCCAAAACCCAATCTGTTTCTCTCTCTCACACACACACACACACTCACACACATTTTTCTCACTCTATGACCTATATATGTACACTCATACATGCACATGTACTTGTAATTGCTCAAATTGCTGAAATCTATATGTATATATTAGTCATTTAATTTCCATTTGATTTAACTTAGATTAGCATCACAAGCAAAGAGAGAATTAACTAAATCTCTAGATCTCTAACTAGATTTCAGATCAGAATCTTGTGTGACATGGGATCTGAGTCATCTGACTAATTAGTTTTTCAGATTCTTCATAAAATGCTTCATTTCATGAATGAGCATATATTCTCACAGAATTGAAGGAGAGCAAACCCTAGCTAGCAGATCACACACAATTCCAAACTTTACAATTAAAGTAAAGACAGAAAAAGAGAATTTCCAAAAAAGAAACAAACAAAAAGAGGTTCATGTGATTAATTGTTTTGTGGATTAAGATAAAAAAAGACAAGCACTTTTTATTTCTTGTTTTTGGATGTTATAAGGAGATAGCTAGTTCCTTAATTGATCACCATGTGTGTGTGCTTTAAATTCAAGATAAAAAGTTTATTATATATGTATACATCATATATGTGTGGTTCAAAAAAAGAAGATATGAAAGTTCAACCTCATTTAGGAAACCCTAATTTGAGGGGGGGAGAGAAGAGGACAGACCTGCAAATTGATGAGTAGCTTGCAAAAGGTGAAAGATAGGAGAGAGATGAGAGGAAACAAAGGGTATTTAGTGGATGGAAGAAGGGAATGAAGCCAAAAGAACAAAGATAATAAATCTAAAATAGAAGAGAAACATTTCAAAATTATATAAAAGATGACTTGACACACCATCTAAAATACAATCTTGATGTTATAATAATAATATACATCAACAGTGGCTGTAGGGATGTCACCAAATTCTTTTCCTGCTCACTGCAACACTAGCAATAGCAACATTATTGTATTTCGGATTTTGGTTCAAATTCATCATCTTTTTATTTCTTCCTAAAATGGGAAAAAGTAGTTTACAGAACTAATTAAAACGCGGTTTCAAGAGCGTAGATGCATTCAAAATCGTGTTTTCTTGTAAAAACGTGGTGCTAATTTCTCCTATATCTACCAGAATTTGACCCTGTGGCGGCGGACTTGTCGTTGTTACTGATAAACCTTTGGTGACAACATGTTGTCGCTATAAGGTTGACTAAAATTCAACTTTTCCGAATTTTGTCACGACGATCAATCACTATTATGCTTAAATCTATGTACAATATCATAGGATAGAATTAGAGCTTGCTCACTTTAGTACACAAAGTAATGTACGAAATTTACTTATATATTTAATTATTTTGTTCCTTTTTAATCAATATGCAATTAATAGTTTTACATTAATGTGCACAAAATGTAAGAAGTACAGTTCATGTGCGTCCCTCAAAGTCGGAATAAACACAACTCATGTACCATGCAAGATTTTTTCAAACGGTAACGAAGGTGGTGGATTATCTGATAAGATCGAGTGCATCCGGTTACATACATCTATACAACAAGGGTGATGCATATACCTAAGTGTAACGGACAATATTTTTTTTCCGGTGATGCAAGATCATATGAATAAAGATGTTGCGCTAAAATTATGTTAATTTGGGCTACGGGGCTCCGTTTCATCTCCAGACCAGTCAAATCGAAGATTATATGAGTAGAATGTCATGGTAATTTTCATGGCAATAAATGTTGTGTTTTATGAGTTATTTTAATTTAAAATTTTATTATCTAGTTTTTTGTACTTTGTTGGTGTGACAGTTTTCGGCCCGTTTATCGTTTTAGGACCCTACTGAAAAGCACAATAACACTGAATCAATCCATTAAATGATGTTTGATGATGATTTTGATGAGAAAAGTGAAGAAGATGGATTAGGGCTTTTAGTGAGAGAAAGAAGAGAGATGGGAGAGAACAATTGCTGTGAATTGGAATTTGATTAATGTGCAAAAGTTGAAGAAGTAAGCCTTACACCTTGATATTTATACCATGGCTTAATTCTTGGTTAGTTAGGACCATTTCCTAAACTATTCTTAACTTATATACAATGTTACACTTTACCCCCTAGACTATCTATTACAATCTTTCTAGTACCTAACAATCTCCCCCTTTGTAATAGTAGACTAGGTTGCATATCTTTGAAGACTTCTGTGTTTGTAAGGCTGGAGCTGAGAATTGAACCGTTGAGCAGTTATGTTGATAAAACAACATCAGCCTTTAATCATCAGTGACAGACATACTTTTAATCGGCTTTTCAACCAATATAAAGTATTCCAGAAGACTTCATGCAAATCGACTGAATGTAGACCCATAGATAGAGCGGTTAGCAGCAGAAGTCCTTTCTTGAAGTTGTGGCGTTTGTCGATTTGCTGCAGATCCTTGGTTCCTGATGTTTGTTGAATTTGAAGCAGTGCGGAATGTTGATATGTTGTGGATTTTCTGACCGTTGTTGATAATGTTGGAGTACGGTCATAGAATCCCTTATCTGATTTATTGACTGTTGTTGATAAGATTGAAGTACAGTCATCAGATTTTCTATCAGACATAGTGACCGTTGTTGATAAGAATGGAGTACGGTCGTCTGATCTTCGCACAAGAATGTATCAGGGTAACCCAGGATCACATAGATTGCCTGTTAGCATAACAGTTACAGAAACTGTGTGACCTACGTTCAGTGTTGGCATTGATGTTAGCACTGGTAGAATTTCCATTCAATCATCGTGGAATACCAATAATTTTGGTATCACTATGAATGTTCCGGCAATATCTCAAAGATATGCTTGGTAGAGTGCCTGTGTCCTAGAGAAATTTAATTTGGTTCTAGACTCTATATGTGGACAAACGAAGGCGAGGACTGGAGGTGGGTCCTCTTTTTCAATATCAACAATCTCCAAATGAGATGTCGATAGTGGATGTGGTTATCTCCGTGATTTTGAAACAAGTACTTTTTGTACTTGAGTGGTCAGTGGGGGTTGTGCATTGCATCACTGGGTCCATGATGTCTTAATCAGAAAGCAACATATGCAATCTGATATAGATGAGGTTACCCGGTCATTTGTTCGGTTTACGGAGGGTTTTCCGTTTTCTTTTAACCCTTTCACACACGCTCCTCACTCAACTCACTTTTTCATTTTTCAACCACACCCTCGTTTTTGTTTTTACCATGTGATAAGCTGATTTGCACCCCATACTTCATACCCCCTCTCAATTTTTACCTCAGCGCACCCCAATCAAGATCCCATGATACTTGATTCTGCTCACGTAGACCTAGGGACCCTCACTTTTTAGTTCCTATATTGTCGGTGGCTCCGGGGAAGATCATGCTGGGTTTAGCAGATCATAGGAGTAATTTGAGAGTGGATTATTACGCTCATGTGCATTTTAATCAGCTTTTTGAAGATGTTTCGTTTTAGGAGTTTCACATGGATTTTAGGTAACACCGGACTCACTTAGAGTATCCGTTAGCACACGGTATGAATCGGTAGTCGTTTGCACAACCGTTGGTTCAAATGTGTGACCTGCGTTTAGAGTTGGCGTGATTTTAGCTCTAGCAGGATTTCCACTCAATCCTCGTGAAACATCAGATTGTGATGCCACTACGAGTGTTCCGATGGATTCACGGAGATCCATGTTTGTAGTGCAGGTGTCCTATATTGGAAATATTCTTGGGGGTGAGAACTAGACACACTGTGCATACAAAGAGACTTAACCCGGGGCATGAGGTTATTATTATTCAATACGGACATACTCCGAATGAGTAGTCAGTAGCTTTTGTGCTACGTCCCCTGATGAAATGAAACAAATCCCTGTTGAGAGGAATTTGAGTAGTTGGTGGTGGCGTGCATTTGCTTTACTGGGCCAGTAAAGTCTAGTGAAACATTCAACGAATGAATGATCACCTATTTAATTGGTTGCCCAGTTTGTTTTCGGTTTGGATGCACTCATAAGGAGTGTTTTCTTTGATTTATCATGTTTTCACATCACCTTGCACTCACCTATTACTATACCCTAGACCTAAACCCTCACATTTACCAGTTGGCTGAAATATTTCCCTGGGAAGGTGAGGCCGGATCTGGCAAACCATGGGAAGGTATGTCTTTTGAAGTAGTAAGTAATGAGAATTAAAAGAATTTGTAATAAACAGATGCAATCTTTACTAGAGAACTAGTAAAGAGATCGTTTACGGATATTACAACAACTTATGATTAACGTTACAAACATAAAACTTTTTATTTGGGTATTTTGTTTTTGTTTTTCTGAATTTTCTCCCCCTATAAATAATAATTCTCCCCCTAGAATTAATATTTCTCCCCCTCGACAAAACAAAAGTAATTGACAAGTTTTGAGATCGAAGGACGTACCTTATACATCGTTGGAGGGTTGAAGGAGAGGTTTTGCGGTTAAGCTTGATTGAGATTTGTGGTTTCTTTTAAGAGCGGGTTCTGAATCTGTTTTGATTAGAAGCCATTGTGGAACAGGTGAAGTGCCTCCCAGCATTTGAACGTTAATGCCGCCCACGTCTTTCATATGGTTTTTGGCGATCAACTGATTCGTCCTGCCATCTGAGCCCATGATATTGACCAAAAGGTAGTGGCATGTTAGGAACTTCAGTTGTGTAGGTAGGCGTTTTTCTTCTGTCTCGTACACCCAGGTGAACCTCAAAATGTCTAATCACTATTCGCCAGCTTAGTCTTTCCTTAATGGCAGTGATTAGTGTGTCAATATTGCTTCGAAGAGAGGTGTTTTCTGGGTTGCTGGGATCGCTGTTCATGTGCCTCCCCTTTTTCTCCAATTTCTTCTTGAGGATGTTCAATGTGTCGTCACAGTACTTGGCAATGTCTGACACACGAAAGAAGACTCTTTCTTTAAAGTAGTTCGTGTAAGTCATTCCCAAGTTGGGTTCACCTAGAACAACTGTTCGCCGAGTTTGAATCTCGGAGGGAAGTGATCTGTAAGGAGCAGCTAAGTGAACCTTTGCTGTACCACTCTCAACAGCCATCTGCACATCTTCCATTCGAGCAGCTAGCGTTTTAACAAGCATGAAGCGCTTCAGAGCAGCCTGAGCGAAATTTCTCGCATGATTTTTAATTGGATGAGGGGTGTCTGGTAGTAAGCGTACTGTGTTGTAAAGAAATTCTATATCTCGAGGTTCAAGAATATAGAAGTCTCCTTCAGTAATTGTGTACAGTTGATCATCTGCTCTGCGAATATGGAAGATGGTGTACCAGTAGTAGCCTGAGAAATGGTCGGTCGTTACCTCCAGGAGTTGTGTTATCGGGAATTTGCTGTATCGATCGGTTTTGCCCCTAAGGTAATGCATTGTAAGGTAATACATTTTCTTTTCTCTGAAAGGCAGTACCACTTCTTTGTACAAATCCTGATAAATTACAGGCAGCTCTGTCTCCTGGAAAATAGCATAGAAGCGATCTTCAACAAATGGCATTTTGACTTGTTGAAAGAGGCACGCTTTGGAGATCTTTAGGCGGCGTTTGTTAGCTTTATCCGCCGCTCTCTTCTCGCTATATGATAATACCGGCACATCATGTGTAGGAGAGGCAGTTGGTGGTTCCGGTGCTGGAGTTTTGGCGGCAACCAGTTGATCGTAGTTTCAGAAGTAACGGTGATAATTTTCTCGGGTGAAGGGATATCTTTTGGCGTCAAATGGTTCATCCTCCCCTGCTTTGTCGGTGTCGGAGTCATCGTTTGAAGGGGAGGTGGCTGGTTGAGTTGATTCGTTAAAAGCATCCCTCACAATGTTGTCTTCTTCCGGGTCACTAGGTAAATCAATAACTGTGTCCGCCTCTTTACTCAGAACCTGTTGAACGTTGTCGTTTTTATTGTTCTCAACCTCAAAATTTATAGATTGGAGATGACACATAGATTCAAGTTTTTCGGCTGCAGTCATCTCACTGGATTTACGGTTATTTTGTGGCAAGATGTCTTCACTCTCATCTACTCGCCACTGGTTGAGTGGTTCAACGTTCAGCACCTGATTGTAATCAAACTCAACAGTCGCCAGTCATGTACATACTCATATTCTTGTTGGCCTCCTCCCCGTGTTTGATGAGAGGAGCTGGGTTGGTGTTGGGAATGACTTGCACCTCCGGAGTGTTGAGAACTGGATCCACCACGTTCCAGTATTCTCCTCTGTCCTCCTCCTCCCTGAGGATCATCCTCAGGGTCTCCCGGTCTCCTGAAAGTGAGTGAACCTAGATTGCAGGGTTCCACCAGTTCTTCTATGCGATAGTTGAACATCGCTTTAATTTGTTCAATAGTAAAAGAACGGGATGCTTCCAGGAGCATTTCTCGGTTTAATGGATCAGAAGCCGGTGGAAGAGGAGCAACAGTTGCCAGCCTACTCTCAATGTTCTCCAACCTCGTACTTAGTGATTGGATTGTTGAAGTGAGATGAGGGATAAGCTGCATTTCAGGATTTGGCATTTCAGTTGTGGTGGTGGTGGTAGCCTCAGATGGTGTAGTCTGTTGAGGGAGGGTCATAACAACCGTTGTAGGTGAAGTTGTAACGACCCTCGAGGCAGTACCAGTAAAGATGGTAAACTGGGGATGTGAGGTGTCTATTGGAGGTGTTGTGGTTGTGACTGGCGGTGTTGTGGTTGTTACTGGTGGGGTTGTGGTGGCGACTGGTGGAGTTGTGGTTGTTACTGGTGGAGTTATGGTGGTTACTGGTGGAGTTGTGGTGGTGACTGGTGGAGTTGTGGTTGTTACTGGTGTAGTTGTGGTGGTGACTGGTGGGATTGTTGTTGTAACTGGTGGAGAAGTGATTGTGGAGGCTGGAATTGTGGATGATAGTGGGGGGACTGTTGTTGTGGTAGTTAGGATGGTGGATGAGATAGGAGGATCGGATGTTGTGGTAGTGGGAATTGTTGATGTGATTGGTTGTTGGGTGTGTGGTGGAGAGGGATCCGTGAAGATAGGATCATCAAAGGGGTTTGGGGATCCTTGTGGTGGTGGTGACTTTGGACCATGTTGTGGTGGTGAAGGTGGACCGTGTGGTGATTGTGGTGAATCTGGTCGATCAGAGATCGTTGCAGCGGAGTCTGTTGATGATGAAGAAGAGGACGGTTCAGCTGGTTGTGGTGGTGGTCGTATGATGGGTCGAGCTGGTGGAGGTAGAACTTGTTCAGATGATGTAGTGGCAACCGACCCACTTCCTGAGGCACCGCTTGACGAGAGTCGAGGTCGTTTAGCACGTCGGTGAGCAGGTGGTTGTATTTGTTCAGCTTGTCGATGTCTAGGACGTGGTTGTGGTGGTGGTTGGTGTGGTTGAGCCTGTTGTTGTTGTAGCGTAGCAGCTGGTTGTTCAGGAGCAGGTTGTACTCTCTCGGGTATCCAATGAGGATAATGACGAGCCCGGTATTCGTTGATGCTATCCAAATTGAAGTTTGCAATTTTAAAGAGTGGGAGAGGGATCGGGGCATCAGGGACAGCAGTTGTACCACTGTTGCTCCTGAGAAAGGTAACACTGAAGGGTATGAATTGCTGTGCAACATCTCTGATGTGAATGTTTTGATATCGTTCCATGAAATGTGCGATCATGATAGACCAGAACCTCGGGAATGGCAGAAATTTTGGTTCCTTTGACTTGGAGAGCTTGAATTCTTCCCATAAATAGGCAGCATAGTCATAATGTCGGTTGTAGCACATGGCATGATAGGCATGGTGAACTTCTTTTGAGGCCCTGTCGTGACCGTTTGACTTTTGTGTCATGCAGCGGTTGAAGATCGTGAAGACATGGGACCAGCTCCTTGCCATATTTTTCTTCTTGAATTCTCTGAGGTCAATAGTGTGCCGATCAAGGTCTAGACCTAGGTCGTGTATTCCGAGATACACTTCCTCGAATGGCAGCTGTGGTTCAAATGCAGTCAGTGGTGGTCTTGAGTCGGCACGAGGTAACTGGAAGATGTCATAAAGATCATCTTTTGTGAAGTGAATTGGTTGTTCATCAATCATTGTTTCGAAGTGTGAGGGGGTTGTTGATGTCACCAGTGTTAGGTTGGCGAAGAATTGTTGAACATACACCGCTGGAACCGACGGTCTGGCGTTGATGGAGTAGAATAGAGGATGACGTTGGAGAACATGGGAGTGAACCGGGAAATCGATGGAGAACGAGACTTCTTCTTCCGGGGCCAAGTACGGGTTGTTCTCTTTCAGCGGTTTGAGCTTGTATTGAGGAACCAGGGTGTTCTCGTCAATTATATGTTGTGCCGCCATCTGAAGATTAGACACTAAGAAAATGTGGCACAAATCAATGATTAAAGTTAGTGCAAAGTATTAAGAAAAGAAATGTAACGAGGATGTTTCACACTGATCGAGACGAGAGGGTTCTAAGTAATTTTTAAGAATAATAGTATTTAAATATAAGAATAATATAAAATTTTTTATTATAATTATAAAGAAAAATACATACATACATATATATATATATATATATATAAAGAAAACTTAAAAAAAAAAAATTCAAAAGAAGTTCGGGCCGAACTTCATCAACAACTTCGGGCCGAACATGCTACAACTTCGGGTCGAACAACGTTGATGAAGAACTTCGGGCCGAAGTTGTTTAGGAACTTCGGGCCGAAGTTGTGACACAAGTTCGGGCCGAACTTGGAACACAAGTTCGGGTCGAAGACTTTTACGATATAGGGTTCGTAACTGTTTTTGAAAATCTGGTATTCCTTGATCGATTTATACACTAAATACTGGCCAATAGGGGATCGAAATACCTAGACGAGCATCCTAGTAGTACAATAACGAACAATTAAACCCTAGATCGAACAAATCATCAACTATTAAACCTAGAAAAGTACGAACAGTTCGAACGATCGATTTCTGAACAATGAAACTGAAATAGATGAATTTTAGGGTCGAAAACTTACCGAAAGTGATAATAGATGGATTTGTGAAGAGATGGAAACAGATTTGAGCGTGGACGATGAAGAATCGAAGAACAGATTTTAAGTGTGTGCTTATTGGCGGTGTTCGACTGTGTGTAGACGAGGAAGAAGAAAGAAAAGTGAAGTTCGAGTCAAGTATTTAAAGGACAAAAGTTCGGGCCGAACTACTCAACCGACTTAGAACTTCGGGCCCGGAACAGTGTGTAGTTCGGGCCGAAGACTTTTCTTCCCCCTTTTTTTTTATTTTTTTATTTTTTAACGAAAATTAAAACAAAAGGAAATTTAAGCAGTTAAAAATTAAAAATTAGGTGAAAATATAGAAAAATCCTAATCAATGTCGAGAGACGGAATTTAAGTAACGCAGCATCAGCTTCCCCGATACTGATGAGATGAGTGGTATCACTCCTTTGACAGTTGACGACTGTTTGACGACCGGGTTTCAAGACGAGATTCTTGAAAGCCATTGTGATGATACGAAGAATGCAACGATTTAACTAATTTGAAAAATATGAATTGTAGACAATTAAGTTTTGAGATTTAGCATACCAAGCTTTGAAACAAGATAATTAAAACATTTTTCGTCCAAAGCCTTGGTAAACAAATCTGCTAATTGAAAATCGATGGATACGAAGTACAATTCAACATTTCCCAGTTCAACGTGATCTTTTATAAAGTGATATCGAAGATCGATATGTTTGGTTTTAGAATGTTGAACTGGATTGCAAGATATTGCAATTGCACTTCTGGAATCACAATATAAAGGAATGCGGCTATAGGAAAAGTCGTAGTCCTTTAATTGTGATTGCATCCATATCACCTGGGACAGACAGCTAGCGGCGGCAACATATTATGCTTCAGCGGTTGATAGTGAGACGCAGGTTTGCTTTCTTGATGACCAGCTGACTAGCTTATCTCCCAAAAATTGAACTCCCCCAGATGTACTCTTCCTGTCCAGCATGCACCCAGCATGATCAGCATCAGAGAAGGCAGAGAGATCAAACGAGGTCTCCTTGGGATACCAAAGACCAAGATCTCTGGTGCCTTTTAGGTAACGGAAGATTCGTTTGACTGCCAGAAAATGAGATTCTTTGGGAGCATCCTGATACCGAGCGCAGATGCATGTTGAAAACATGATGTCCGGACGACTGGCCGTTAAGTAAAGTAGTGATCCAATCATACCCCGATAGTTTGTGACATCTACCGGTTTACCATCCAGATCAGCATTTAGTTTGGCAGTCGTGGACATCGGTGTTGCGATAGGTTTACAGTCGTCCATGAGATACTTCTTCAGCAGATCAGAGATATACTTTGATTGATTGATGAAGATGCCAGTTGGAAGTTGACGAACTTGAAGACCTAGGAAGAAGTTCATCTCACCCATCATGCTCATGTCAAAGCGTTTTACCATGAGATCGGAGAAATGTTTGCAATATTTCGGATTTGTAGACCCAAAAATAATGTCATCGACGTAGATCTGAATTAGGATGATGTCTTCCCCGTGTCGTTTGATAAACAAAGTGGTATCAACTTTTCCCTTTGAAAAACCAGTTTCAACTAAGAACTGGGAAAGAACATCATACCATGCCCTAGGGGCCTGTTTCAAGCCATAGAGAGCTTTGTCGAGAACATAGACATAATCTGGATGTTTGGGATTTACAAACCCTTCTGGTTGATGAACAAACACCTCCTCTTTTAGAATACCATTTAAGAATGCAGTCTTTACATCCATCTGATAGATAGTAAAGTTTTTGTGAGCTGCATATGCTAAGAAAATGCGAATGGCTTCTATGCAGGCAACAGGAGCAAATGTTTCTTCGTAATCAATGCCTTCCTGTTGAGCGTAACCCTTAGCTACCAACCTTGCTTTGTTACGAATGACGATTCCATTTTCATCTTTCTTGTTCTTAAAAATCCACTTAGTTCCGATGACTGATGATCCCGGTGTTTTAGGAACTAAGCGCCAGACCTTTAATCTTTCGAATTGATTAATCTCTTCCTGCATCGCAATTATCCAGTCTGGATCGGAAAGCGCTTCACAGACTTTCTTCGGTTCAGTGGAGCTTAAGAATGATGCATGATGACATTCATCCGCTGAAGCCCGTCTAGTTTGGACCGAGGAGGCTGGGTTTCATATGATTTGGTCCAAAGGATGTTCCTTTGTCCACTTCGTAGAATGAGGAAGTGGGAGTTGACCAGGGTTAACGTTGGAATTATCAGTGAAAGCAGGATGTGGTATGATTGCAGTTTCAGTATTGTGAGGATTGATCTGAGGTGGTGGATCGACTCGAGGAAGATGAAATTTAGAGAAATCAATCACCAGTGGAGCGATAATATCTGATGGAGGTGGGGAATCGACTGGTGAAGATTGAGTTCCTTGTGTTGATATTGAAGGACCTGCACTTGATGTGGGTATTGGTGAGTTTGGAGCATGTGAGGTAGGTGATGGAGTCTCATTTGGGGATGGAGTGTTGATTTCCGGAGCTGTGATTGATTGAGCATCTGCCGGAGGTGGGGGTGGAGGTGGGGGTGTAGGTGGGGGTGGAGGTGGGGGTGTAGGTGGGGTTGGGGGTGGAGGTGGGGGTGGGGGTGGGGGTGGAGGTGGGGGTGGGGGTGGGTGTCTGACGTTGTGATATTCATCATGGAAGTGTTGGAATAGGATTTCAAGATCATTCAGAGAGGATGAATGGTTAGTGGAGGTTGTGGGTAGAGGTCTTTCAATGCCAGTTGAGCTGGAATCAAGCAGGAATGTTTCATCGAATGAGACATTGACACTTTCTCTGACCATTCTTGTAGAGCGGTTGTATACTCTGAATGAGGCTGAATCCTTTGAATAGCCTATAAAGACTCCTTCCTTGGCTTTCTCTTCAAACTTGTTGAGTTTCTCGTTATCAGATAGGATGAAGCATCGACTACTAAAGATGTGGAAGAAGTTAACATTTGGTATTCGATTGTTGATTAGCTCATAAGGAGTTTTGTTGTATGTTTTGTTTATGATTGAGCGGTTCTGTGTAAAACAGGCGGTGCTGATGGCTTCTGCCCATAACGACAGAGGAAGTTTTGAAAATGAAAGCATCGTACGAGCAGCTTCCACTAAAGTGCGGTTTCGTCTTTCAACAACACCGTTCTGTTGAGGAGTTCGTGCAGCGGAAAATTGATGGGTGATGCCAGCAGATTCAAGATAAGAGTCAATGACCCGATTCTTGAATTCAGTACCATTGTCGGTACGGATTGTTTGAACGTTTAATTCCAGGTTCACTTGAGTTTTCTTGATAAATGAGATAATGATGTCTGCGGCTTCATCCTTTGAACGAAGAAAATAGACCCATGTGTATCTGGAGTAGTCATCAACAATAACCAAAACATAACGTTTTCCTGCAAGACTGTGAACGCTCATTGGACCACATAAGTCCATATGTAGGAGTTCAAGAGGTTTGGAAGTACTGGGAGCAGGTTTAGGTTTGTGAGACTTTTTGGTCATTTTCCCTTTTTCACACGAAGAACATTTGTGATCTTTGTCAAAGGCAACATCAGGTAATCCCGACACATGACCTCCTTTTACGAGTTTGTTCATGGTTTTAAAGTTGAGATGAGACAAACGTCGATGCCATAACCATGACTTATTGGCAGTAGCTTTAGACACGAGACAGACTTCTTCGATTGTACTCAGGTCATTAAGATCAATAGTGAAGAGGTTTGTGTCACGAGTTCCAGTTAGAAGTTCATCCCCGTCATATGTCCGAATTGCACCCTTCTTTGTGCGAAAGTTTACTTCTAGAGTCTTGTCACAGAATTTTCCGATGCTGAAGAGATTATGTGAGAGATCTTCGACAAAGGCAACATTTCTGATTATCAGGTTATGGCAGATAAGATCACCAAGACCTAAGATGGCTGCTAAGTGATCATTTCCAAATTTGACCGTTCCTAAGTATTTTTCACGAAAGTTGGTCAGGGGATTTTTGTTTCCTGTCATGTGTCTCGAACAGCCCGAGTCGAGGTACCACACATTCTACATAAAACAAATAAAACATTTTAGGTACCCAATCTTGTATGGGTCCAGAACGATTAGAGACATATGTTTTATGCAGATATTATGAGATGATCAATTTAGAGCTTTTGGGAACTGCTAGGAGGCAGTTCAGATTTGATGATCCATTTGAGAGATTTTTCAGAGGATTGGATAATCCAATGAGATTTTTCGTTTTTAACCCAAGTATATTTCACATGAGTAGACGTTTGAATGGATGGTTTGTCGAATTTGGGGAGAACTGACGGTTTTGGCTTTTGTGAAGCTTTACCCTGAGGAGATGTGCGACTAGAAGAGAAGTGAGAAACAAAAATTTGTGGTTGTTTACCAGGCGGCATCTTTGATTGTTTTGAGGGTAGCTTTTGAGCTTTTGATCTTTTGTTAGAAACAGAAGTTTGTGGAGTTTGAGAAGATTTCTTCTGTTGTTTGAAAACCGGAGATGATAAAATCTTTTGAGTTGATTTTGCTGGTTTAGTGACGTATGATTTGCATAGATATGGATAGCACGTTCTGCATGTGTTTATAAGTTTACCAGATTTATGATAGACGATGTTCTTATGAATACTGCAAGGTGCATCAAGTTTTACAAAAAAACGTTTATCAGTTTGAGTTATCTGTTTCTTTGTAATTTTGTCAAAAAATCTTTTTGTTCCATATTTGTCAGTTTTAACATACACATCACCAAAATCAGGAGAGTAACGGACAGGACGATAAACCGTAGAATCATAGTCCGTTCTAAAAGCTGTTAAAATAGTTTTCACAAAATTAGAGTTTTTACACATGCCATGAGCTTCTTTTGGAGAAATAAACTGTCTAGAGTCATTACATTTATTTTGAACAGAAAAAGATGAAACTACAGACTTAGGTGGACTAGACTTCTTAAGTAGACTAGGCTTCTTAAGCATACTGGATCCAGTCTGAATAGACTTCTTTGACTGTGTGGCTCTGTTGACTTCTGGTTGCTTCATGGACTTCTTCCCTCCGGACTCTAATCTTCCATCTGCAAGATTCAAAATAGGTGGATTAGAGCTTCTCTTCAAGATGGTTGGAACAGGGTTTGTCGGAGCTGGCCCTAATAAAGAGGCTGTAGAATTTTTGGAAACAGCATTATTCGTTGTAGTTTTTAATTCTAAAATGGTGTCCTCTAAATTATGTATTTTTGTTTGAAGATTTTCCTTTTCTTTGTCAAATGCTTTGTGGGTTTCATCAATTTCAGATTCAAGTTGAACAATTTTCTTTTCTAAAATCAACGGTGGAACATAAAGCTTTGGTTCAATTGTTTGTTTTAAAACTTCATTTTCAGAGATGGAAAATTCTTCTGGAGTGATAATCGGGAAGTACTCATTGTTTTCAAATTTTGCTTTATTCTTTTCATATGTATAGTTCAATTCAGAATAGTTAAAGCTGATTTGAGCGTGTTCCTTCTTTTCTCTGTTGAACTTCTCGATTTCTGCTTCCTCGTCCGGCATATGAAGAAAGCTTTGCCATATTCCCAAGTTCATGTAATCGTAATTGTATAGTGTGGGAACAACATCATCAGCTTTTTCCAGAGGACGGGAGTTCTCAGCGCCGAGACCTACTTTTGATTTGAAAGATCTGAACTCTTTTGGCTGATTTAATTTTATCGTTTGTTCAGTGTGGCCAGCTTTCACAATCGTCTGCTCTAGTTTAGAGATGTGTTCTTCAGCATTTTCTTTCTTGACAGTAAGACTGTGTATGGTTGCTGATTGTTCATCGATTTCCTTTTTAAAATTGTTTGTAATGTTTGTGATTTGTTCATATAGTTTTTGAATTTCGGTATCAGCTGTCTTCAACTTATCTTGGTAGTCTTTCATCTTTATGTCAGCCGACTTCATCCATGTTTGCTCTCGACTGAGTTGGATAGCTAAGTCATTTATCAGCTGCTTGGAGTCGTCTTTGTCATTTGAGACCGTCTTCATCGTTTTGAGGTTTGATATTTCAAGATTTTTTGTATTAATTATGTGATTTAGACGATTTACTTCACTGGTGTGAGCCGCATGAAATGTTGACAACTGTTGTTGTAACTCTTGTGTTTTTTGATTTGAATTATTAATTTGATTTACTTGAGGAACAAGAGTTTCAAGTTGGCGACGAAAGGTTAAATTTTCATCTTTTAATTTTAGGATTTGTGTATTTGATGCATTCGTTGTATTTATTTGTGTTTGTAGATCATTTTGTAACTCAGTAATTTGAAATTTAAGAGCTGACTTTGATGTAGACAACTGATTTTGTAATTCCTTGTTTACTTGAGTTATTTGAAGAGAAACTTGACTTAATTCACTCAAATCATTTAAGAGTTGACCTTTTTCAGATTCCAAATCAGTTATTTGTTTTGCCAAATGTGATTTCTCATCAATTTTAGTAAAGAGTTTTTCATTAAACAAGGAATTCTCTGATTCATCAGTGTCTGAATCAGTTAGTAAAGAGTGTACCTCATTTTCATCATTCTCAGGAATGCCCAGTGCAGCCCTGAGTTCGTTAGATCTCGCCATGAGAGCCAGGCTTGCTGTGCATTCCTCTTCCTCTTGATCATCAGAGTCCTCCAACCACTGTAGATCCTCAGCCAGTAGAACTTTCCCATTTTCAACTTGTTTGGCCATGAGCATTTTCCGTTTAAAGTATTCTGAGTCCTTCACCTTTGGCTTCTGGCATTCTTTGGCAAAATGGCCCGTCAGACCACAATTGTAACATTTCTTAGGTGGCTCGGTGGAGGAAGATGAGGATTTGTTGTTCGGGGTTTGAGAAGAGGAATTGAATTTGAAATTTGAGGATGATCTAAGGTTGTTGTTGGTTGGTTTCTTATAGTACTTTTTGTTATAGGAGGAAATGAGAGCCAAGGCTTGACGAACTGAGTCGATTTCATCTTGTGTCCCCGCTGGGATCAGAGTTTCTGGTTCTTCATTTACCAACTCTTTTGTTTGTGCTGCAACCATTGCTTCGTTGATACCTTTGTTAAGAGCCAGATTTTGTTTGGTCAACATTGCCAAGGTGTCTGTCATATCTTGCCTGTTTTTGACGATTCCTTTCACCATAGGCTCGTTTTGATGTAGGTACTCATATAGTTCATGAATATCTATGGAGCTCAAATCCTTGTGCTGCATTGCACTGTTTCCAAACATCTCCCACTCCGGTAGTAGGGATTGGATGAATTTGATGTTGATCTCAAGCTTCTCTTTGATGAGGTTGTTCTTTCGGAGATCGTTGAGCATGTTGCAGAATCTAAGATACGTTTGCTCTAGTTCTTCCATTGGGGTAGCTTTGAATTGACCATAGGCGTTTAAGGTCGAAACCATCTTTGCTTTATTACCCAGGTCGGTACCCTCCATTTGCTTTTTAATCTCATCCCAAAGCTCTTTCCTCGTGCTGAAGCTATCAAGGCTGCTGTAGATTTCATTCGTTATGCCTTGTAGCATGTAGGAGTGTGCGAACACATCCGCCCTAGCCCTATCCTTTTGCTCTTGAGTGTATTCCGCCGGGGGAATTTCGATTACACCTCCAGGTATTGCTGGTTCGGTGTTTGGGGCTGGAGCCACAGCACGATAGAACTTAGCGGGTCCGGTTGTAAGGGATTCAAGGATAGATGGACCAGCTTGTTGGCTCAGGATGAAATGGAGAAACCGTTTCTTCCATTGACCGTATTCTCCTAGGTAGAGAACAGGTGGTTTCGTGTCTGATCCAATGGACAAGGCGTCCTTGGAAGTCATATCTTGTTGGAAGAAAGAACGACCGAACAAAAAAAAATTAAATTTGAAAAAGAAGTTCGGGCCGAAGTATAAAAGAAGTTCGGGCCGAAGTGTAAAAGAAGTTCGGGCCGAAGTGTAAAAGAAGTTCGGGCCGAAGTGTAAAAGAAGTTCGGGCCGAGGTAGTGAAAGAAGTTCGGGTCTGGTAGGGTTTGAAGTTCGAGCCGAAGTAGGGTTTGAAGTTCGAGCCGAAGTAGGGTTAAAGTTCGGGCCGAAGTTGGGTAGTAGTTCGGGTCGAAGTTGGGACAAAGTTCGGGCCGAAGTTGGGTTGTAGTTCGGGCCGAAGTTAGTGTTGAAGTTCGAGCCGAAGTTTGTGTTGAAGTTCGGGCCGAAGTTGATGATGATGTTCGGGCCGAACTTGTTACTGTTCTCGGGCCGAACAGTTTCTTGCGCAGAACAGTTACGAACAGCCTATAAAAAACCCACTAATTTGATCCTAAAATGCTCATTTCTTACCCAAATTATTTGATTTTAATCACAAACTGACCCAAATACTATTTCCTTCAATCCATTTCAACTATATTACTCAAAAACAACCTATATCTATTCGAAAATTTGAATTTAAAGGGTTTTTGAATCTTTAATGGTTTTTCCTAAAACTCTTAAATCTTCATCAGTATGGATTAGATTCAATCCTAGCTTGATTCTAAGCTTAATATAACAATAAAAGGAAGCTATTCAATCTATAATAACAAATAGTACCTTAAATCTGATTTTTGATCTTAAACCCCTTTTTCTTCAAAAACCTTCAAAAACCCACTGATTCTTCTGATTTTAACACCAATTGATGGATTTGGATCGTTTTCAAGATGAAATTATGCTCTGATACCAATTGAAAAGCACAATAACACTGAATCAATCCATTAAATGATGTTTGATGATGATTTTGATGAGAAAAGTGAAGAAGATGGATTAGGGCTTTTAGTGAGAGAAAGAAGAGAGATGGGAGAGAACAATTGCTGTGAATTGGAATTTGATTAATGTGCAAAAGTTGAAGAATTAACCCTTACACCTTGGTATTTATACCATGGCTTAATTCTTGGTTAGTTAGGATCATTTCCTAAACTATTCTTAACTTATATACAATGTTACACTTTATCCCCTAGACTATCTATTACAATCTTTCTAGTACCTAACACCTACCACTAACCATCTCTTAAAAGTTCGTATCCAAGAGAAATGTGAACTTTTTGTGAATAGAGGGAGTATTAGCTAATATTAAATGTGATTACGTAACATGATTTAATTGTAATTAAGTTTGTCGAACAATTTGTTACTTTAGAATAATATGTTATTTCAATAATTACTAGTTTACTACTACTGATATTATAATAATAAACATTGTTCTTACAGTTATTATTTGAAAAACAATTATTCCATCACTTTTATAAATCATAAAGGAGATTAATTGAAAAAAACTTTTTTGTGTTCATATATATACACACAATGACACAATCGATCACACGAACCCGTAATTACAAATCGTATCTATGAAATATCATTATTTAAATTCTTGAAGTTGACCAATATCATTTTTATGATATTATTCTAGTTATAAGTTTAATCAAATTAATAGAGGGTATAAAGGAAGTGGATATATAAGAGAATCATATCTAAAGAGATCTTATTCTTAATTCCGTTGAAGACTACGAAGTCTTAGGCAAATCAAATTAATTTGTTATGGTATCCAAAAATTCTTGATCCACTCTAAAAGGCATGCATATACACTAAGTAATGCATTCATGGATATATATTTTTAAACTATTGGATTTTACAGTGTTAATAGATCGAATATCAAAATGTGCTATTAGGATAGCTACAAATTAAAAAAAAAAAAAATCAATAATTTACATAGTTCAGAACAAGAATACAGTTTACTCACTGTAAAGATTTAATTTTTTTTAGTAAAGATTAACTATATAAATGTCAAGATCCGATAGAAATGGGACATATATAGGCGAAGGCGGCAGGGGGGAGTTTGATCAAATTCAGCAAATCTCGATTGATCTATCTAATTTCACGAAAAATGGGCGATTCTACCCGATCTTATATATATAGCGTTTGTCGCCTTTTTAATGTCTTCTTACAATTCTATTTCTAAAACAAAATAATATTTAAAAGGTTTTGATAATATCAATAGACACGCATCAGAAGCTTATACATAAACCTATAACTATCCCCTGAATTTTAGGAACCACTTCCTTTTATGAATTAATGTACAATTTTTATGCGCTTAAAGACAGCCTAAAGACTGTCATTATCAAAACCAATATTTAAATTACTACATCACAACTTATATTTTTGTAGTATAATTTGCTATAGAACTTATATTGTGTTGAAAAAAATAATTTTTGTAATAAATATCATCTCTTACATCGAAACCCACTAAATTTGGAAATCTGTTAGATTAGAATTGCAAAATTTTGTACAAAACTAGGAAAACAAAAAGTAAAAAAAAAAAAAAAAAAAGGAACAAGAAAGAGCAAAAGATGAGGAGGTACTATGATTGATAGATAGATTCTGAGGCCTATGATTGAAGAGAGAGATTCTAAGTTGAGTAGGAACCCGACGAGTCTTCTACATGTTAAGAAGCAAATATTTTATTGTATTAATATTTCTTATAAGCTAATGATTGCTTTTTATTAATACATTGTATAAGTACTATTTTTATATAGGGTCCTTTTATATATTAATTACTGAATCATTTGCAACTACAAACTGTGAATCCAAAAGAATAACTTAATACAAAAGGAACTTTGGCCTAATGATAAGGTGTTTGCCCAGTCGATCTATACAAACCAATCAAGTTACTTCAGTTTAGGTATATGCAAAATGAACCAAGAAACATATGGAATCGTACAACGGAACTGGATCGGACCAAACCGAGCTATACTTTTGGTTCTCGGTTCTAATTTTCATGCAAAATTGGTTCTCGGTCATGCTTGGTTCCGAGCGTCATCTGTTCGAACCTCATTCGGTTGAAACCATTTTCTTGGTTCGAATTGGTTCCGTGCAATTCGTTCAGTTCTTGAATCTTACACATGCCTACTTCAGTTTAACAAGATTACACGTTTTAAGCGAGACCCCACACACTACTATTGCATACCTCTATTTAACATATATCATATATGGCTTAAAATACCGTGTCTATGATTAATCAATTCGAAGTCAATTTTCAATACAGATTAATATGAAATTTTGATTGATAAAATAGGTTTGTTTTTGTCTTGTTTTACTTGTAAGATTGTGTTTTTTTTCTTGAACAAGTGACAAAAGGGCCCTTGAATTTCTTGAGTTGTCAGAGTTATTAACAAGTGGGTATATATATCTCAACAGTTACTCTCCATGATTAAAAGAATGTTATCCTTTTAAGCCTTTGGTTGAACATATCCACATCTTTTGTTGCTAATGAGCCTGTAGCCCAACAGCAATCCTTAGGCCCATGTGTCATATGTGTTACATAACATTTAAGGAGATTTAAGGCAATTTTCACAATTAACCAATTGGGGAAATCATGAAGTATTTATAGCCTTATTGATTTTTTAAAAGGAGTTTTAAAAAGTAAGGAATCACTTATTTCTTTGAGATCTATTTATGAAAAAAAAAATTATCTTATTTACACAAATATTTTTTTAACTTATTAATTTCTTAAGAAATTTCAATAAGTTATTTTTAAAAATACATCCAAACATGTCATATGCTTATTTGAGATTTTTGACTTGCGTATTATAATTACACAAAAATTATTTATGTATTCATTATAAGATAACCTTTTCTTTTAATTTTTAAAATATAGGATTAAAAAAGGCCGTTTTGAAGACACATAGATACATTTCAACGTATAATGGAAAAATAAAGCTGAATGACGACCATAAAAGAACGACATTAGCCATTAGGCGACATAGGCCCGCTTGGAGGTAGGTGGTGATTAGACTACAACAACAACAAACAATGTAGGTCCAACGTTGATGGGGAAATAGAGATGCTGATGAACGAAAGAAGAAATATGGGTATGCAAATTACGTCAACTTTGCATAAAAATATATGTGAAAAAGGGTAGATATGTCGACAATTCGTATAGAAGTAATTACATCAATGTTATATTGTCTTAATTTTTTTTTTGAACATCAAAAAAAAGGAATCATCGGAGAGAGCTTCGGCATTGCCATCACCCCCTCCAAAGGAACCCGAGAAATATATTACTAGAATTTAGCAAAATGCTAAACAATTACAAAGGGTTTAAAAGCCGCTCAATCCAAGAAATCTTAAGTTTAGGATTTCTGTGGTTAAGCCATAAAAACGAATACAAAACAATACGATCAAAAAGCTCACTTTTCCTAAGGCTACTAGAATCAAATAACATGACATTCCTGAGTCTCCAAATCCACCAACAAGTAGAAATTCCGATAACCTGACGTTTTAGCCTTTTGCAATTTGCCTAAGGAAGAACATCACAACCTGACCACCAACTCGAGAATGAAAAAGTTTCCCCTCTCGTTTGATCGCACCACCTTTGTCAGGATCGATTAACTATGAAGAAGTTAATAAACACCTTAGATCTAATTGATTATAGAAGTTGCAGCGGATCAACACTATATCAATGTATTAAGAACAATGAACTGTAAATAATAAACGAAAATATTAAGAACACAGTCTCACAAAAAGCTTCAATGTATATTATCGAGTTAACAATACACACGTACGTTTACAATTCGTAAGGAACTATTTATAATAGTCCTTGAAGCTAAACTATTTACCCTAGTTATTCTAGGACTTGATTTACATTCGAATTATAAAGATATACATTGATTTACATTCTATAACTATCTCTACGAAGATCTCGGACTTGATATGCTTCCAAAACGCGTATCAGTAGTAAACTGCAATCACCAGTAGTAAATCCATATCATCAGTAGTAAGTTTGGTGATCAGTAGTAAGTCCAATATCAATCGTCAGTAGTAACTACTATTGATCAGTAGTATCTTCAATATGCCTTGATCAGTAGTAACTTAGTTATAGTCTTCATCAGTATCAACTTCATCCTTACTAAGTTTCTGCCCCATCAGTACTAAACACAATATTCATCAGTAGTAACTATGATCAGTACTAACTGCAGCATCAGTATTAAGTTGAACTGTTAAACTATGATCTGCTCCAACAATCTCCCCCTAAACTTATTGATTATCTTTTAATCAATCAAGTTTCTTCTGTTCTTCTTCTTCTTTCTTTCTCTTCTCTAGGGTTCTTTGATTTTGAGCTTTTCTTTGAGCAATGATGTACTTGCTGTTTCTCTTTGTGAAATAAGTCAATTTGTTCTGGAACATAACAGCATCATAAGGTTTCATCATTGTATTTGTGAATATCTGATACATAGTCTTCTCAGAATGAGGATATTCTTTTTCATACAGATATAGCTCACATACTTTGCCTGATTTCTCAAAGAAATACATTTGAGCAGTTGGAATCACATTCCAAGCATAGACATTTCCTTGGTCTGCAAATTGTTCTGGATAATGGTCTGGATAGAAAGCAGCATCAATCATTCTAGGTAGGTATCCAGCTCCAGATTCTTTCCATGATTTCTTTCTCATCCTTGGTTTACCAATGATCAATAGTTTAATAACATCACTTCTTGAACAGGACATGATCAAAGGTAACCATCCAGTAAACTTTTGAATGATCTTGTCTTCCCTTACAACTACTATGACATTGTTGGGCAAAACTCTCCAATTTATGATTGGATTGTTCTGTAAGGGAGCAACTGGTAGTTCAAGAACAGGAATGACTTGCTCTGTTTTTGACTTCTTTTGAGCACTTTGTTCTTGAGAGACCATCTTTCTTTTCTTTGTTGATGGCTCACCAGTAGTTGAGATACTATCCTTCTTGATTAAGTTTGGACTGATTGGGATTAAAGTTTTGATTGGACTTAAGGCTTTGGATTTCTTTTCTTCTTCTGCTCCTTGTTCAGCCAAGTCTTTCTTCTTTGCAGCACAATATTTTTCAATTATTGTCATCATCTTCATTCTACCAAATGACTTTGCATTGTGCCCTTTTGATTTTAAATATTCAATCATGTTGGCTTTCTGTTCATATACATCATCTGTTAGCTCACTTTTAGTTTTCTTGCATTCAGAGACCAAATATTCAAGGCATTTAATATGTTCTTCTTCAACTTTTCTAAATCTCTTGAATTCTTCCATTTGAGCTTCTATCTGAGCATCTTTGATTTGAACAGGTATTTCAGCTTGTTGAGGTTTTTGAACTTTTGATCTTTCCTTTTCAGCTTTCTTTTTCCTTTCCTCAATAGCTTGATACATAGCCATTTTCTCCAAGAATTTTCTATGTTTTATCCTCCATCTTGATTGCTTCTCTGATCTGACATGATTGATTTTGTTCACCATATGGTGACTTAGTGCTCTGTTTGGGTAATCATCATCATAGACTTCTTTGCCCTTTCCAACACATGCAGGCAGAACAGATGGAGGTGGAGAGTATTTCATGTCTGGAATACCAGTAAGTAGTAATTTTGGATAAAACAGTTTGAGTTGATCTTCTGGTAATATTTTGGGGTGTGGAGGAAGTGTACATTCATCTACCTCAAACCAGTTCACATTATCATCAATGTCAGGTATGATAAGTGGTTGAGCAGGTGTTGGTGGTTTGGAGATGATTACATGTCTTTCTCTTTCAATTAGCTCTGGTAGCTGTAATTCTTCCTCTTCAGTAGTAACCAGAGTAGTTACTACTGGTGTGGCTTCAGGAGTTACTACTGATAGGGCATCAGTAGTATTTGGTACATTCATTTCCTCTTCTTCATTTACTACTGCTATGATATCAGTAGTAGGAGTTACTACTGATACTTCTTTTTCAGCTTGTTCTTCCATAAGAGCAGTAGTAATAGGCTCATCTTCAGTGACCATCATTTCTGGGCCTTCATCAACTGTTGTTTCTTTTAAATTTAAAAGAGAGGATGTTGCTGCTGCAATTGATTCATCAATCATTGTTTGAATATTATCCTTCTCCCCCTTAGTGAGCTCTACTGGTGGAGCCTCACTATCATCAATCTTCTTCTTCAATTTTCTGATGATTTTAGTTTGTTGATGAAGCCTGTGCTCATAGAATCTCATTCTCTTGTTGATGGTGTTCATATGCCTTTTCATTGCAGCCATTGTTTTCCCTTGATTTGTGAGATAAGTAAGACAATCTTGTACAGTGGATTCAAGAGAATCCACTTTATCCGTCAATTGTTTGATTTTAATACTGCCCTCACTCCATCTAGCAAGATCATCGGGCTCACTAACAGGTACATTGGTTTGAAGGTTTTCCATCCTATCCATCAATTCCACAGATCTGCCCTCATCACTTCTTGGTGATTCATTGGGTCTTTTAGACATCCTCTTCTTCCTAGAAGAAGCAGAGATGCCCCCCCTTGAGGTTTCTTGGCACCGGGGTCCTTTAAGTAACTCCTCAAATGAGTCATCACTTAAAGTTGCCGAGGTCTGGGTCTTAGTGATGTTCCCACTATCCTGTGCACCCACCTTTGGGGCATCAGTAGTGAGAGCCCTCGCCTCATGTCCTCTCTCATCCTTGGAGGACAACTCTTTGAGTCTGGGGTTTGACTCGATTTGTCCCATGGTGTCCTTTGAGGAAGATTTCTTCCTTTTATAAATTGAGGAAATATTTTTGGTTTTGTTTGGTAGGTCTTCCACAGAGTGAAGAGTAGCACTCTGCAGATTTTTGTCAAGTTCCTGGGACACATGCAGGACTTCTATATTTGAGGGTGATTGAGTGACTGTTTGGGGTGGTGTTTGGGCTTTATTTGGGGGTGATGGAGTGGGTTGAGCTTCAATTTGGGTTGTATCTATTATTGAACCCTCTCCAATTAGTGTTTGATCATATTAGGAAACAGAGGGGTCTCCTTGCCCGAAAATTTAAATTGTTTTCTCATATTTGAGAAAACTTTCTTGTTCAACTCAGGTATTATGAAAATATTTTTGGGAGTTGACAAGTTTTGCAATTCAATGTTTATGATATGTTGGAGAAATCTGGGATACATTAAAAATTTTGTGGAACTAAGATTTCCCAACATACCTTCAAAAATCATGTAAGAAAAATTAAATACTTGGTCTGTGCATAAACAGACAACAGCAGAGGCTATTGCCTTATTAAACTCATTCCAAGTACTTCTTTTTGGAGAAATACAATGCTGAATTGTATGTACTAAAAATTTCCATTGTGGGGAGAGAAGACCCTTTTGAAAAGTTACTATATTCAGTCTTCCCTCATAACCCATTTTATTTAAAATTTCAGCAATGAATTCCTTAGGAAGAGTAGACATACCTGAATCATCATGTAGTTGTAGATGGTGTCGGATTGATTGTTCAGTTACTGTTATATGCTTTCCATCTACTTTTGATTTGATCATCGATGTGGTTGTTCCTTCTGTTCTTTCAGCATTGGTTCAGAAATCAACCAAGTGCTGTTGATATGCTTTTGGTTTAACAGTTAAAGCAAACTGTATGTAAGAATTTCTCAAAAATTTAACTATTGGACGAAAGTCTTTGGTTCCGTCGGGATTCTTTAGGAATGCACACATGTTATGAAATTCTGAATATTTAAGATCGGTTTGCACATCGAGAGATTGTAGAGTTGCCATTTTTGTTGATTTTGAGAGAAAGATGTAAGAATTTTGTTTTTGATAAAGGGTTTTTGATCGAAAGCTAGGGTTTATCGAGAGGATTTTGCAAATCGAAGTGAAGATAATGCTAAATTAATCGACTGCCGCCTTTTATATCTTTCGATTTAACCTGCAAAAAGACTAAAATGCCATTCGAATCATAACATAACGGTTATTTTCATGGGGGTTAGTTTGGTAATTGTGATTCTGAAAGACCAGTAGTAATTAAGATATCAGTAATAAAACGTCAGTAGTATTTACTAACATCAGTAGTGACTAAGGATTTTGACATCAGTAGTAACTCTAGACATCAGTAGTAACCACCAACATACACGACCAGTAGTATATGTGAATACCAGTAGTACTGACTTACCAGTAGTATTTATGTAAACCTAATACACACCAGTAGTAATGACCTACCAGTAGTATTTTGTGCACATGCCTACAACCAGTAATACAGATCTACCAGTAGTAAAACACTTAAACAAATAAATAACTTTTTACAACAAAACTTTACACATGACTTTAAGTGAGATTTTAATTTATCAAAATCATTCCAATACTGCTAACCAAGAAGTTGAATCTTCCTACATCAAAAGCTTTTGTAAAAAGATCTGCTAATTGATCATCAGTATGGATTTTAACCACTTTGATTAATTTCTTTTCATTGCAATCTCTTATAAAATGAAATCTTATTTCAATGTGTTTGGTTTTAGAGTGTTTTACTAGATTGTTCACAATACTAATAGCACTTTGATTATCAATAAAAATAGGAGTTTTAAGGATAGAGATACCAAAGTCTAGAAGCTGGTTTTGAATCCAGAGTACTTGAGCACAACAAGCAGATGCAGCTACATACTCTGCTTCAGCAGTTGATGTTGATACATTTGTTTGCTTCTTACATTGCCATGACACCAGACTTGATCCAAAGAATTGACATCCACCAGTAGTGGACTTTCTATCTTGACATTCACCTCCATAGTCACTATCTGTGTAGGCTATAAGTTTAAAGGGTGAATCATGTGGATTGGGGCTTTTAGTAATAATTCAAATACTACTGGTACCAGTAATAGTACTCAAAATACTACTGGTCCCAACAATAACCTAGATTCTCAAGATACTACTGATACTAGTAACAACAACAATACTACTGATCTCAATGAAGACAATAGCAGTAGTAACTCTGACCAAGATGATGATGAACCAAACATCAATGACAATGAAGGATCACTAGAGGAACAACTGCCTGAGACAAATGAGTCCAATCTTGAAAATCAACTAGTAGTTGATAAAGCTACAACCACAAGGACTCAGAAGAACCATCCATTAGACCTTGTTCTAGGTGATGTTAACTCACCACTGCAAACAAGAAGCAAATTAAACAAAAGCTTAACTGCAAACATGTGTAACATAAGTTTAATTGCTAATGAATGTATGTTTGAATGCTTTTTGTCTCAGGATGAACCAAAGAAGATCCAACAGGCTATGAAGGACTCAAATTGGATTGAGGCAATGCAAGAAGAACTCCTTCAATTCAAATTACAAGCTGTTTGGACACTTGTACCTCTACCCAAAGGAAAAAGAGCCATTGGAACAAGATGGATCTTTAGAAACAAGATAGATGAAAGAGGTATAGTGATCAAGAACAAAGCCAGACTTGTAGCCCAAGGATACACTCAAGAAGAAGGAATAGACTATGATGAAGTATATGCTCCTGTTGCAAGAATTGAAGCTATAAGAATATTTCTAGCATATGCTTCATTCAAGAAGTTCAAAGTCTATCAAATGGATGTGAAGAGTACATTCCTATATGGGATGATTGAAGAAGAGGTCTATGTGTGCCAACCTCCAGGCTTTGAAGATCCAAAACATGGTGATTATGTGTTCAAACTGGATAAAGCTCTATATGGCCTACATCAGGCACCAAGAGCATGGTATGATACATTATCATCATATCTATTGAAGAATAACTTTAAAAGAGGGGCCATTGACAAAACTTTGTTTACAAAGAAAGTCAAAGATGATATACTACTGGTACAAATCTATGTAGATGATATCATCTTTGGTTCAACAAATGATGAATTATGCAAAGAATTTGAAGAACTGATGCAAATTAAATTCAAGATGAGCTCTATGGGTCCAATGAACTTCTTCCTTGGACTCCAAGTCAGTCAAAGAACAGATGGTATTTTGATAAATCAATCAAAATATGTCAAAGACATCTTGGAAAAGTTTGATTTGAAAGACTGCAAAAGTGCAAGTACTCCAATGGAAACACACAAACACATACATCCTGATGTTGAGGGGGAGGATGTAGATGAACACTTATATCTATCAATGATAGGATCTTTGATGTACTTAACTGCATCAAGACCTGACATTATGTATAGTGTTTGTGTGTGTGCAAGATATCAAGCAAGACCTAAAGAACTACACTTGCAAGCTGTCAAAAGAATATTCAGATACTTGAAAGGAAAACCATCACTAGGTCTGTGGTATCCACATGATTCACCCTTTGAACTTATAGCCTACACAGATAGTGACTATGGAGGTGAATGTCAAGATAGAAAGTCCACTACTGGTGGATGTCAATTCTTTGGATCAAGACTGGTGTCATGGCAATGTAAGAAGCAAACAAATGTATCAACATCAACTGCTGAAGCAGAGTATGTAGCTGCATCTGCTTGTTGTGCTCAAGTACTCTGGATTCAAAACCAGCTTCTAGACTTTGGTATCTCTATCCTTAAAACTCCTATTTTTATTGATAATCAAAGTGCTATTAGTATTGTGAACAATCCAGTAAAACACTCTAAAACCAAACACATTGAAATAAGATTTCATTTTATAAGAGATTGCAATGAAAAGAAATTAATCAAAGTGGTTAAAATCCATACTGATGATCAATTAGCAGATCTTTTTACAAAAGCTTTTGATGTAGGAAGATTCAACTTCTTGGTTAGCAGTATTGGAATGATTTTGATAAATTAAAATCTCACTTAAAGTCATGTGCAAAGTTTTGTTGTAAAAAGTTATTTATTTGTTTAAGTGTTTTACTACTGGTAGATCTGTATTACTGGTTTTTAGTTTTACTACTGCCCTTTTAAAAGTATTACTGGTGTGAGAATTTTCTACTGATTTTGGTTTATACCCATGATGTTTAGCTTTTGAATGCTTTACTACTGATGGACCAGTAGTATTTGGGTACTTACCATGTTTAGAATGACCAGTAGTGTTTTTAGGGTTGACACCAGTAGTATATTGGAAAGTTGGTTTAGGAGCAGTAGTGTTTTTGTAATTAGGGGTTTTACCAGTAGTGTTTTTGTACTGATACCATACAGCATTATAATTAGGGTTAACACCAGTAGTAAAATTGTTAAAGTTTTTACTGGTGTTGGAAAACTTAAAATATTGTTTATTTTGATTGGATTTTCCATTGTTCTTGAAGTAATTGCTGTTCTTTGGGCTTCCAACTCTTCTGTTATGCACACACCTTGGTGCACTTCTTCCAAATCTTGGTGTTTCAGCAATTGGAGTTTTTGTTTTATTTACTACTGAAGGACCAGTAGTATCTTTTAATTTCTGTGTTTTTGCTTTTTCTTTAAAGATTTTAAATTCCCTTAACTCTTTGCAGTTTATTGGATTGAAGTGACAATCCTTTGCTAGATGATTTACTTTGTTGCAAATAACACATTTTAATTTATTATCTTGAGCCTTTATGATTTTTCTTTGTTCTAAGAGTTGATTCCTATTTCTTTGATTTCCCCTTTTTAAAATTTTTGGTACATTTTCTGCATCATATTTAGGAGATTCATTTGGACTTTGTGCTGTGTGAAAACTTGTATCAATTGATTTTGGAGATTCAGTTTGAGAGATTGTAAATTCAATTGATTGATCATCATCAGAAGAGTCATTTGATTCAGATGTTTCATTGTGTGATTCAGTTTGATTTTCAGTTTTTAATTCATTAATGATTCTTTCTGAACTGTTTTTAAGTGGTGGAATGATTTTATATGGAGGTGGTACAGCATGATATCCCACCCCATGAACAACTTTTTCTGTAGTTTGATTGTTAGTTAGTTCATCAAGAATTTTAGTACTTCTTTCAAACTTTTTAATTGTTAATTTATTTTGTTCAATTTCAAGTTGACATTCTTCTAATTTACTTGTTAATTCTTTATTTTTTAATTCATAAAATTCTTTCTCATCTACTGCTTGAAGTAATTCTTCCTTTATCCGTTGATCTATCATCTGGTACACCTTTATCTGATGTTCTTGATGAGTAATCACACCATCAAACTCATGATTTCTTCTTACGGCTTTTGCTAAGTCTTCATTTAATTTAGTGTTTTCTTTTTCTAAGTTTTTAACAATTTTAGCACATTCAGAAGTACAAGGTTTAGGTTTTACCTCAGTTTTGTTGTCAGTAAAGGCCATGAGAGCTTGATTTTGAGCATGCTCTTCTGCTTGGAAGCTCCAGTCATAGCCTTGTCCTTGTTGTGAGATAAGAGCAGTTGATTTTGATCTTTTGTCTGGCTGAGGACATTCTTTTGCAAAGTGACCAAGGTTGTTACAGTTGTAACATTTGACTTTAGTTTTGTCAAATCCAGCTTTGTCACCTTTGTTGAAGTTGAGGCTTGTCCTACCAGTCCTCTTTAAGAATCTTTTGGTCCTTAGGCTCAGCATAGCCATCTGCCATTTAAGATCCATCTCCTCAAGATCATCTGGATTCAATTGTTCCAAGTCATCACTAATCAGTGCAGTATGCACATGACTAGTGAAAAAGGATTCTCTTGCAGTATCCTCAGAATCTGCAGCCTTTCCTATGGAGGTTTCCTGACCTTGACCTGTACTAGATACAAATGCAGCATTATTAGAAGAAATAGAAGGGTTCTTTTGATTTACCTCAGTTTCAAATACTCTGAGATCATTGTAGAGTTCATCCAACTCTTTTTCTTCTAGAGCATCTCTTTGTCTATATACCACTGTGTACATGCCCATTTTTCACTAAGAGACCTTAGGAACTTCATGTTGACATCTTTTTGATCCATCTTAACCCCAACCTGGTTAAGTTCACCAATTAGTTTGTTGAATCTGTCAAACACTTGAGTGAGTGTTTCATTGGGTTTTCCTTTGAAATTTTCAAAGTCTTGTTTGAGAACAGACTTCATGTTCCTCTTGGTGCTCTTGGTCCCAACGAATCTCTTCTCCAGTGCTTCCCATAGCACCTTTGCATCATCATACTTAACGAAGAGATGTTGATAGTCGTTAGGAATGGCCAGTAGGAGAGTGCTTAGAGTTTTAAGTTCGATTCCCTTGTCTTTCTTCTCCTTCTCACATTTAAGTTTGTCTGCCTCAGTTGCAGAGCTGCTTGCTTGACCAGGACCAGTTTTGTTTCCTTCAAGGACAACTTCCCACATAGAATAATCTGTAATAAGAATGTATTGCTTAATACGATTCTTCCACATCCCAAAGTTGTTGGGAGTGAGTATAGGGATTTTGTTGGCCTGAGTGCTTTCATTATTATCAGTCATGATTAATAATGTGTGTGTTTTAAAGATTAAAACTTTGTGTTGTTCTTAACAAATAGTAGATCTAGAACCAAAAAGCTCTGATACCACTTGTCAGGATCGATTAACTATGAAGAAGTTAATAAACACCTTAGATCTAATTGATTATAGAAGTTGCAGCAGATCAACACTATATCAATGTATTAAGAACAATGAACTGTAAATAATAAACGAAAATATTAAGAACACAGTCTCACAAAAAGCTTCAATGTATATTATCGAGTTAACAATACACACGTACGTTTACAATTCGTAAGGAACTATTTATAATAGTCCTTGAAGCTAAACTATTTACCCTAGTTATTCTAGGACTTGATTTACATTCGAATTATAAAGATATACATTGATTTACATTCTATAACTATCTCTACGAAGATCTCGGACTTGATATGCTTCCAAAACGCGTATCAGTAGTAAACTGCAATCACCAGTAGTAAATCCATATCATCAGTAGTAAGTTTAGTGATCAGTAGTAAGTCCAATATCAATCGTCAGTAGTAACTACTATTGATCAGTAGTATCTTTAATATGCCTTGATTAGTAGTAACTTAGTTATAGTCTTCATCAGTATCAACTTCATCCTTAGTAAGTTTCTGCCCCATCAGTACTAAACACAATATTCATCAGTAGTAACTATGATCAGTACTAACTGCAGCATCAGTATTAAGTTGAACTATTAAACTATGATCTGCTCCAACAACCTTCTTACCTTGATCCACACCGAAGCAGCAACCGGACATAAAAAAAGAACATGCAGCATCGACTCTACCCCACTGTTGCAAAGTGGGCATGCGATAGAGATAATCTCAAGGCCCCGCATCGATAAGTTTTTCCGAGTAGGCAACTGATCACTCAACATTCTCCAAATAAAGATATTCACTTTAATTGGAACAACCGGACACCACAAAGATGTGAAATTACTACCAGGATACAAAATGTAATCAATATGTAACCGCACTTGAGCAACAGAGAAATCAATATCATCACCAACTTTCCAGATAAGTGTAACACCCAAAATTTTCACAAAAATTTAAAACTTTTTAAGTACAAGATTTAAATAAAAAGGTCCCAATAACTTGAATAATTAAATCCCAATAATAATATTTTCATTTAAAAATGTATTAAATGCGGAAATAGTTAAAATAAAATAAAGTGTTTTAAAAATATTAAATGTTGTCCACATCAGTAATAAAGAGATACAGCGGTCGACCGTCCACCTTCTCCTTTCCTTTGCTGGTACCTGAAACAATGTGGGGGAAAGTTTGGGTCAGCTGGGAAGCTGAGTGAATAATCTCAAAATGTAAACAATCATAACATACAACACATGAGGGCACATCGGTGTACTCCTACTCAGATTCTACTCAGTTAATTACTCAGATTTATTTCTCAGATTTTATTACTCAGATTTTAATTTATATAGCGCGCTTGTGTGATTTGGGACGAGAGATCAACCTCGCCCCTCCTCACACCTCAGGTAGGCGTAAGCCAAAAACTCAGACGGGAGTGATCCTAAAACTCAGACGGGAATAATCCCAAAAACTCAGACGGGAGGTGATCCCAAGATAGGCATATAGCCAAAAACTCAGATGTGTGTTATTATGTTTTATTATCTCTTTAACATAATTATCTCAGTTGCCCTAGCAAGTAGTAGCACAGAATGACCCTGTGCCGAGCTCGGTTACCCATGCACAATGTCTCAGATCAAAATAAATCAACAGATGCTCAGATACTCAGATAACAGCTCAAACTCAGATAACAATTATGGTGTAAGAAATGTAACACATAAGTCATGCATGTATAACGTTAAAACTGAATACACGATGAGAATACTCACCTCGAGAAACGTAAGATCCAAAGGGGTTCCCGAAAATCAGAAGGAAAGCACGTTATCTCCTAGACGGTCCTAAAACCAAAAAGCGAAACCCTGAATTAAAATTCTACCCGAGGGTTTATTTCAGAAAACTGGCAGCACCCGTCAGTCTCACGGGAACTGCCAAAACTCTTAAACGGCTCATTATATTTTCCCCATATTTTTACCATGACAACTAGACAATCAGAACTACAATTTACTGTGAGACGGTCACTGGCCAAAACAGGCTCTAAGTGTCTCAAAACAGCATTGCAAGACAGACCTGCTGCACAGGTCATCTTCCTAACAGCAGCATACTAAATTGACTATAACTTTTAAACCGTAATTCGGATTGACGAGAGGGTTGCGGCGTTGAAAAGCTAACTCAGAAATCAAGGCCCCAGCATGGGCCAAAAACTCAAAAGATTATTTTAGGTATCTCAAAAACTGGGTGGAACAGTAACGCAGATTCTGCCAGAAAATATTGATTTAAACAAATCGATTTAGCAACCCGACCCGTCACCGAAAACCCGAGCATTAGAATTCATTACCCGACAGCCTTTCTACATCACAGTTATAAAGGTTTAAACTTTGATTTGTATAAAAACTAGATGTTACAATTTCCCGGTTTAATTTGTAAAAATTTTCTCGATCGGGAAACCGAGAACCATACGGGTTCGGTTTCCCCTTTGGTTATAATCTTCCGATTTTATGAAAACGCTTTAGACAGCCCAACCCTCCAGGACAACCAGAGGCTTAGCCTCGAGCTTCTGATTCACAGGTATCTACCCGGTCTCAAAACGATAACGATTCTAAGATAATCTAAGCCAATTGTAAACAACAAAACGATTAGAAAACGAGACAGCAAAAACTAACTTCACAACTAAACTGATCCCAACTCGGGTTCGGTATCAAACCATCAAAACACGTAGCCCTTAAACCCTTATTAGTCAGAACAGGTTAGTCACGGGATCACTAGATTAAAATCAGAAACCAACAAAAAGGTTTATAAACGAGTATAACAATAGCCTATAACATCACTGCGGCATCTTACTGTTTGGACCGTAACTCCCAAACCATAAACCCGTTTAACGAGTGCTCGGTCAATTCGGAAAGCTAACTCAGAGGGCTACAAATCTCTGTGAGACGGCCCTCTCCCAATTATGCCTCTAAGACGTCTAAAAACAGACCGCAACATGGTTAAGACAATCGAGAAAAAAGAAAAACTAATTGGAGAAAGGAAAGAACACACTGCTCTTACCGAATCAATTAAAACAGTCCCCGGCTCGAATTCTGTTTCCACCTTAACTCGACCCAGGTTGTTGATGCTCAATCGCCAAGATGCAAAGGATTGGAGCTGCTCGAAATTATGGCATGAGACCCTATGATCGATCGATCGAACATGAAGCCAAAGATGGAGACGCTCTTTGTCGGCAATTAGGGTGGAGTGAAATTACAGGATTCCTTCTAATGAAACTAATACACGCTTTTAATCCACAAGGGCTTAAGCCCGACTTTCCTACCATGTGGGCTGGACACCCAACAGGAAGCAACAACCCACCACAAGCCTACCGAATTATTATGCTCACCAAATTGGCCCATCATTAAATCGAATTTAAGCAGCAAAAAGAAGAAGGAGACGGGCTCAAGAGTGATAAAAGTATTAGGAGTTCGGTGTGACTCTTAGCCAAATAAAAAGGACCAAAAAGGCTCGATCAACTACATGGAGATTGTTTGCGGGGTTTAATGCCTCGGTTCGGCCTTGGCCTACGGCCGGCCTGGCTATCAGCTAAACTCGGGATTTAAAATGTCACGCAATCGAATTGTCAACTAACGATTTGTAATTAAATCAGATCTTGATAATTAATAATATTACCAATATTTACATAATACATCTAGAAGAAGCGTCACACATTTATTGCAATTAAATAAATAAAAATGATTAATACCCAATTTAAATTTATTAAAAATATTATTCAATTATTAAAAATTTCATTGCGTTACAACTCAACTCCACTTGAAATAGACTTCGTCCCTGAAGTCATTGCTCTGAAGAAACTCAGGGTAGTAATCTCGCGTCTCAACTCATACTTGCCAACGACACACGTCCTCAAATGGGGAAAGAAAACAAAATGATAAGGTTAAGAATGAAAAGGAAATTCATCAGGGTGACCTACGACATGCATACTCAAATGGAAAAGAAGAATAAAAACGATAAAGTTATGAACCGAAAGAAGCTCTTCATGGTGAATTTACTTAATAGGAAATGAACTCCAGATCACGTAAGTGCTCATACAATTATCCGCCTCTAGTGGCGCAAATGATAAGGCTAAAAGAAATAAGGTCAGGATGCTCACTATGGATTTCAGTATGCAAAGAAAATGTTGATAATGAGCATAAAATACACCACGATACTCTACTGAAGGCGTCTTCTTGCTCTCGCATTCGGATACAGTTGTTGCACTCAGCGGTTAACGTCGCGTTGAATCACCGATTCAACTCCACTTGGAAATTTACTATTGATTTGTTGACGATACCAGATGCTCAGCGTAGCACCAGGTCATCCAAACCATTTGCACAATCACATTCGGATCTCTCATGACGATAACCAGTTTTTATGGAAAATTTTCTTCCCACACAACTCTATCAAATGACCACTTACACATTTTAGCAACAGGTAAAAATTTCATTATCGACAATTTTCCACCAAAATGACTCGGAAGATCCTCTACTCTATGGGTCAACAGCTTGTTAACAGCATAATAAATAATCTAGCGGTTTACACCATTATCAATTAATATAAAAACCATGCAAATAAATCACAAGGAATATACATATCACACAGAATTCTCATATACTCAGGTATATAACTCCAAAATATGATCTGGAAATATAACTCAGAAGTTCCACTCAGAAATAAACTCAAAACATATCTCAGGAGTATAACTCAAAAATGTATAACTCAGGAGCAAACCCACAACTCTAACTCAGTAACAACTCATAAGGTAATAATATTTACAAGTAATAGCATTAGGTATAAATCACATTTTTACTCGTTCTTATTACTACCCGCGTGTTCCAATTTACCAGTTTATAATACTTGGAATGATATACTCTCTCTCTCAACCGTGTTACTGGTTCTCAAAATAACACTTCTTTAACATTATATGGTTACCTTACTCTATTAGGTTTGCATATTACCGATGTTGATAACCCTTTAAATAGCTCAAATTAACGATCTTGTCATTTAATTCCCTTTAATAGGTTCTCCTTCTATTATATTTAGTGGTTTCTCGATAATATTTTAATAGATGTTTTCTTATTCATCTAGATTAACGATCCTTAAATAGACCGTTTCACTGATTTTACACAATTTAAAATGTCTCTTAATTATTTTGACCATCTCTACTCATTAATGTCATGTTACCCACTAAAAATTCCAATTAAATTTCATACTCTTATTTATAATAATTTCTCGTTACTCCAATTACGAATTAATTCGTTAGTTCTCATTTACTCACTTCGCAGTTACACTTTATTCTAAATCTTACAGTTTACCCATGGTTCATCAAATCAGCACATTCTCGTCTTTTCAAAATTTCTCCTAAGTTCAATATCAATTTATTGAATAGTTGTTCTCATCTCAAGTTTAATAATTATTTATAAATAGAGTGTTCTCATATAGTTTTATAATACCTCAAAACTCATAACACTTTATAATACTTCAAAAATTTGAATGAAACTCCCCGTTACTTTAATACTTTTCTCTTTTGACTCATTTTATTAAGTTGCTTATGTAACTCGATTTGTAAATTTCTTATAACTCAAAATTGCTCCATAATTAATCAAAATAAAATTTTATCATTTAGCTCTTTTTAATAATAACTCATTATCAGCAAATTACTGATCTCATTTTAACTCATTTTCCTCAAAATTTCATTGTAGCAGTTTTCTCATATACGACTCATTAATAAGTTCTCATCACTTTGATTTAATGATTTCTCATTATCACATTTATAACCACCCAAGAATAAGTATACTGTCTTATTTTGTATATAATTGTAGTATTACTACTTCCCTTTTGCACGATATTCATTCCACCCAACTAACTTGATTTGTTAATTTCTCCAATAAACCCGATCTATCATTTTGTTGTAAACTCTATAATTACCCATGGAATAAATTTAATTATTCTTAACTGCTTGATTTGATAGTTACTCTTATAATTTATTTGATCAATTATATGCATCTAGATTTCGCACTTTAAATTCATACCAACAAAATCTCTCTGCATAAGCATCATGCTCATAATATTTATAAATAATAATTAATGATAATTATTTCTTGACAATTTTCCTTTTTACCCCTACTCAACTCCACTTGGAGAAAAACTCGTCCTCGAGTTTGGAACTAGTATTCTCTACCAAAATAAACAAGCAAGTATGTAGTCACACAAACGATTAGGATACACATACTAAATTCACAATAACAAGCATAGGTCCATCGTTCCCTTCAAAATTTCCCCCTAACCAACCAAAAGTTCGATGTGTACGATAATAGGGGCCCTTCTATTACTTTCGACACCTACCTTTGTTTGGTCACGGGTCAACCCCAAAGTTCACAACTTCCCACATATAAAAATAATCCACAAACAAATCACACTCAGAAGAAAGAAAAGTTTACTTTCAATATCTGATAGATACAGATATGCACTCAGCTGTGGTTACCCAAAACCTCATAAACATTACTCAGAATCATGCGTATATTTAGTTTCATACGCGATACTCAGATAACTCAGATTCATAGAAATATTTCCACTTTGTTACTTTCACAATACGAATATCGTTTTATCTTCTACTCTTAATTATCTCATTTGTCAATTCCCATGAATAACATTTACTCTTTCTCAAAATTTTATCCGATTTATTGCCGTCTCGAACGACAATTAATATTTTCCAGTTCAACATTCTTGGTTAATTATTCTAATAAGCTTATATAGCTCGTTTATTAGCTCTGCGTTAACTTAACAATCTCACACTGAACTCGTTATTCACACGACGTCTTGCACTCAACTATTTAAACCACTTACTCATAATGTTTTCTCATTTTATTTCAATTTAATGATTCTAAAATAAATATTAATCTGTTGACTTTTCAACCTGGAATTTTGTCAATTACAACTCATGGTATTCTCGAATTTTTAATTTCTCATTTAATAAGTTTAATATAATCACTTCTCTTTTAACACTATTTAATAATTCTCTTTAATACATTCTATAGATTCTTACACAATTTGGTAAACCCTCCTTTAAATATTTATTAATCTCTGATTTACTAACTTCAATAACTCTTTCTATAAAGTGTTTTCTTCGAAATAAAAGCTTTTAATATTCTCCGAGTTTAAAATTTATTACTTCTCTTTAATGTTAGGAATTCTCCGTTTCTCATTTACTCAAGCATGTTTCTCATTTGATAATTTATGAATTTTACATTACAAATTGGTATTCATTTATTACACTTTTGGTTAAAATTTCTCAGAATTATAAAATCTCATCTCATTTCAACTCTATTAGGTGTCCCTCTAAATTGGAAACTTTTATTATTCTCATTAAAACTTATAATTCCTCTAGTTTGCGTATTTGTATATGCATAAATATATTAAACACTTGGAATTAAAACCAGAATTTTACTCAGAATTATGCTCTAAATTATACTCAAAATTATCAAACCTCGCATTCGTATATCTATATATACAAAGTATTGAGTTGTACATTTCATATGTAATTTTCGTATGTTATTATAACTTTTAGGGTTTATTTCACAGATGTAATCAGAAACAACACTCGGAAAATATACTCAGGAATTCTCTCAGAAAATAAACCAAAAATTCTCATACTACTCGTCTATACTCAGAATATAACAAAATCTCAAATAAATAATACTCTTTAACATTACCAGCAGTAGGAAGCGAGAGGTCGACGTGACATGCTGTATGCTTGATGTGGAAACTTTTCTCAGAAAATATTTTACTCAGTTCGCGTTTTAAAACTCGAGACTCAAACTTGAGATTGAATCCACCCCTTGTGAATCCAAATCCCTCAAGTCAGAGCTCTGATACCAACTTGTAACACCCAAAATTTTCACAAAAATTTAAAACTTTTTAAGTACAAGATTTAAATAAAAAGGTCCCAATAACTTGAATAATTAAATCCCAATAATAATATTTTCATTTAAAAATGTATTAAATGTGGAAATAGTTAAAATAAAATAAAGTGTTTTAAAAATATTAAATGTTGTCCACATCAGTAATGAAGAGATACAGCGGTCGACCGTCCACCTTCTCCTTTCCTTTGCTGGTACCTGAAACAATGTGGGGGAAAGTTTGGGTCAGCTGGGAAGCTGAGTGAATAATCTCAAAATGTAAACAATCATAACATACAACACATGAGGGCACATCGGTGTACTCCTACTCAGATTCTACTCAGTTAATTACTCAGATTTATTTCTCAGATTTTATTACTCAGATTTTAATTTATATAGCGCGCTTGTGTGATTTGGGACGAGAGATCAACCTCGCCCCTCCTCACACCTCAGGTAGGCGTAAGCCAAAAACTCAGACGGGAGTGATCCCAAAACTCAGACGGGAATAATCCCGAAAACTCTGACGGGAGGTGATCCCAAGATAGGCATATAGCCAAAAACTCAGATGTGTGTTATTATGTTTTATTATCTCTTTAACATAATTATCTCAGTTGCCCTAGCAAGTAGTAGCACAGAATGACCCTGTGCCGAGCTCGGTTACCCATGCACAATGTCTCAGATCAAAATAAATCAACAGATGCTCAGATACTCAGATAACAGCTCAAACTCAGATAACAATTATGGTGTAAGAAATGTAACACATAAGTCATGCATGTACAACGTTAAAACTGAATACATGGTGAGAATACTCACCTCGAGAAACGTAAGATCCAAAGGGGTTCCCGACAATCAGAAGGACAGCACGTTATCTCCTAGACGGTCCTAAAACCAAAAAGCGAAACCCTGAATTAAAATTCTACCCGAGGGTTTATTTCAGAAAACTGGCAGCACCCGTCAGTCTCACGGGAACTGCCAAAACTCTTAAACGGCTCATTAGATTTTCCCCATCTTTTTACCATGACAACTAGACAATCAGAACTACAATTTACTGTGAGACGGCCACTGGCCAAAACAGGCTCTAAGTGTCTCAAAACAGCATTGCAAGACAGACCTGCTGCACAGGTCATCTTCCTAACAGCAGCATACTAAATTGACTATAACTTTTAAACCGTAATTCGGATTGACGAGAGGGTTGCGGCGTTGAAAAGCTAACTCAGAAATCGAGGTCCCAGCACGGGCCAAAAACTCAAAAGATTATTTTAGGTATCTCAAAAACTGGGTGGAACAGTAAGGCAGATTCTGCCAGAAAATATTGATTTAAACAAATCGATTTAGCAACCCGACCCGTCACCGAAAACCCGAGCATTAGAATTCATTACCCGACAGCCTTTCTACATCACAGTTATAAAGGTTTAAACTTTGATTTGTATAAAAACTAGACGTTACAATTTCCCGGTTTAATTTGTAAAAATTTTCTCGATCGGGAAACCGAGAACCATACGGGTTCGGTTTCCCCTTTGGTTATAATCTTCCGATTTTATGAAAACGCTTTAGACAGCCCAACCCTCCAGGACAACCAGAGGCTTAGCCTCGAGCTTCTGATTCACAGGTATCTACCCGGTCTCAAAACGATAACGATTCTAAGATAATCTAAGCCAATTGTAAACAACAAAACGATTAGAAAACGAGACAGCAAAAACTAACTTCACAACTAAACTGATCCCAACTCGGGTTCGGTATCAAACCATCAAAACACGTAGCCCTTAAACCCTTATTAGTCAGAACAGGTTAGTCACGGGATCACTAGATTAAAATCAGAAACAAACAAAAAGGTTTATAAACGAGTATAACAATAGCCTATAACATCACTGCGGCATCTTACTGTTTGGACCGTAACTCCCAAACCATAAACCCGTTTAACGAGTGCTCGGTCAATTCGGAAAGCTAACTCAGAGGGCTACAAATCTCTGTGAGACGGCCCTCTCCCAATTATGCCTCTAAGACGTCTAAAAACAGACCGCAACATGGTTAAGACAATCGAGAAAAAAGAAAAACGAATTGGAGAAAGGAAAGAACACACTGCTCTTACCGAATCAATTAAAACAGTCCCCGGCTCGAATTCTGTTTCCACCTTAACTCGACCCAGGTTGTTGATGCTCAATCGCCAAGATGCAAAGGATTGGAGCTGCTCGAAATTATGGCATGAGACCCTATGATCGATCGATCGAACAGGAAGCCAAAGATGGAGACGCTCTTTGTCGGCAATTAGGGTGGAGTGAAATTACAGGATTCCTTCTAATGAAACTAATACACGCTTTTAATCCACAAGGGCTTAAGCCCGACTTTCCTACCATGTGGGCTGGACACCCAACAGGAAGCAACAACCCACCACAAGCCTACCGAATTATTATGCTCACCAAATTGGCCCATCATTAAATCGAATTTAAGCAGCAAAAAGAAGAAGGAAACGGGCTCAAGAGTGATAAAAGTATTAGGAGTTCGGTGAGACTCTTAGCCAAATAAAAAGGACAAAAAAGGCTCGATCAACTATATGGAGATTGTTTGCGGGGTTTAATGCCTCGGTTCGGCCTTGGCCTACGGCCGGCCTGGCTATCAGCTAAACTCGGGATTTAAAACGTCACGCAATCGAATTGTCAACTAACGATTTGTAATTAAATCAGATCTTGATAATTAATAATATTACCAATATTTACATAATACATCTAGAAGAAGCGTCACACATTTATTGCAATTAAATAAATAAAAATGATTAATACCCAATTTAAATTTATTAAAAATATTATTTAATTATTAAAACTTTCGGGGCGTTACAATAAGTTTGTCATTACCTTCTCCAAACTGAATTTCACCAAGGCAATCAATTAAATCTTGGAATTGTTGGGATTCAATACCATCTCTAAGATCTCTTCTCCAATGCCAATTCCAAGCATCATTCCACCTCCTATCTATTACATGGCAAGAGTTGTTAAGATCTAATTTAAACAATCGATTGAACCTAACACTCAAAGGAGTATCATCTATCCATACATCCGACCAAAATTTTACTTTATCTCCAGTTACCACCTTATAACCCATACAATTAAAATCCATAATATTTTTATCATGAAGATAATTGCATGCTTGAATGATCCGGCTCCAAGTACTGTTATTCCTCCTATGAGATGTACGATACTTAATGCTACCATCCTCCCCATAAACGGCTTTCACAACTTTGCACCAAAGGGCATCTCCTTTGGAAAAAAAACCGTCATCTCCATTTAAGCAATAAAGCAAGATTAAATGCCTCAATACTTACGTGTGGTGAAAGACGAGCCTGTTATAAGTTGTCTTATGTGTTTATATTGCTTGAAATTTGAATTTCTATCCTAATAAGATGAAGTAATTCTACCTATTATATAATAGTGATATTATATTTACTGTTCACAAGTATTTTTATTTTGACGCCCTAAAATTCGTGTTTATTACATAAATGATTTTTAGACCAACCATTTTAAAGTAGAATTAAAGGAAATCATAGCCGTTCCATCTTTGTATTAGTTGTTTTAATTTGATTTTAGCATCACTTTTCATTTAAACTTCACACACGTATACAACATTTATAACTACATATAATTAGTTAAGTGTGCACTACATATATTACTTTATACACTACAGTGAATATGTATTATAATAAAATGTACAACATGTTAATAGAATAATTAGGGTGTGAGAAATAATATATGTAGTTTAAAAATCACGGTTAGTTATAAATTATATAAAAACCATTTACCAATTCAGAATTTCAACCAATTAAACCATTATACATTTAATTCATATTTTTCAATTCTTAGTTTTCAATGTCAACCATAAACTTTGTGCTCTTACAACTCGTTGTGTTCTACCCTTTTAGGTAGTCTATATATATTTTTTTATAGAGTCTTAAGGGATAGATTTTAGTCATTGGATCAAAATGGTCAAGATCAAATCCCTTAGCTACTGACATCTCTGGCCACCGTCGCCAGCCGCCGGCCGCCAGCGGCCTGCGGTGGTGGTGGTGGCTGACAGTGGTGTCAGGGTGGTATTGAAACACATGTGATTCACTAAAAATAAGGGTTCCAAAATACATACGAGTATATTACTTCGAATCACATGTGTTTCAAGTCACGAAACACATGTGATTCACTAAAAATAGGAGTTTCTAAAAACAAGGGAGCATATATACGAACTACGAATCACATGTGTTTTAAGTCACCAAACACATGTGATTCACTAAAAACAGTATTGAATCACATGTGATGGTAGTGGCGGTGGTGGTTTGAATGTTGACCTTGACCTTTGACTTTTTCTTGATCCAAGGGCCAATAATTATCCCTTGAGACTTTATAAAATTCTTGGACTACCTAGGACAAACACCTTACAACTATTCATTTTCATATTTGTCATTTTATAAATTTAGCAATTAACAAAAAACTAATCAACTTCATTAAAAATATAAAGGGAATAGTGTTGTTATATATCTAAATTTAGGTGTGAAATTATCAAAAATTATGTAACGTTGGTTAAACTTTTATTTTTGACAAAAGTCTTGTCATTTTCTCATCATATTAGAACACTTAAACAATTAAAGAAAAATCATAAACCCAAATGCATATGCGTTCAATATAAATATCATTTTCAAAAAATACGAAGCTTGAAATATCATTTCAGCAAAAACATAATTAAAATAATTTTATACACCATTTCAACATAAACAAAAAAGCTTGAGTTAGACGGACTTTGTTAAACTAATGAGTTTATGTGATAGGTTTTAAGACGTTTAACTAAAATTACGTAGTTTTAGGTGGTTTCACATCTAATGTTAGGCATGTGACAACTACACATTCTAAAATATATATATGTGATGAACTAATACTAAAAGTTTACATTATCAAATAGATTTCTCAATAGGTTCATGATTAATCTAATTCTTTTTATGCTTAACTATTTTGAATTACATAATAACACAATAACCTTAAAGGTGCGGTTTAGTGGCAGGGGCTTGAGATTCTCTAGTGAAGATCTTAAATTTAAACCTCAAATGGAGAGATTTTGAAGAAACAAATATTAGCTATAATCTCAACTCTCCTCACTTCATAGAGCACAACTGAAAATTGCTTAGAGCTGCTCTTTGGGAAATGCTCATTCAACACCCATTGATGTACGGACTTAAAGTTTTTCCCCCATTTTTAACTTTTTAAAGAAAGAAATCTATAACACATTCATCAAAATGAATATGTCTTCTGTATATCTAAATTCATTTTACAGTCAAATGATAACCAAATGATTTTATTATTTTGAGGTATTCTATATATTGATATGTAAGTATCAATTTAAAATTTTATTACTTAAGAAATTTATTTTTAAATACGTAAAATTATCTATAAATTTAATTGTAAATGCAAATTAGAAAACACACTATTGGGCAATGTATACATACCATATCTATTGTGACGGGAAACATATCTTCCCCTATATATGCAGCTACATACGATTTGGTTTTGACAACTCACCCGAATGCAGCTCTGTGATTGGATGTTAATGCCACGTGTAATCCAGCTATTGGTCAACTGATTCCTCACGAAACCCTAATCCCTCTTCGTCTTTTGCCAACTGCGCTCCTCATAAATTGACACAACCGCCTCCTACCTCCGAAAACACCGCACGTCGGCCACCAACCGCCACCATTCACCCCCTTTCTCATGGATCTCCGGCGTAGGCTGTAACACACCGATTTTCAACCCAAATTAAAACTTTTAAAACAAGGGTTTAAGTCTTTACAAACCGAATATAAAAATATGGTTTAACTAAAACATTTGGAATAATTAGTAAGTCTCAAAACCGGTGTTACAAATATATCAAAACTATAGTCTAGGGAATTAAATAAGTACACCGAGCTAATCCATCCAAATGCTAACTACGGGCCGCCTAATCTTTTGCTCCCGAACCTGAGTACATAGTCAAAATAAACGTAGTACGTGAGACAAATATTGTCTCGTGAGAAACATGGGTTTTTGACCCGGTTAGAAAATAATTTGCAATAAAATAATAATTAACAATTATCAAGTTTCACATAGACAATCAATCTCTAAGGCTTGCCATAAGCCAAACACATACGTAACGGGCCTCCCCGAAATAACTCCCCCGATATGGGTTATCTAGGTAAACTCCCCCGTTTCCGGGTTATCTATTTGCTCCCCCGATTTCCGGGTTATCTCAAACTCCCCCGTTTCCGGGTTATCTATGTCTCGACATACTACTCTTGCGCAGGGTGGTACCGCCCCAAGTAGTAGCCACTAACTCCCCCAACTTATGTGGGTTATCTAGGATCCAATCGATTAGCTACAACATAACAAATCATCAACTTGGGTCGAGCCCATATCACAACTCAATCATACTAGTGGTAACTAAACAACAAGTTCACAATACAATTCAATTCATTTCTATTAAATTAAATCGTACTCTATCAATTCAATCTTTTCTTTATTAAAATAATTATCTAATAAAGACTCTAAAATCATTTCAATTCATAAACAAGGTTTACTATGTACTCAGAAAATATCACATGTACTCACCTTAGCAATGCTATCCAACAATTGTGTTCAACAACACAATCCTTACTTCCAAATTGAGGAAGTACTTCCAATCTCAAGGTCTTCTTGACCTAACATCAAAATCAATACAAAGTCTAGTTATAATCCATAACTAGCTACTAAGTAGTCCATCTAAACATTCCCAACCACCAAGTTCATACAACTTGGTGGAATCTCAAACCCTAGTTCAAGATTTTCCATCATCAATCCCAAATCTAACTTGTACACATTGATTACAAGTTCACAAGGAGTGTTTTACGCTCATGAAAGTTCATCTTCCCCAAAGATGATATGGTGGGTTCCCAAAACCACCATTGTTACCCATACCAAGCTCAAAATGAAGGTAACTAAGTGAAATAAGCAAGAATTCTTACCCTTGATGCTTAAATCCTTCAAGATGATGAAGATTTGAGCTCCTTAGCTCCAAAAACCGCCCAAATGCTCTCAAAAACGGCTGCTATAAGTCTAGGGTTCGTAGGTGTTATGAGCCCTAGCTTCTACACTACTTTATATACTCCAGACAGACCTCGCGCCCCGCTCGCGTTTGCCTCGCGCCGCGAGGTGACGCGGGTTGTCCTCTTGGTCGCCGCAGGAACACCCAACTCGCGCCCCGCTCGCGCCTGGCTCGCGCCGCGAATCTCAACGCGAGATCGGCGCGAGTCTCTCGCGACTGAGCTCTGAACCTACTGTTCGCTCTCGCGTCTGGCTCGCGCCTTCCTCGCGCCGCGAGGGCTGTTCCAGTCAGATTCTTGGCCTTTAAACTTGTTTCCTTCCAAGTTTTGACCCATACTTGGTTATACCAAGTCCCAAACATTAAATCATTCGATAAAACACAAACCGAAATGAAAACTAACATAAATAACGAAAATTCACATAAATCCCGAATAATTACACGAAATGAAAAACGTAAAATTACGGTCGTTACAACTATCTACCCCTTAAGAGGATTCCGTCCTCGGAATCGTCTCATAATCTACAAAATCCGGGTAGTGTTTCTTCATATCATCTTTGACTTCCCAAGTCAAATTTGGCCCAAGGGAATGCTTCCACTTGACCAACACTAGTTCAATCTCTTTGTTCCTCAATTTCTTCGTTTGGGCCTCCAATATGGCCTCGGGCTCTTCAATCAACCGGTTGGGTGCATCGACCCGCAAATCTTGGAGTGGAATAATATTCTCCACTTCACCCACAAATTTCTTCAAATTACTAACATGGAAGGTGTCATGGACACCTTGCAACTCGGGTGGAAGCTCTAACTTAAATGCTTGTAAGCCGACCCGTTTCAAGATCCTAAACGGGCCTACATACCTTGGACTCAATTTGCCCTTCTTTCCGAATCTCATCACGCCTTTCCAAGGCGACACCTTCAACATCACCATATCCCCGACATTCAAGTCATATGGTCGCTTTTTCAAACCCGAATAACTCTTTTGGCGATCTTGTGCCACTTTCATATTCTTTTGAATTATCCCAATTTTCTCATTTGTTATTTTCACAATTTCGGGACCCGTGAGTTTCGTCTCACCCGCCTCTAACCAACACGAAGGTGTTCGGCATTTTCTCCCGTACAATGCCTCGAACGGTGGCATTTTAATTGTCGAGTGATAACTATTGTTATACGAAAATTCAACTAACGGTAGATGTTCATCCCATTTACCGCCAAAATCTAATACACACGACCTCAACATATCTTCAACCGTTTGGATTGTTCTTTCACTTTGACCATCGGTTTGCGGATGGTAAGCCGTGCTCAATCTCAACTTAGTTCCCAACTCTTCTTGGAGTGATCTCCAAAATCTCGAGGTAAACCTTGCATCCCGATCGGACACAATCGACAATGGTACCCCATGCAAACGGACAACTTCATCGACATACAATTTTGCCAACTTCTCGAGTGGCATGGTTTCCCTAATGGCTAGGAATAACGCACTTTTCGTTAACCTATCAACAATCACCTAAATGGCGTCATGATTCCTACTTGTCTTTGGGAGACCAACAATGAAATCCATTGTGATGTCATTCCATTTCCCGGCCGGCACTTGCAACGATTGTGCAACACCATAAGGCACTTGGTGCTCGGCTTTCACTTGTGCACACGTGGCACATTTTGATATGTACTTTGCTACCCTCGACTTCATCCCGGGCCACCAATAAATTTTCTTCAAGTCTTGATAAGTTTTTGTACTACCGGGATGAATCGAATACTTAGACTTGTGAGCATCATTCAACAACACCTTTCGGTTTCCACCGAATTTCGGGACCCAAATTCGCCCATTCACGGTTTTTAACCCTTGATCATTTTCTTCAAATACTTGGTTCTTTCCCAACCTCTCTTGTCTGTACTCGTCTTTTCCCATCACTTCCACTTGTGCGGTTTTTATACTTTCAATAAAGCTACACACTACATCAATCCGCATCAACTTAGCCTTAACCGGCTTTTCATAGACTTTTCTACTCAAGGCGTCGGCTACCACATTAGCCTTACGCTCGTGATAAACGATCTCACAATCGTAGTCACTAATCAACTCGATCCACCTTCTTTGCCTCATATTCAAGTCTTTTTGTGTGAACACATACTTGAGACTTTTGTGATCCGTATACAAGATACACCTTGTACCATACAAGTAATGCCTCCAAATTTTCAAGGCGAAAATAATCGCCGCCAACTCTAAATCGTGAGTTGTATACCTTTCTTCCGCATTCTTCAATTGTCTTGAAGCATAAGCTATCACTTTACCCCTTTGCATTAAAACACAACCGAGACCTTTATTCGAGGCGTCGCTATACACCACGAAATCTTCCATACCGTCGGGTAGAGTGAGGATCGGTGCATTGCACAACTTTTCTTTTAACAAGGCAAAAGCACTCTCTTGCTTCTCCCCCCAATCAAACTTCACGTCTTTTCTTGTTAACCTAGTGAGTGGGACCGCCACTCGGGAAAAATCTTCTATAAACCTTCGGTAATAACCGGCTAACCCAAGAAAGCTTCTAACTTCGGTTGGAGTCTTCGGTGCTTCCCAATTCTTCACCGCTTCAATCTTAGACGGGCAACTTTTATCCCGCCTCGAGATACTACATGACCAAGAAATTGCACTTCCCGCAACCAAAATTCACACTTGCAGAATTTAGCATACAATTTTTCCCGTTTCAACACTTCTAGAGTTTGCCTCAAATGGTCTTCATGTTCTTCTTCGGTTTTGGAGAAAATAAGAATATCATCAATAAATACTATGAGAAATTTATCGAGAAAAGGTTTACAAACCCTATTCATGAGATCCATAAAAATAGCCGGGGCATTCGTCAAACCGAATGGCATAACTAGAAATTCATAATGACCATAACGGGTCCTAAAAGCCGTCTTCTCGGTATCACCTTCTTTGACACGAACTTGATGGTAACCCGATCTCAAATCAATCTTAGAGAAATAATCGGCTCCTTGAAGTTGATCAAATAAATCATCTATCCTTGGCAAAGGATATCGGTTCTTAATTGTCATCTTATTTAGCTCTCGGTAATCGATACACATTCTCATGGAACCATCCTTCTTCTTCACAAATAAAACCGGTGCACCCCATGGTGACGAACTAGGACGGATAAAACCCTTATCGAGCAAATCTTGAAGTTGAGCCATCAACTCTCTCATTTCGGTGGGAGCTAGACGATACGGGGCTCGGGCAATTGGCGTCGCCCCCGGGACTAAATCAATACGAAACTCGACTTGTCTCTCCGGTGGCAAACCGGGCAAGTCATCGGGAAAAACTTCGGGAAAGTCTCGAATAATCTTCACATTTTCAACCGACTTCTTTTCTTTTCTTCCATCAAGGACATAGGCTATAAATGATGCCCACCCTTTCGCTAAACATTTTCTTGCCTTAATGGCGGTTAACAAGTTTGGCATACGATGCCTCTTTTCCCCATAAATGTACACTTTTTCATTTTCGAGAGATTTAATCGACACTAATTTCCTTCCACATAAAATCTTGGCTTGGTGGATTCCCAACCAATCCATCCCAATAATTACATCAAAAGCCTTAATTCCCATCGGCATCAAATCAACCTTAAACTTCTTGTTATCGATTTCTAACTCACAATTTCTATAGACATGTTGAACCATAGAGGTTTTCCCATCGGCTACTTCTATTTCATACAATTCATCAAGTAATTCTAGTGGAACCTTAAACTTAGCACCAAATTCATGAGACACGAAAGAATAAGTAGAACCCGAATCAATCAACACATAAGTGGGTATGGAGTTTATGAATAAGGTACCTGAGACGACATCATGAGTCTCCTTGGCTTCTTCACGTGTGAGTTGGAAGGCACGACCTTTGACCTTCATCGGCTCCGGTTTCTTGTGAGCGGTTGACACCAACGTTTCGGTTCCTTTCTTCGGGCAAACATTACTATAGTGCCCCTTCTCATGACACGAGAAACATTCCACTTCATCAAGGCTTTTAACCTTGCAATCTCTAGCCTTGTGGCCAAAACGACCACATTTGAAACAACCATTGGAATCCGCCTTACACTCCCCCTTGTGGTCCCTACCACACTTCCTACATCCACCAACACTTCCTTGTTTTGACCCGCTCGGGGCAAACTTGCTTTTCTTGGATGACCCCGAAAAACCTTCAAACTTCCTCTTCTCATTACCAACCGATCTCTCTTGCACTCTTCTCTTGCTAACTTTTTCGACACTTCGGGCGACATTGATCGCCTCATCAAGAGTGGTTGCCCTCTTCACTTCGAGTTCATATTCCCATGGTAACCCATTGGCAAACCGAACCACACGACTACGTTCGGTTGGGTAAGTACTTGACACGAACGGGAGGTATCCCGTGAACTTCTTGGTATACTCATCCAAGGTCAAATTGCCTTTCTTGAAGTGCAAGAACTCTTCCAACAACTCCTCCAACTCCCTTTCGGGACAATACTTCTCCTTGAGTCTCCTAGTGAACTCATCCCACGACATCTTGTAAATGGCTTTCTTCCCCAAGGTTTCATACACGGTGTCCCACCATGTAAGGGCATCATCTTTGAACAAACGTGAGGCATAAGTCACCATGTCTTCCTCTTTGCACTTGCTACTCTCAAGCACACGTTCCGTCTCCCGAATCCATTGAACCGTCACTTTCGGTTCCGTACTCCCGAGATAGAAGTCGGGACGACAAGCAAGGAATGTTTTGTAAGAACATCCTTCACGTTCAATCTTTCTCTCTTCACCACTTTCCCCATTGGAGGATTTCTCGGTCGGGTTGGTGTTCCCCGTTGACTTGGTCTTAGTGAGTTGAGGGGAATCTTCACCTTCCTCCCTCTCCTCCTCAAAGCGACGTTCCTCTTCCTCTCTTTCATCATCATCACCTCCTAAGTTCAACTGATCGTTTATGATCCGGTTAACATCTTGTTGCATTACATTTCTCATATTAGTGAGCATGGATTGAATGGCCTCCATTGTTACCGGGGTATGGTTATTCCCGATACCCGAGTTGGCCAATCCATTCCCGTCTTGATTCAAATTCGAAGCTTGTTCCCCATCCAACAATCGACCACTTCTCGTTCTAGCCATCTTACTAAAATAAGATGTCAACCCAATTAGAATCCAATAAGTTGACTAAAAAGTCAAAATTAAACATAAGAATAGCTCGAAATTAAACAATTCCCTCAATGGTCAACCCTAATCCTTAAAGGTCAACCTAACTTCCTATAGAACATAATGTCCCAAAAGCAAAGTCTAAGTCTAGGGTGGGTAACCAACCTAATTCACTTAGACTAATGCTCTGATACCAAGTTGTAACACACCGATTTTCAACCCAAATTAAAACTTTTAAAACAGGGGTTTAAGTCTTTACAAACCGAATATAAAAATATGGTTTAACTAAAACATTTGGAATAATTAGTAAGTCTCAAAACCGGTGTTACAAATATATCAAAACTATAGTCTAGGGAATTAAATAAGTACACCGAGCTAATCCATCCAAATGCTAACTACGGGCCGCCTAATCTTTTGCTCCCGAACCTGAGTACATAGTCAAAATAAACGTAGTACGTGAGACAAATATTGTCTCGTGAGAAACATGGGTTTTTGACCCGGTTAGAAAATAATTTGCAATAAAATAATAATTAACAATTATCAAGTTTCACATAGACAATCAATCTCTAAGGCTTGCCATAAGCCAAACACATACGTAACGGGCCTCCCCGAAACAACTCCCCCGATATGGGTTATCTAGGTAAACTCCCCCGTTTCCGGGTTATCTATTTGCTCCCCCGATTTCCGGGTTATCTCAAACTCCCCCGTTTCCGGGTTATCTATGTCTCGACATACTACTCTTGCGCAGGGTGGTACCGCCCCAAGTAGTAGCCACTAACTCCCCCAACTTATGTGGGTTATCTAGGATCCAATCGATTAGCTACAACATAACAAATCATCAACTTGGGTCGAGCCCATATCACAACTCAATCATACTAGTGGTAACTAAACAACAAGTTCACAATACAATTCAATTCATTTCTATTAAATTAAATCGTACTCTATCAATTCAATCTTTTCTTTATTAAAATAATTATCTAATAAAGACTCTAAAATCATTTCAATTCATAAACAAGGTTTACTATGTACTCAGAAAATATCACATGTACTCACCTTAGCAATGCTATCCAACAATTGTGTTCAACAACACAATCCTTACTTCCAAATTGAGGAAGTACTTCCAATCTCAAGGTCTTCTTGACCTAACATCAAAATCAATACAAAGTCTAGTTATAATCCATAACTAGCTACTAAGTAGTCCATCTAAACATTCCCAACCACCAAGTTCATACAACTTGGTGGAATCTCAAACCCTAGTTCAAGATTTTCCATCATCAATCCCAAATCTAACTTGTACACATTGATTACAAGTTCACAAGGAGTGTTTTACGCTCATGAAAGTTCATCTTCCCCAAAGATGATATGGTGGGTTCCCAAAACCACCATTGTTACCCATACCAAGCTCAAAATGAAGGTAACTAAGTGAAATAAGCAAGAATTCTTACCCTTGATGCTTAAATCCTTCAAGATGATGAAGATTTGAGCTCCTTAGCTCCAAAAACCGCCCAAATGCTCTCAAAAACGGCTGCTATAAGTCTAGGGTTCGTAGGTGTTATGAGCCCTAGCTTCTACACTACTTTATATACTCCAGACAGACCTCGCGCCCCGCTCGCGTTTGCCTCGCGCCGCGAGGTGACGCGGGTTGTCCTCTTGGTCGCCGCAGGAACACCCAACTCGCGCCCCGCTCGCGCCTGGCTCGCGCCGCGAATCTCAACGCGAGATCGGCGCGAGTCTCTCGCGACTGAGCTCTGAACCTACTGTTCGCTCTCGCGTCTGGCTCGCGCCTTCCTCGCGCCGCGAGGGCTGTTCCAGTCAGATTCTTGGCCTTTAAACTTGTTTCCTTCCAAGTTTTGACCCATACTTGGTTATACCAAGTCCCAAACATTAAATCATTCGATAAAACACAAACCGAAATGAAAACTAACATAAATAACGAAAATTCACATAAATCCCGAATAATTACACGAAATGAAAAACGTAAAATTACGGTCGTTACATAGGCTCCCTCCTAAACCTCCTTCCGCCACTAAAAACACAAAGCAGAAATCCATTCCCGACGATGAAAATCGATCAACGTCCGTAACGAAACCCGCCGCCGTTGATCGCTCACCGTCGCCGATCCCCAAAGCGTCGGATGCATTACCTCTACCTCTGTACCTAACAAACAACATTTTTTTCACTTTGTTCTTCTGTGTAGCTTACTATCTTCATCACCGGTGGCGCGATAAGATCCGGTCATCTACGCCGCTCCATGTAGTCACGCTCTCGGAAAACAATTACTCTCTTTACAATCTTACTGCAAGAACCAGGGTGCAGGTGAAGTCAATCACACCCGTAAAAAGTCAAAGTCAACTGATATTACAAAAACAGAAATCGTTCAGCAATTGCTGTTAAATCATCTCCAAGATTCCGGGTCTGCTGAGGATGTGCATATTTACACAAGATGGTTTGTAATCATAATCTCATAATGGGAAACCTTATTCATTTATTTATTTACTAATTTATGAAAATGTGATGTTTGCAGGTTTTATATGTGTTTGTGGTACAAAGACGATCCCAATAGTCAAGAGAAGTTTCTCTACTATCTTTCTAGGATAAAATCAAAAGCAATTGTGCGTGGTTCTGGAATGGTTTCACTGACAAGGAGTTTTTTCAAGAAGATAACATTAGCATTAGGACAAAATAGCTCATTTGCTAGAGGATTTGCAAAATTCTTCACTTGCTTCTGGTCTGCTACTTATGCTTCTTCTTCTTCTTTTTTATTTTTTTTATATCTAATTGAGTTTATTGGTTACAGGCAAGTTTAAGGGAGGGTTCTCCTGTGATTCGTGCTAAAGCATTGCGAGCAGTAAGTGAATTTTTGAAATTTCTGGGGCTTTTTGTTATGGATGAAATATATTCTCATTATTTTCTTTGTTCATTGTTGTGATTCATGCAGGTTAGTATTATTGTAGAGGCTGATCCAGGGGTTTTTGGTGATGAATATGTTCAGGCAGCTGTTGAGGGAAGGTTTTGTGACTCTGCTATCTCTGTACGTGAAGCAGCATTAGAACTGGTTGGGAGATATATTGCTTCACATCCTAATGTTGCCCTCCGGGTATAGTTTTTGAATTTTGATCTTATTTTTATTCATTTTACATCTTTTTTTTTCTTATCAGTACTATGGGAAGGTAGCTGAGAGAGTGAGAGATACTGGAGTGAGTGTTAGGAAATGAGCCATCAGGATCATAAAAGATATGTGGAAGTTGTATGCATTAAAAAAATTGAGGGCGATTTTCAACATGTTTGACCCGTTCGTCCCATTTGGCCCGTTCGTGCCTATAAAATTGCGAGAATATTTACCACAACTGAGCCAATTTAAAACAGGCATTGTGATAATAGTAGGGCAGAAACGAAATTATAATTTCATTTTTTTTACTAAACAGCAACATGTTACAGGTATATCTCAAAATTCCTGCATGCTTTTAAAATACGCTTATGTATAATGTTGCTTCAGTTTAGTGTTTCGTATGTTTTACAGTGTGTTATGCAACGATATCTTGTGCAGCACACGCCACTCTTCTAATACCAGGTATTTATATGCAATTCTGTAATGTTTAACCATTATCACTTTTATTATTTTGTTATTTTTTAAAGTGATTTTCATATTTGGTTTTCCGGAAAGAAATAAGATTTAAGGATTAGGCAAACAAACTCAATCAGATTCATGTTATAAATTTCCGGTTATATTAATTTTATATTTTTAGAGTTGTTTATAGTCAATAATGTGATTTCAAACAAAAGGTACTGCTAAAAAAAGTTTTTAAAATCTAAAAAAACACTAAAAATAAAAAATATCCCTTATATGAGTTAATACTATTTTTGATGATTTTTCCATATTTTTATGAATTTTTTAAAACCCATATCAAGATCGACCCATTTGCAAATTTAAATGGGTAATTTCTATTAGCAGCACGCCAGCACCTTGGTCAAATTGCACTTAATTATTTTAGGATAATAGTTAAAAAATAGTTATGCTTCGAAAAAAAATATTTTGAGGATAATAGTCAAACTGCACGAGTAATAGTTAAAAAAAATAGGATTACTATGATGCACGGGTAAGCATTTGAACCCAAAAAACCGAACCTAAATTTTACAGGCAATTATTTAAAGTATAGAGCATATTTAAAAGTTATGTATAGAGCATATTTATTAAAATTCATGTCAATTTTGACTTGGAAACATCAAAATATATGTTAGCATAACAAGTCAACTCCATTTGTAGGCTCGGAAGCAATATTTGTTGAGCATGGTCAGTTTTTAAATCATGCAAATTAGGTACATTTGGGCTGAAAAACTTAAATGTGCAAATTTTTCTTAAGTGTTTGAATTTGCATATTAGAATCATGATCTGATAAGTGTCTATATTCACAGTGCATTACAGGTAATTAATTGAAAATTAAGTACTAAATTAGATGAATTACCTTTATGTTAACTGGTGTGAGGGTATTTGGCATATCCTTAAGAAAAGTGATTGGTATTTTGTGAATTTTCCGGTTATTGATCAAGAATTATATAAGAAGAAAGATGTTTGGATGTTTTTTTGAAGAGAGAGCTTGAATTTCAAACACACCTTTGCATCTTCTATTTGGGATGCTGAAGAAACATCTAATGCATTCACATTTCGTAAGAATAATGTAACACATACTCCTAAAGATAATACTATAGTTCCATCAGGATCTCCCGTTGAGGTTTGATTTTTTTTTATTATTATCTTTTTTAATATTTATATTTTTATTTATGTTTAGTGTCGTTTAAATGTTGAATTACTAAGTGTAGAAGGTAGCTGAAGCAGAAGTAAAATCAATGGACGGGTGTTGTTCTGATGGGAATCCCGAATTTGGTTCTACAAAAGGTGTACAATTAAAAGATACATTTGGAGTGATTAATTGATTGATAGAGATGACGTACATATAGTACTTTACATGGCCGACTTTCAACCGTTTTTTTAGAAAATTATATTTGACTATAACCTGAATCGACCCATGTTCGGGTACATTTGCTAATGTTTGACTTTAAATTTTAAGGTCAAACAGAACTAATGGCGAACGTTAAATAGTCATATGATTCTTCAAATTTTAGCAAAATTTTCTTCAGGTACATTTGCTAATGTTTGACTTTGGATTTTAAGGTCAAACAAAAATAATTTACTAAGGTGAAATAGTCAACTGATTCTTCAAATATAAGTAAATTTGCGTACGTGATGTTATCAAAATGAACTACGAATGGACAATTGGTCACTAAGTTTGTAACGTGTAAAATTAAAATTCTTGACTGACTTTAACAAGTCAAACTTCAACGTTAAGGTCAAACATAACTATGTCCCACTTGAATTAGTTAAATACATGATTTTATCTCAGTGAACAAAAAATTGAAAATCATTCACTAAATTTGTAGCCATTTGTAAAATTAAAAAGTCGGGTTTGACCATAAGAAGTCAAAATCACTTATGATCTTACTAATTAATAAATTCTATAATTTGTAACAGGTTATGGAGTAAAACTTCTGAAAGTTTGGAGCTTCAATAAGCTCTGCAGGTTCAAAAATATTTGTAGGATATGGTTCATCTGGTAGAAGTAGTGAATATGAATGTATTAAAATCATAGTTCGTTGTTACTGTACTTTTTTTTAATCTTATTTATAAATATAAAGTATTGTTTCATGTTTTAGAAGGGTTTCATCATTCCTATTTTATCTTGAAGGTTATTTGTTGCGACCACGATGACAATTACACCAACTCAATGCCAACCATCGTATACAAATTTTATCTTATTAATAAATATAAAGTATTGTTTCATGTTTTAGAAGGGTTTCATGACTTCATTATTCCTATTTTATCTTGAAGGTTATTTGTTGCGAGCATGATGACAATTAGACCAACTCAATGTCAAACGTCGTATACAAAGAAGTTTTATTTCATCTTTAAGTTTTTTGACGGATTATTAATGTATAACAGAACGTTTATTCATCAATTCAATAATAATTAACTATATGATTTCCTACGTTATTCTCATTGTTATGCATTATATATTTCGAAGCATGCTCGTCCATTGGGGCGGGCTTTGAAGCTAGTTTTGTATATAGCTGTTGATTTTCAAAATTTTCCTCTAAGCATATTTTTTGTATTTTGATTAAATTATATGCTATATATTGACAAATAGTGTGTTTTCTAATTTGCATTTATACGCATTGAAAATGTTGAAATCATTATATGCATGATTTTTTTATGAAAAATTTGTACATGGATTAAAAATACCAACACATAATATTTTCAAACATGAAACTAAAGAGCCAAAACAAATCTAAAGATACAATTAATCCATAACAAAAATTTTACAAGAGTTGATATTTCAGGAATTACTCTAAGTTTTCTAGTTTAAAAAAAATGTAACAACTTCATAGTTTTCTGTAGCAAAGTCTAACTGCAAAGAAGTTAGTTAAATTCATGAAGGAGCATCCCCATCCATCATATCTTCATCTTTTATGTTAGCCCTTGAATAATCCCTGACAATTAAACACATGAAAGATTGAAAACATTGATGATGAATGAATTTACTCCAGATACTTTGACTTTTTTGTTGGTCAAACAAATTACATATAATGTTCATGATCATTGCATATATTTGTAAACTGTCTATTAATATGTTTTATTTTATGTTGCATATATTAATATGTTTCTTAATAATGTAAGTAGAAAAATAATATAATACTACCTTGTAGTGTTAATATTATTTGCATTAATACTTTGCCGTCAAGGTTTTTCTTCTTCATCATCTTCTTCTTCAGAATCATAATCTTGCCCACTCCATATACGCGGTTTTGGTCGTTTCTCCATCGGCTCCTCGGGCTATATTTTTAAAAAAATACAATAAATTAATAAAATATAATATAATATAATACATTGCATAAAACATAGATTTACTTACCTCTTCGGGTGCTTCAGTAACAGGTGGCGTTATCTGAAAGGGGACACTTGGAGAATGTGGTAATCTTGATAGTTGCTCGAGTAGCATATTCCTGTTATTTTTTCATATTTATGTTAAAATTAAGTGTGTTGATAGAGATGGAAAAATGGGTCAGCTGGACGAATTTGGATCAAAACGGGCCAATTTTATACAGGTTGGGTTGATACCAATGTTTTAAAAATCGTGTGAGGCCTACGCCTCGAGGCGCGCCTAGAGGCGAGGCGGGTAAAAAACGTATCTGAGGCGGCGCCTCAGAGCCTGTTTCTGAAACGTGCGCCTCGGCGGTCCGAGGCGGTGAGAGGCGGTCCGAGGCGGCCGAGGCAGTGAGAGGCGGATCCGAGGCGGTCAGAACCTGAGTTGGGTTTTTTTTAACTTTTTGGACTGTTTTACTTACTTTTCCCGACTTTTACCTGATTTTTTGAAATCCCATTAACTTTTCTTGACTTTTTGCAAAGAATGCTTTGCTTAAAGCTAAAAGGGTGACCAATATCTATCCAAAATCGTGAATGGGTCTTGAGTTTGACAAAAAATTTGCAAAAAATGGTCTTTTTGTGAGTATAAATGACCTTTTAAACTTAATATTGGGATTGCATAATACTTTGTGTTGCTTTTTATGAGTTATATAATATTTTAGATATTATTTGTTTTTCCGCCTCGATGTTACGCCTCGGTTCGCCTCGAGGCTTACGCCTCGTGAGGCTAAAGAAAAACGCCTCGAGGCTCGATTCCGTATATTAAAACCTTGGTTGATACACTAACCCGCAAACATATTTTTCCCAATTTCCCACATTTTTTCAATATTAATGCACTAAATATGGATTACAAACACCATTACTACACCAATAATTTAAATAATTTGAATAAAACAATTTAAGATGTCGTATAAATTAAAAAGATATTTTTGGGCGATTTTCAAATTGCTTGACCCGTTCAACCCATTTGACATGTTCCTCTTTTAGCTTCTTTTTAATTAAGATAAAACCTAACCCAAATGGGTCGAATTGCCAGCTATTATGATTAATCTATCATTTCTAATTCTTAAAAAAACACACAGAAAAACACATATCCACATTACAATCTGACCTGATTTTCTCCAAATCTTTGGGAGTATTTTGATTTTCAAGTGGGCTCGGGTCAACATGAAGGGTGTAATCCGGCCCAAAATACTCATAATATTCATTGTAAGGCAGCTTGTTGTCAGGTTCAACCCCAACTGCAACTGCTGTCTGCAAAATTACACCCAATCATCAATAATCAACTTATTTAAACATAATTTAAAATTTTTAAAAAAACCTCATAACACCAACATCGGGCCACATTTCGGATCGTATAACCGCCACCTCCCAAAACCATAAGAGGAACATTAAACGACCTAAGATACCTAAGACAATCTGCATGACCTTTTACAGACAAATTAAAACACCCGAGTCTATCACCAGCCAATGAATCGGCCCCACATTGAAGAACAACAGCATCTGGTTGATAAACTTCCATAACTTTATGAATAATCGGTCTAAATAAGCTCCTGAAACTATCATCATCCATTCCATCATTCAAAGGGACATTTAGGGCATAATATTTTCCCTGATTTGCACCAATGTCTTTGATGTGGCCTGTTCCAGGGAAAAAATCCCCAAATTTGTGGAAAGAAACTGTCATTACTCTGTCTGTTGTGAAAAAAGCTTCTTCAACACCATCTCCATGATGAATGTCGATATCTATGTATAATACACGCTGCATAATAATTAATAACATTGTTGCAGTAATCAGATTCTAATGTTTGGATAATTTGCAATTGATTACGATACTTAGGGGATTAATGAACAGAAATTGGAGATTTGGAGAGTGAAGATGCGAATTGCGTACCCTGTGGACTTTAAGCAGCTCGAGAATACCTAAAACAATATCGTTCACATAACAAAACCCTGATGCTTCGGACTTTTTAGCGTGATGTAATCCGCCGGCCCAATTGATGGCAATATCAGCGTCTTGCCGGTTAAGTTTGACCGCAGCTCCGATTGATCCGCCGGCAGACGCTTGACAGAACTCGAAAATTCCATCGAAAACCGGACAATCTTCACCGACGTTGAACCGTTTGAGGTGTCGAGTATGTGTGTGGTCCTGGAGGCTGTCCGGCGTGACGGAAGCGAGAAAATCAACATAGTCATCGGAGTGAAACAATCGGATGTCTTCTGGACCGGCGGGAAACGGACGGACGATTTCCATACGACGGTGAAGGGAGTAATGTATGATGAGGTTGTGAGCCATGCGGATGCGATGTGGTTTCATCGGGTGGCCTTGGCCGTAATAGTAGTCGCCGATTGAGGGTTCGTAGAAGTAGGAGACACGGCGTTTTCTGCCGTCGGGACCTGAAGGGAGAGAGGCTCCCCCGACGGAGGAGGACTCGACCATTGTGATTTACGGTGGTGGTTTGTGAAGTGAGAAAGAGAGTGAAAAGTCGCCGTCGATTATGGTGGAGATGACGAGGAGTAGGTCGGAGAACCTGCGCCGGTTGGAATTGAAATCGAGTCCAAAAGCGAAGGAGGACAATGAGATAGAATTAAGAGGACTTAGGGCCTGTTTGTTTTTTTTCTCTGGATAAAGCTTCTGTTTGCATTTTATGAGGTCTGTCTAGATACAATATTATGATGTTTGATTTTTATATTGAATCAATTAACTTAATAAGAATAAATTACCCTTTTAACTTTTATACAAAAAGTAAATACTTAATAAAAATATAATTGTTTGATAAATTCAAAATAAAATAACTAAATATAAATTATAGGCTAAAAATTATTTATAGGAAATAATAATACTAATTTATTTAATTATATTAATGCACAAAACTTAAAAGCTATTATAATTTATAATATGAAATATCTTAAAAAAACACGTTAATTCAAACATGCATGGAGGTTTTTATAATAATAATAATAATATTTCAAAAGTAATGCATAAAATAGGAACTAGTGAGTTTCGTGGGTTTTTACATGATGAAATGGAAGGGTAAAATGGAGAAAGTAGTGACTTAATGGGGAGACCATCAGTCTCATCACTTTTCATATTAAGTCAATATTTTTACATAAAGCAAAAAACAAACAAAATTTAATGGGCTTAATGTGTTAAGTTATTTTTATATTAAGTCAATTAAGTTCAAATCAAACACTACCTTAGTTTGATTTTGTTAAAAAAGAAAAAAACTATGTTATAAAACTTTTTTATTTGGTTTTGTAAAAATTAAAAAATTACTTCCACAAATTATGGGCTTATTGAAAATATATTAGTACTAGATTATGACCCGTGAAAAATCACGGGCTACCAATAATTTTACTGAATATATTATTTTAAATTACAAAATTTATTCGTTAATTATATGATTATTACATGCACGATAAGAAAATATTATAAAATGCAAATTATGGGATATGAGCTTACAAAATATATAAACATGAAAAAATATATAAATTTGGTCACAAATGCATCAGAAGTTGTAAGGCTTGATCTTAGACCTTTTAAAAACCATTTTGGAAAATAAGCTCAACAACTTCATTTACTCACAATAAATATAATGAATGTAACTTTTATAGAATATAAAATTTTATCATTAATTGAATGATAATTACATGCACGATAAGAAAATGTATATATATATATATATATATATATATATATATATATATATATATATATATATTATAAAACACAAATTATGGCATATGAGCTTACAAAATATAGAACATGAGAAATTTATAAATTTGGTTACAAATGCACCAAAAGTTGTAGGGCTTGATCTTAAACCCTTTAAAAACCATTTTGGAATATAAACCTAACTACCCCATTTACTGTAAATTGATCAGGACGATGTTTTTCTCATTCCATAAAATGCAACCACATATTTGCAATTGTCTCATATTACTTCTTTAAAGCATAGCATGCCTAAAATGTAAGAGCATATGCCATTACTACATGATTATAAAACTTGCAATGATTACAACAAAATCGTTACAATTTATTTATACGCACAAAAGCAATAAACTAAAAGTAATATCTATAAGTTTAATGCCTCTGAGATATTCGTGGGGACATTTGGTACAGAAACCTTATCATGTCACTATAACGATCCGAAAATTGTAAATAAATAAATTATGTAAAAATATGATAAATAAGGATAAATCATTTAAAAGACGTAGGAACTGGTTTCGTGTCATTTGGATATCGTATGAGAAAGTTATGGACGAAACCGGGTCAAGACAAGGACCGAAAAATGCAGCCTGGCTACAGAGGGTAGTTCGCGGCGCGAACTGTAGTTCGCGATCGCGAACTTCGAACAGAGACTTTGGCATTTTGGAGATCGGAGTTCACGGCTGGTTCACGATCGGGAATAGTTCGCGGCACGCATAGATCGCGGCGCGAACATCAGGTTCACGGCGCGAACTTTTCCGACCAGGCATTAAATTCGGGAGTTCAGCCATAAATGCAAAACACAAACCCTAGTTTTCTCTTTTGGCGATTTTTGAGCTCAAGATCAGTTTGAAGGCGATTTCTTCACAAATCCGTGGTAGTCTTGCTCACTGGACGTATTCCGGCGAGTAAGGCAGGTATCGGTAGATTGGGCGATTCCCTCTTGCCGGTATCTTGTTTCTAGTTAGTTCGGGGGCAACCCGATAACTAGATATACATGTGCTTCTAGCTAGTTCGGGGGCAACCCGATAGTTAGATATGATTGCTAGGAAAGTAAGATTGATAGGGCCACAATAGGGTGGCTATATTGGATTGATGGACTATTTATATATAGATGTATATATGTAAGATTGTTTGACATGTGACATTTTATTATTGACGGGTCAAAAACCCATGTATCTCACGAGACATTCTTGTCTCACGTACTCCTTGTTTGTTTGCTATGTACTCAGGTTCAGGATCGAATGTTTAGGTACGCATGGGTAGAGATGCGGGGCCTAGAATAGAAGAACACTAGATTAGATTTAAACTTAGCTTTGGTTTTGATATATTTTGTAACACCAAAACTTATACTCTGATTTCATACCAAAGGTTTTTGTAAATCCACATTTTGGGAACAGTTCTTCTATTTAATGAAAATGATTTATTTTGGCCAAATGTTTTTGTTACAAAATTTGAGGTGTTACAACTTGGTATCAGAGCTATAGTTTAAGTGAATTAGGTTGGATGTCCATCCTAGTCTTAGACTGTAGCTATAGGAGTGTAAGATTCCTTGAGATCGATAGGTTGACCTTGAGACTTTATATTAAGTTTAGGGTTGAACCTAGGGGACCTATGAAAGTTGATGTGTTGTTGAATATTGAGTCTTATGGGACTAATTGGATGTACATGAGGTACTAAATGTTTAATGTCTTTCGTATAGTATTGAACGAAAGAAATGGTGAACACACGACGAAGTGGGAATGCCCCGGAAAACCGAGAGGAAGAAATACCTCATGTCGAGGTTGTGGTTGAACAAGAAAGTCAACCGTCAATGCATCGAGTTGATGAATCGGAGGTCGGAGCTAATAAGACTCCGGTGACTATGACGGACCTCCGGAACATTATTGGTCAAATTAAAGGGACGGTGGCCGAAGAAGTACACCGAATCATGGGGGACCGTGAGAGGTCGGGAGGTGATCGTGAATCCGAGGCTAGATCGGATGAGAGAACCGGGGGTAGTGGCACCGGTGAAGGGAAATCATCCACGGGTGGTCAAAGTGATGCTAGGGCAAAGCCCGATGAAAAGGAAGGTTGTTCATTCAAATCTTTCATGGCTTGTAAGCCAAATGTGTATACGGGTAGTTCGGACCCGAAGGTTACTATGAGGTGGATCCGAGAGACCGAGCGGGTCATCGGAAGTAGCAAGTGTAAGAAGGCCGATATGGTGACGTATGCGTCACAATTGTTGAAAGAAGACGCTATGGTTTGGTGGGATATAGTTTATGAAACCCTCGGGAGGGAGGTTGTTAAGGTGATGTCGTGGGATGAGTTCACCACGAGGTTGAAAAAGAAGTTTTGTCCCGAAAGGGATTTGGAGAAAATGCATGAGAAGTTTGTAACCCTTAAGAAGGGTGATATGTCGATTGAAGAATACTCGAGGGAGTTCACGGGATTACTCCCGTTTGTTGCTAAAACTTATTCGGATGAGAGGTTGAGGGTGGTCCGGTATGCTAGTGGGTTACCGTGGGACTACCAATTGGAAGTGAAGAGGGCGGTTTCACTAGATGAGGCCATTAGTGCCGCCCGAGGTGTTGAAGAGGTGAATGAGGCACGGGTTGCCGAGAGGGCCCATGTGGGCGATAAGAGGAAAGCCGAGAGCGACTCTAATTCGTTCAAAAAGGGGAAGTTCACTTCGAGCTTCTCTAAACAAGGAATTGTTGCCTCGTGCAAAAAGTGTGGGAAGAATCATACCGGCGAATGCCGAAGTGGGTCGAAATCTTGCTTTAGTTGTGGAAGGTCGGGGCATATAGCCCGGGATTGTAAGGCCAAGCCATTGGCCGAGGTTGAATGTTTCTCGTGTCACGAGAAGGGACACTATAGCAATGTGTGCCCAAGGAAAGGGACCGAGTCGATGGTGTCCACGGCTCAAAAGAAGGTGGAACCGGCAAAGGTGAAGGGGCGATCCTTCCAACTAACTCGGGAGGAGGCGAAGGAGGCACATGATGTGGTGTCAGGTACTCTATTCCTAAATTCCTTGCCTACTCATATATTATTTGATTCGGGTTCCAATTATTCATTTGTTTCTCATGAGTTTGGTGAAAAGTTGAATGTGGTATCGGAATTGTTAGATGAGGTTTATGAAATAGAAGTAGCCGATGGGAAAACCTCAACGGTTGAATGTATCTATAGAAATTGTGAATTAGAAATAGATGGGAAAAAGTTTAAGGTCGATTTGTTGCCCATGGGGATCAAAGCTTTTGATGTAGTTATCGGTATGGATTGGTTGGGGATGCACCAAGCCAAGATATTGTGTGATAAGAAAATCGTGTCGGTCAAGACTTCCGAGAACGAGAAAGTGTACGTGTATGGGGAAAAGCGACATCACATGCCTAATGTGATTTCCGCCATCAAGGCGAGGAAATGCTTATCGAAGGGTTGTGCATTGTTTATTGCATATGTGTTAGATGGCCGAAAAGAAAAGAAGGCGGTTGGTGATGTTAAAATTATTCAGGATTTTCCCGAGGTGTTCCCCGATGATTTACCCGGTTTGCCACCGGAGAGACAAGTTGAGTTCAAGATTGATTTAGTGCCGGGGGCGACGCTGATTGCTCGTGCTCCATATCGTTTAGCTCCCACCGAGATGCGGGAATTGATGACTCAATTACAAGAATTGTTAGATAAAGGTTTTATCCGTCCGAGTTCGTCACCGTGGGGTGCCCCGGTGTTGTTTGTCAAGAAGAAAGACGGTTCGATGAGAATGTGTATCGACTACCGTGAGTTGAATAAGGTGACCCATAAAGAACCGTTACCCGTTGCCGAGAATTGATGACTTGTTCGACCAATTGCAAGGTGCTAGTTACTTCTCGAAGATCGATTTGAGATTGGGTTACCACCAAGTTCGGGTGAAAGAAGGCGACACTGAGAAGACGGCCTTTCGTACACGGTATGGTCATTATGAGTTCCTAGTGATGCCGTTTGGGCTTACGAATGCGCCGGCTATTTTTATGGATTTGATGAATCGGGATTGTAAACCGTTTCTTGATAAGTTTTTGATCGTGTTTATTGATGATATCTTGATTTACTCAAAGACCGAGGAAGAACACGAGAATCATTTGAGACTTGTGTTGGATGTGTTGAAACGGGAGAAGTTGTATGCCAAATTCTCGAAGTGTGAGTTTTGGTTGCGGGAAGTACAATTTCTAGGTCACGTGGTATCACGTGATGGTATTAAAGTTGATCCTTCGAAAATTGAGGCGGTGTATAATTGGGAAGCACCGAGAACTCCTACCGAGGTTAGAAGTTTTCTTGGATTGGCCGGGTATTACCGGAGATTTATACAAGATTTCTCGAGAATTGCGGTCCCACTCACGAAGTTGACAAGAAAAAGTGAGAAGTTCGTGTGGGATAAGAAGCAAGAGGAGGCGTTTGGCTTATTGAAGGAAAAGTTGTGTAACGCGCCGATTCTCACGTTACCGGATGGTATGGAAGATTTTGTAGTGTATAGTGATGCTTCAAATCAAGGGCTCGGTTGTGTGTTGATGCAAAGGGGTAAAGTGATCGCGTATGCTTTACGACAATTGAAGGATGCGGAAACGAGGTACACGACACACGACTTGGAGTTGGCGGCGATCGTGTTTGCCTTGAAATTGTGGAGGCATTATTTATATGGTACTCGGTGTACGTTATACACGGATCATAAGAGTTTGCAATATGTGTTTACTCAAAAAGATCTTAATATGCGACAAAGAAGGTGGATCGAGTTGATCAACGACTATGATTGTGAGATTGTGTACCATGCGGGGAAGGCGAATGTGGTAGCCGACGCCTTGAGCTGAAAAGTCTATGAAAAGCCGATCAAGGGAAGGTCAATGCGTATCGAAGTCGTCTCGAGTATCATCGAGAGAATCAAGAATGCTCAACGAGAAGTCATGGGAAAAGAAGAGTTAAGACAAGAACGGTTGGGTAAGAACCAACATTTTGTGGAAAATGCACAAGGGTTAAAAACCGTAGGCGGTCGAATTTGGGTTCCCAAGTTCGGGGGTACCCGAAAGGAGTTGTTGCATGATGTGCACAAGTCAAAGTATTCAATTCACCCGGGAAGTACAAAGACATATCAAGATTTGAAACGGGTGTATTGGTGGCCCGGAATGAAGACGAGAGTAGCCAAGTACATCTCGAAGTGTGCCACGTGTGCTCAAGTGAAAGCCGAGCATCAAGTACCGTATGGGGTAGCTCAATCATTGCATGTACCGGCCGGAAAGTGGGAAGACATAACTATGGATTTCATAGTTGGTTTACCAAAGACGAGTAAGGGTCATGATGCCATTTGGGTCATAGTTGATCGGTTGACCAAGAGTGCGTTATTTTTAGCCATTCGGGAAACTTTGCCACTTGAAAGGTTGGCTAAGTTATATGTTGATGAGGTGGTTCGACTCCACGGGGTTCCATTGTCAATTGTATCCGATCGAGACGCGAGGTTTACCTCGAGATTTTGGAGATCATTACAAGATGAATTGGGTACAAAGTTGCGGTTGAGCACGGCTTATCATCCGCAAACTGACGGTCAAAGTGAAAGAACGATTCAAATGGTTGAAGACATGTTAAGATCGTGTGTGTTAGATTTCAGGGGTAAATGGGATGAGCATTTACCATTGGTCGAGTTCTCATATAATAATAGTTATCATTCAAGTATCAAAATGCCGCCGTATGAGGCGTTGTATGGGAGGAAGTGTAGAACTCCATCTTGTTGGCTAGAAGCGGGAGAGTCAAAGCTCACGGGCCCCGAGATTGTGAAAGTGACCAATGAAAAGATTGGTGTAATACAAGCCAACATGAAGGCCGCTCAAGATAGGAAAAGAAGTTATTCGGGTTTGAAAAAGAGACCATACGACTTGGAGCATCATATTGCTAAGGTGAGTACGTGTGGACTTTTACTGAGTACATAGCCATTGAATTATGTTTTATTATTTGTGTTACGGTCTATTTGCTTACTTGTATTGATTTGTAGTGGTTTAGTTAGTGATATATTACGGATAATATTGGACTAACTTGTTGATGATTGATGTGATAGCCGAGAGCTAGATTGACATGACTGTTGAGTCATGGTAAGATTGAGGTGATGTGATGACACGGGCGACTCGCGGTCATGAGGTGTGGAGTGAGGGGCAGTTGGGTGGATTCCCATCGACTCATCCACGTTAGTAGTCTTGCTCACTGGACGTATTCCGGCGAGTAAGGCAGGTATCGGTAGATTGGGCGATTCTCTCTTGCCGGTATCTTGTTTCTAGTTAGTTCGGGGGCAACCCGATAACTAGATATACATGTGCTTCTAGCTAGTTCGGGGGCAACCCGATAGTTCGATATGATTGCTAGAAAAGCAAGATTGATAGGGCCACAATAGGGTGACTATATTGGATTGATGGACTATTTATATATAGATGTATATATGTAAGATTGTTTGACATGTGACATTTTATTATTGATGGGTCAAAAACCCATGTATCTCACGAGACATTCTTGTCTCACGTACTCCTTGTTTGTTTGCTATGTACTCAGGTTCAGGATCGAAGGTTTAGGTACGCATGGATAGCGATGCGGGGCCTAGAATAGAAGAACACTAGATTGGATTTAAACTTAGCTTTGGTTTTGATATATTTTGTAACACCAAAACTTATACTCTGATTTCATACCAAAGGTTTTTGTAAATCCATATTTTGGGAATAGTTCTTCTATTTAATGAAAATTATTTATTATGGCTAAATGTTTTTGTTACAAAATTTGAGGTGTTACAGTCACTATAAGTTGGATTTGAGATGTTGAGCTATTTGTTTGTCCAATTAGCCGGTATTAAAATAGCCCATGTATGGAAGAGTATTAAAACACATATTTTTAATCTGCATACATAAAAATAAAAAACTATTGCTTAGATGAACATAATATATAAACTTTCATATGATCACACTCTCTTATGCAGCAAGACATGCATTTCTACATTAAGAAATTAAAAAAAATCATTTTTTGGATCTAATATTCATATGAAGTTACTGAACAATAATAATACAACCATTTAAGGTTTCTGCTGTTCCAAATTTTCAACAAAACTCCAGGTCAGTTGTGATCTAAGTCGATTATATACATAAAAGATAGCTAAAGTGTAAAAGTCAAATCACTAGTGTAATTCATGTAAAATGTGATGAAAGTTAGCGATACCAATTACTGGCACGATATGATTTCGACACAAAATTTGGAATATGTATGAGCACTGTAGTATTTAGGTGATAATAACTTACAATTGCATATTCAGGTCTACGATGGATCAGCAAGAGTAATGTTAAAATCGGTTTCAAACTTTGGTTCTTTTAGTACCTGGAAAAAATGATGGGAAACCTGTATTAGTTAACAATAAAATTCATAAATAAAAGAATATTACTCCCTCCGTCCCACAAAGAAGTTTACATTTCTCTTGGGCACAAAATTTTAGGTAATAGTTAGTGGTGGGGTCACTAGTAATACTTTTGATTAAAATATAAGATTGGATTAGAGAGATAAAGATAGTTGATATTAATGGTGGAGTTTTTAATATTAATAATATTTTATTATGTGGGGTCTATTAAATGTGAGAAATGTAAACTTTTTTGTGGGACAAAAGTTTAGTGAGAAATGTAAATTTTTTTGTGGGACGGAGGGAGTATAAAAAAGCAAACCATGAAGTACACAAATTAGTCGAGAAAAATGATATTTAAAATCCACTGCATCTTCCAAATATTTACAAAATTATATTGGCCTTTATATTAATTTTCTCGATATCTCTATATTTTAAATCTAGATTTGCACATATTTGTCCAACTGTGTCATCTTTTAGTGAATTTTCAATTAATAGTTGATGACGGGTATTAGTAAGGATGAAAAAATATCATTTTTTGGTTAGGAAGTAGGCTTACTAATTCCAATAAACTAAATTCAATGCAAGACACAAGAATAACAATAACTAATATATACCCTTATGGAGAAGCATTTATTGTGCAGCATGATAAACATGTCCTTGAACACATTCACCCATTTTCTTCACATCACAAACCTGTATCAAACATGATTGACATAATTGATTAAGATACACATGGTGTATTAACTGATACTTCCTCCGATTTAAAATAAGTGATACATTGTTGGTTTCACGGTTTTTGAGGCAAAATATGATAATGATAATTAAATTAGATTAATTGGATGGTTAGTGGGGAATGGGTCCCACAAATTTGAATAAAATGAGGTTAATGATGTTTAAAAGTAAAAGTAAGGGTATAGATGTCATTTCACTTTATTAAAGTAAATAGTTAGTGCGTGTGAGTCCTACTACTTTTTACCAAATAAGGTAAGTTTTCAAAGTGTATCACTTATTTTGATACACCCAAATATAGAAAGTGTATCACTTATTTTAAATCGGAGGAAGTATATTTCAAGGCAACTCTACAAAATTAAAAAAACATAGTTAAATAAAATAACTGAAAACATATAAAGTTGGTATTTATTGGTTTCGAAGTGAGATCGGGTGAGGACTCAAATTGTGAGGACTGTAAGGACAATTCTCAACCAATCATTTTTAAAATTTAGGATCATTTTCAGAATTTTGGATCATTGTCATCTTCATAAAGATCATAAAATTATGACAATGATCTATTTTTTTAAAAATGATTGGTTGAGAATTATCCTTGCAGTCCTCACCAATTTTTGAGTCCTCACCGGATCCTAACCCTATTGGTTTCTACAAAAAATAAAAAATAAAAAAATATTTACCTCAAAGAAGACCATTAGCAAGTTTCTTTCTTCCAAACAAAAGTAATACTTTTAACTTGTATACCTGCAGTTTAAAAGTCGTTATTATCCATACAAGATACAATCATTGAAAACTTCCTTTATGAGCATTTCCATCAAATGGTAAAACTCCCCAAATGCAAGGCAATATAGAAACTTGAAACCTTCAGTTAAAGCCAACTGAAATCAACCACCAACTCTAATTCATATATTAGTTATGCCTTTAAGATGGTTATCTCAACTATTGTTTCACTTCAGACCGGGTCATTTTCAATGTTCATTCTTGCACGATTCCATGGGTCAAATTTAGCATGGGATGAAACAGTGTTGAACTACTAAATCTAATTTTTCATTAAGACATTTCATCAAACACTTGATGTGCATGTAAAATTATCTACTTTTTAATTCATATGAGGATTTCTTCAAATCAATGAGATGATGCGATTCTGACCTTGCGATGGATTCAGTGGTTGAATTCAACTGTGAACAGATTCACAGCCACAAATCTTTTAAAAATTAACCGACTTCAATGGGGCCTGGAAAAAAAGAACTAAATTAAACAGAGAAACTCGAATCAAAACAATAACCAAAATCAGATCAAGATTTGATCCGAATGATTCATGAATTGAATTAAACAAAGAAATACCCGAATCAAACATGGTCTAAAACAAATTCAAAATATTGGAAGATGATCTCTTCTCCAGAATTAAAGATGATTTATAATCAAAACTCTAAGTAATCGGCTCTGGATTGCAATACGATGCGTCCTTCAAGCGTCATCAACCTATGTAATCAACTATGTTTCACATACTGGGGATTGGGGTAAAAATTGATTCGATGCGTGATTATGGGATGAGTTTTAAAATGGAGAAACCAAGTTAAAAACTGTAGAATTAAAATTCGAATACACCAAAACATACATTCGTAAATGAAAGCTTGAAACTCATCGAAATAAGTCTGTCGAGCAATAGTTGTTGAGGAATTGGAGGAACACGAACATCTAATAGAAGAAGAAGAAGATGAGGACAGAGAACAAATGGCGTCGATTCTCACGGGAAAGTTCCTAATTTCACGTGTGTTGATAATTAAGAAAATGGGCGGGAAAACTTAATAAGTGGGGGTTTAAGACGCTGACATGTGTACTTTTGAGGGTTAAAGGGGTTTTTTTATTATAATAGTAGAGTAGATTCATTTGGAAAATGGACAATCATATAATTAGCGACTATAAACCATGATTATAATAAAAAACGTTTGGAATTGATTATGCTGTATAAAATCACAACAATCAATATAATCAGTTTTGTAGTGTTTGCAAACCTAATTATATATTTAGTTAATAGGTAAAATGCAAATAATAAGTATTCAAAACGCAATAAGTACCTCCTACATGTTTTTTTCAAAACATCCAAAACCCAAATAATTAATTATTTCAATTTTTTTACAAAATATCAATTTTAAATTATTAGTGTTTAAGTAGATAATTTCATCTAATACTTCTTATAGAGTGAAGATAATAATATTCAAGAAGTAAAAGAAAACGCTAAAGAGAGTGAAAGGCCCAACTTTAATATGCTTGTGGTCATCTTCTTTTAGTTGGCCCTCCATTAGAGATAGCAGGAATTATAATGTTTTATGGGCCCAATAGCTATATATCGGTCGACTCGTTTGGCCCAATTGATGTATTCTTTCATATCCATAACTTTTTGCTACGACGTTTTCAATAAAAAAAAAATGTTAAAATATTCCTTATTTTCTTCTAGATCACAATACATGGAGAATAAAGAAAAGAAATCAGACACTTGTGTTTATATATAACGTGTCATGTGGGCTTCAAATGAGATTTGGGCTCATCTTAACTTAAATAACTAAATTGTTTACGGTGGATTTAGCCACCAATTTCCCACAACTTATTAATCAAGTCTCTTCTTTTCCACAACATTTTAATGATTTGGTTCTTTTTTAAGTCCACAGATATATTCATTAGGTAACTTCTTTTCCTAGGCAGCCTCTGAGGACATGACACGTGGAAACAACACAAGACCACTCAATCTCTTTAGACACTCAGACGTGAGTGTAGCTATGAATATGTGATCTCTTTTTGCTAGTATTATGTACCAAAACAATATATAAAATCTTGCATTAACAAGATTTTCTTTAAACGCCTCGGTTAGTTAAATATATATAAAAACTAGTAAGAAGCTAGTAAAAGCAAACAATTATATTAGGGTGTTACAAAATACGGTGTCACGCTGCAATGATATGATACCAAATCGATATCATATAAAAACGATATATCATATTGTCAAGATGATACGATACAACTATTGTGTACTATAATTCTAATCCATGACACTAAAAGTGGTGTCTAAGACATACTAAATGGTCGATATTACCGCCATAGTTTAATTGACACGGTGACGGAAGCAACGGTGTTGGTGGTGGTTTGATGAAAGTAAATTAAATGCAATGTTTTCAATACTAAAAAGGTGAAGTTCTTTTCACTAATCACAATCAACCAACAATAAAGGCTTCTTTTCCAAGTGATGATGATGGAAATAAAGCTGTTTTTATAAGAGAATAGAAACACATTTCACATCCTTTTTTTCTTTAATTTTCTAGAATCATTTGCCCCCCACTCATGATTTGGTCTCTTTGGCCTTGGTTGTCCCATAAACTTTTGCTTGTCTCAATAGAAAGAAAAGGAATATTTAATCTTGTCTGTTTAAAGTTCATAATAATCCTATGCATTTGCCCTCACATTTCTTGTCATATGTACTAGAAAATATATTTGTAGACACATACTTGTATCATATATAGCCCAAACTTCTTCAACTTTATCTTTATAAATGTCCCACAAACTATGATATGTCAAAGAAATTGTCGTTACTTGATCTAAAGCATTTTTGGTATGAAAACGCCAACGGTGGACGTAAATCATTCATTTTCACACCTTGCAAATTTGGAACATGTATAATCGTTGGAAATTGGAGCCGAAAACTAGGCCAAACAACCGAAGGTCATTTGTGATCAACGTTTCGGGTTAGTACCAAGACGTTATTGTGGGCTACTCGAGCCCTATAATTCCTTGGAATAAAAAAAAAAACTATGCTTATTTCGAGTGGGATATATGTATTCCCATGAACACATTGGTAGTAGCTAATAAGAATCAACCGTTAAATTTTTTTTTTTAACGTCCCATTATTATAATTTGAGGGTGATTTAATGATTTTTACATAAAGTATTTTGTATATATAAAGTTAGTTTTTGAGTAGCCAAGTTGAGCTATTTGAGCATATTCAATTAACATTTATATCAAATCGAATCAATCCCTATCTGTTTCAATTATCAATATTAGTATTGGAAGGTACGTGTGTACTATTCAATAACAAACCAAACTAAGAACAGAGAAAATGATTGCGGCCGAACTGATTACCAAAAAAATGACGTCTTGGACACGACAAAGAACCGCGGTTTTCCGATTTTTTTCGGTTTTGGACCGGACCAATAACTGATTTTATATGAAAATTAGAATTGAGAGTTAGATCAGTATAACTCGGTTCGGGTAGTTCTGATCGATTCTCGGTCAATATTATATAAATGGGAGACTACCTACCCGGTTAAATCTAGCATCGAGAAGTATCGACATAGAATCGACTAGATGCACTATATGCGATCACGGTTTGTAAAAACATAACTTGTTCACCCAATGCTCGGTTACCAGATCAATTTGGATATCGATCTTCAAATGGTGGAACATATCCCAAACTCCCCCAATTCAATCCTTGCCTTCGATCTTTAACAAATTCGGTGTCATTCCGGGTTAATGCAATGAAAGTTGGGACATGGTTATCAAATTAACCCTTTGAGCCTTTTGGCAGTTTCGTAATCCAAATGTTCTCGATGATAAAAGACCCATGCATGCATGTTGATTTAGCAGATCAGATAATGCTTACATCTTTTAATTGGATTCCTAGTAGAACTAAACGGGTCAATCTCAATTGGACCTTTTATGGTTATGTAATCCCAACTTAGCTTTGTAACTTTAATTTCATGTGAAATTGTCAAAGCATGAAATTAAAGATAATAATTAATGTTATTTTCTCTCCCATAACGTACCATGCCAATATGGAGAATGTTTACATGACTTGCCGAAATATCTTAATTTAGGTATCATGATACAAATAATAATATTTACACCAAAATTATGTAGAAAATAATATTTAAGAACATAAGAAAAATATAATAATTTGTGATAGGCTGTTTATGATATGATGCACCAACAGGTATGTGACAAGCGGACCCATAAAAACCATGGTTTAGTGGGATTTATCTTATCAAATTATTATCATCATCACTTAACTTCGGAAACAAATAATTAACTTTACATAATTAGAGTTTAAAAATCAAACATTAAAACTCGCAAAAGAAATCAAGATTTGAAAGGAGACTAATGATTATTTTGGGTTTTTCATGTTATATGTCTCAAAGGCCACCAAGTCAAAAGGTGTAATTACAACTTAATTCTTCGTTCTAATCATTCATAATTACTAAAGTAATTCTACTTAGTAAAATTATAATCATTTCTTTTAACCAATTTCTGGTTTTCTTACCTAAGTCTAAGCTAATGAGATACCTTAACCAACCAGGGTGTCATAGTAGAAAGAGAGATCATTTATCTCACAAGATACCGATGTTTAAACTTCACTAGGTAAGTAGATAATACTTTAGAATGAATAGAGAAAAATAAGTCCCGGAAACAATCATAGGAATCCTGGTTAGGCCGTGTGCATCATAGCTAAAAACTCGACTTTCCCCGAGCAGCTTAAACATAGATTCCTCTCGGTTTACCCGAGATACAGTAACCATTTTAAATTTTTATCACTTGACAGTTATTTTTTTGGTCAAAATGTATTTTAGTACCCTGAACTTGGCTGACTGAAATTTCTACTACCCTGAACTATTAAAGGTGCACATGGTACCCTGAACTTGACAAAATGGTCAATTTAATACTCTGACTTACTAATTTGGTCTTGTTTTCTCATGTGATTTGGTTCTAATATCAATATATTGAGATAAACGTATACTTTTTAGTCCGTTTAAAGCTCCAACGAAATTAAATCAAGTAAGAAAACGCGATCAAGTTAATGAGTCAGGAACTAAATCGACCATTTTGTCAAGTTTAGGGTACTATGGTGCACCTTTAATAGTTCAGGGTAGTAGAAATTCCAGTCAACCAAGTTCAGGGTACTAAAATGTATTTTGGCTTTTTTTTTTTTTTTTGTATGTTTAGGCAAACTATATCTAACCAATCCCATTCCATTTTTGCAGAAGTAATCGTTGAAATTATTTTCATTGACGGATTTTATTGTGTTTTTTAGATATTTAAATGGAAATATAATACGAGAAAATTAACTATGACGCGTTGTATTACAATTGGATATGTACAAACTTACAAATTAAGGAGACAAAAAAGAACCCATCATATGAAGATCTTATAGTTTATTACCACTTTATACATGCCGACGATACTTTTGAGTCAATTTCATAATTTATTGACTCTTTGTCTACCATTTTCAGTATTTAAGAAAATATATTTGACTGATATTTTGGCAACTTTAAAAAAAAAAAAAAATACATATTTAATTTAACTTTAGCAAACAATGATTAATATAAACAAGAAACAATATCTAAATGTACATTTCGCTATATAAAAAAAAACAAGAAACAATGTCTAAATGTAAGTGCTTGTTTGTTTGAGTTTTTTTACTAAAATGTTGTTTTAAAAATAAATATTTACGAAATAGGTGTGATTTGAAAAATATTTCCTTAATAGGTGTTTTTGCAACTTTTTTTTATCTTTTTTCATCTTTGTAGTTGTTTTTTCTATTTTTTTTTTCTTTTCATTTTTTAGATTTATCATTATCATCTTTTACACATTTCGTATATAACTATAAATATTTTATATCTCATACTATAATCACATTGTTTTGAGAATTAAATTCTACGTTTGATATGAAAATATTGATCCCGAACATTCTGATGTCAATAAATTCACTGTTCACAAATTAGTGATTTTCAAATATAAAAAATAAATTAAATGTCATAATTATAAGTTTATTAGTTTTTTTATGTTATCTTTGTTTGACTTAAAATAAGGTTGTTATTCAACATTATACGTTTTCACAATACTAGTTCGATGGTATATTCGAGTTTAGAACATTTAATTGAAATTAAATTTGATTACTTCGCATTGAAACATGTATAAAATATAAAATTTGAAAAAAAAATAAATGGAAAAGAAAACTGGAAAAACTCAAAAGATGAAAAAAGAGTACAAAAATTACAAAAACACCTATTAAGTAAATATTTATCAAATCACACCTATTTGATAAATATTTATTTTCAAAACACCATTTTAGTAATTAGCTCTTGTTTGTTTGGTGGGCTTTTAAATGAAGATCCAAATTCCAGTGTCACTTATCAATTTTTTACAATTAATTAAACATAATTATATAAAAAAAAATATAAACTAATAAAAAAACAAATTGCATTATTAAAAAATATCTGTTAAAAAATAAAAAAGAACTAAATTATTTTTTTATTATTAAAAATATAATACTTTTAATAAAAAGGTAAAAAAAAATAGACTTTTAATTAAACCCAACTCTAGCCAGTCCCCCTTTTAAAGGGTGTTTAAAATCGGATATCTAGACTTTCGAACATACGAATTTCAAATATTCGGATTTTCTGATAGTGATTTATACTATCTGAATCCGGTGTCCGAAAAAAATATTCATATATATTTTGGATATTTTAGATTTTTCAAATATTTTTGGATTTTTCAGATATTTTTTATATTTTAAATATCTTTTTGGATATTGGATATCCAAAATTTTTGAAAACATTATACGATTCGGTATCTAAGATTGGATATCTAGTTTTTTAGATATCCGAATTTCGAATAACATATATTTTTTCGAATACACAAATAAACTACAAATTTTGAAAATTAAAAGAATGTATATATAGAAAAAATGTCACGTGGGATTGTGTGATCCAAGAATCCAAGATCCTTAAGGTCCCCTTCTTATTCGATAGGGGACCTTAAGGATCTTGGATAATATTGGAGTACAGTCATCAGAATCTCTATCTGACTTGTTGACTGTTGTTGATAATAATGGAGTACAGTCGTCAGATCTTCGCACTGAATTGAATTAGGGTAACCCAGGATCACATATATTGCATGTTAACACAACAATTACAGAAACTGTATGACCTACGTTCAGCGTTGGCTTTGATGTTAGCACTGGTAGGATTTTCATTCAATCATCGTGGAATACCAATATTTTTGGTATCACTATGAATGTTCCGGCAATATCACTCAGATATGCCTGGTAGAATGCATGTGTCTTAAAAGCGTTTAATTCGGTTCTAAACTCGATTAGTGGACAAACGAAGGCGAGGACTGGAGAAGTGTCATCTTTTTTAATATCAACAATCTCCAAATGAGATGTCGATAGCATATATGTAAATCTACGTGATTTTTGAAACAAGTACTTTTTGTACTTGAGTGGCTGGTGGGGTTGTGCATTGCATCACTGGGTCCATGATGACTTTTTCAATATCAGAAAGCAACATATGCATTCTGATAGAAATGTGGCTACCCGACTTTTTGTTCGGTTTGGTAAGGGTTTTTTTCGTTTTCTTTAACTCTGTCTTACCATCCTCACTCAGTCTCACCTTTTCAATTTTCGGCTACTCTCTCATTTCATTTCACCATGTGATTAGCTGAATTGCACTCCATACTCAAATCCCCTCTCAATTTTTACCTCCACGCACCCCAATCAAGATCCCGTGATACTTGATTCTGCTCACCTAGACTTATGGACCCTTATAGTATTTCCTATATTGTAGGTGGCTCCTTGGGAAGATCATGCCGGCTATAACAGATCATAGGAGTTATTTGGGAGTGCACTATAACGCTCATGTGCAATTAGACAGCATTTGAATCGATCAATTTGAATAATCAGAAAAGAGATTGATGAAACTTAAATCTTAAACAGATGCAATATTTACTGAATAAATCCAGTACAGAGATCGTTTTCGAATAAGATCTATGCCTAACCAATTACATTTCTAATAAAAAGTTTTGATGTAAAGATCGAATTTTGAATGAAAAATTTGCATTTAAAATATTTGAGAGAGTAAGTAACGAAAACTAAAAGAAGTTGTAATAAATAGATGCAATATTTACTGAATAAATTCAGTAAAGAGATCGATTACGGATAGAACAACTTATAGCTATCGTTACAACCATAATGTTTTTGATTTTGTACGAAAATATTAAGATGGTAAGCAACAAAAAGTAAAAGGAGTTGCAATAAAAAGATGCAATCTTTGCTGAATGAATTCAGTAAATAGATCGTTTACGAATATTACAACAACTTATAATGACTGTTGCGAACAAAAATGGTTTTGGATTAACACAATTTCCTTTTAGGTTCTGTTTTGAGTTATGACATTTTTGAGCAATGAGAATCATAAGACTTTGTAATAAACAGATGCAATCTTTACTAGAATTCTAGTAAAGAGATCGTTTATGGATATTACAATGATTTGTGATTAACGTTGCTAACAGAAAAAGGTTTTGTTGTTTTGATTTTTAAAGTTTTCTCCCCCTAGAAATACTAATTCTCCCCCTAAAATTAATATTTCTCCCCCTTGACAAAACAAAGGTATTTAAAAGAATTTGTTCGTTTAGAAACGTACCTTAAGCAGCAGTAGAGGGGTGGAGAGGAGTTTTTACATTTATTGATTGAGATCTGTGCAGCGATTCTTTTGAGGAGCGGGTTATACACTGAAGTATGTATAAGCCACTGTCCAAACCCCAAACATCTTTCATGAATGTACTGTATCCAAGCTTTCAATCTTTACTGCCTGACACCTTCATTTCTATGTCTTTTTAATCGAACCGATTCGTGTTCCCATCTCAAACCCTTATAGTGACCAAATTTGGGAAGTGGGTTGCCAACTTGGGTTGTGAAGGTGGGCGTTTTTCATCGATCTCGGCTCCCAGATGAACTTCAAAGTGTCTAATCACATTTCGCCAGTTCAATATTTCATTAATGGCGGTGATTAGTTTGTCGATGTTTCTTTGTTCGATGTTCTCATATGGGTGGCTGGGAAGAAAATTGAGATTTCTGCCATTTACTGTCAATTTCTTCCTTAGCGACATGAGTGTACCGTCACAGAACTTGGAGACTTCGGAAGGGTGAAAGAAGTGTTTTTCTTTAAATCTGTTCATGTAGCACATCCCCAAGTGAGGTTCGCTGAATATCACATGTTCCCAAACTGGAGTACCAGTGGCAAATGATCTGTCAGTTGCAGCGAGATTAACCTTCTTTGTGCCACTTTCAAAAGCCATTTGTACATCTTCTTGTCTTGCGGCAAGAGTCTCACAAACATGGATCGTTTCAATGCAGCCTGAGCAAGATTTATTGAGATGTTCTTCTCTGATTGTATGCTGTCTTGAATCGTCCGTATCTCAATGTACATAAATTCGATGTCTCGAGGTTCGAGAATTGCAAAGTGTTCTTCATCAAATGTGGACTCCTGATCATCATATTTGCGGACAGTGTAAATGGTGTACCAATAGTAGCCCGAGAAGTGGTCGGTCTTGATTTCCAAGAGCTGCCTGATCGGTGATTTGCTATATCGATATTTCTTTGCCTTTAGAAACCACATGGAGAGATAATACATTCGTTTTTCACGTGGTGGCAAAATCACCTTCTTGTAAAGATCTTGATATTTGATTTGTAGCTCTCTTTCTTGGAAGATATCAGTAAAAAGATCTTCAAGACATGGAATTTTGATGTGACAAAAGAGAAACTTTTTTGAGATCTTTAATCTTCGTTTGTTAGCTCTAATTGCAGCCCGTTTTTGTTTATCTGTTTTGATGGGGAACAAAGTGGGTGGTAATTCTATGATCTCAGGAGCTGGGGTTGCAGGTTCTTGTGTTCTGGTTGAAGATGCTGTTGATTCTTGAAAGAAAAATTTGTGATAATTTGCTCGTGTAAATGGGATCAGTATGGTGGTGGGGGGCATATCAGCAGTTGAAGTAGGTACTTCCTCCTCACTTGGTTGTTCAGTGAACACCTCATTCACCACTTCATCTTCTTCTGAATCACTTGACATGTCAATTGTTGCATTAGCAGTCTTCAACAGAACATTAAGAATGTTGTGAGAACAGGTTGTCTCAACGTGTGCATTAATGGATTACAGATGACCCACAGATTCTAATCGTTGAGCTTCGGTCATGCTGTTCGACGGTATGTTATTCATAGGCAGTGTGTCTTCATTGTCATCCACACGCCACTGATTAAGTGGTTTAACATCCAGAACATGTGTATGATCAAACACAACAACCTTCCACTCGGTGTGCCAAATACGTTGTTATGTTCCTCCTCCTTGTTGTTGATTGGAGGGGCCATGTTGTTGTTGTTCACCCTCAGCAGTGTTTCCAGAGCTGGAGCCACCGTATTCAATTCTTCATCTTTTACCTCCTCCCTTAGGATCATCTTCCGGGCCCTCCGGTCTCCATTGAAAGGCAGCTGCCTGAGAGCAAGTCTGTTGAAGTTCTCCCATTCGTAATTTGAACATTTCTGCTATTTCATCAAGGGAGAATTGTTTAGAAGCCTCAAGAAGCCACTTAGTGTCGCGGACAACAGGAGCTTGAGGAGGATGAGGGGTGGCTAATCTGTTTTCAATATTATCCAACCCTGCAATAACCCTGTCTAATTTGGATTCAACATGAGTAATTATTTGAAGATCAGGTTGAGTTGTTGTTGGGGTTGGAATGGGAATTGAAGTGGTGATTGTAGCCTCTGCCATTGTTGTTTGGGGCATGGAGACGATGATAGGGATGGATGTGATGGTTGTGGACTGAGTGGTTGAAATGGGTGAAGAGGTGATGATCGGTGGAAGGGAAACTGTGATGGGTGAGGATGTTGTTGTTGAAATAGATGATGGAAATGGGTGAGTGATGATCGGTGAAGGTGATGAAGTGATTGAGGAAGTGATGGTAGTAACCACAATGATATCCGGAGATGAGGTAGGTGATAATGTGGTGCTTGTTTGGTGGGTTGATTCTGGACGTAACGGTGAATCCAGAAGAAAGTCAGAGTCATAAGGATAGGTTGTTGTTGGAGGTGACTCTGGACGATCTGATTCTGTGTCAGAGTCATGAAGACTCATGGTTGGTGATGAGGAAATAGTTGTGGTGATCGGGATTGACTGAGATTCGGTGGATTTAGGTGTACCAACCCGACTGTTCGAAGATTCTCCAACAAAGAATCGTAGTCGCTTTGGAGGACGAGGTCTAACCACTGGAGGTTGAGACACTCTAGGTTGGGAAACCGGAGGTTGAGAAGCTAGAGGTTGAGAGACTGGAGGTTGCGGAGACGGTTGTTGTGGAGCAGGTTCTTGTTGAGCAGATGGTTGGTGAACAGGTAGTTGCTGAGCAGGTTGTCGTGAAGCTGGTGGTGGTTGAGGAGGTTCTTCTTGTACAGGTGGTTGTTGAACAGGTATCTGCTGTGCTGGTTGCTATTGAACTTGATCCTCAGGTCTTCAGTCCGGATGAAATTCGTCTTTGTATGCTCGAATGAAGTCCACATTAATATCATTAAGTTAACAGTTTGATGGGTACCGGCCTTGGTGGAACATTTGAACCCGAATCACCTCGGAGATATACAATTGGTGATGAAACATGTTTGATAGCTACATCCCATCTATGAATTTCTCGGTGTCTGGCCATGAAGTGGTGGATAAGGATCTGCCAGAATCTAGGGTACACCAGATAATTAGATTTGTTGGTTGCAACATTTGTGAATTCCGTCCATAAATACGATGTGTAGTCATAATGATGGTTGTAACACAAGGCATGATATGCATGGTAGACATTCAGTGAAGCCCTGTCGTGACCAGAATGCTTGCCCGTCAAATATCTGTTAAATATGGAGAATAAGAAAGACCTGCTCTTGCACATGGAGCCTTTCTTGAGATCTTTGAGGGTTTCCGCCCGACCCTCATAGCCAAGATCAGCAATTTCACTTATCATGGTCGATTTTGCAATTTGTTGTTCATGTTGTGGTAGTGGTGGTCGGTCTTCACCACGTGGTAGGCTGAATATATCGAACATATCGTCTTTTGTGAAGGAGACACCAGTGTTGTCGATGATTTATGGACGTATATTAGTGGAACCGCCGGCCGAGCACTGATGAGATAGAATAGTGGATGACGTTGAAGAATATGGGAAAGCACCGAATATTTTTCTGTGAAAGTTGTTTCCTCATGAGGATCCCAAAAAAAATTGTTCCGTTTAATTGCCCTTCTTTGTGCAGGAGGAACGAGGACATTTTCTGAAATAATTGGTTGTTCTGCCATCTATAAAATACAAAGTAGAAACAGGTGTGCACAAAAAGCATACAAAATTAGCAGATAGTAACGATTATATTTCAAAAAAATAATTTGACAATGGAAGTGTGTGGGACCAATGAATATTGATTTCAGAAATGATTTTTGTATATATATAAAAGATTTAAAAATTTAATTTTATGTATAATAAAAGGAAATTTGAAAATTTGAATTTTGTATATATATAAAAAATTTAAGTTTGAAAAACAAAGTGACCCGTGAACAGTGGTACGGCCAAGAACAGTGCGGACACGAGAAAAAATGCGGGTCCATAAGCATCTCGGGCATAGTAACGTTTACGGGTCGAGACTCGTGACATAAGGATCTCGGGCATAGTAACGTTTACGGGTCGAGAACTCATTACGATTCGAGAACCGTTTCACGGGTCGAGAACCTATCACTGATTGAGAAGCGATCTCGGGTCGGGAACCGATCTCGGGTCGCGAACTTTCAAGTGTATATCAAACTTGTCTGATTAAGTTAAAATCGGACATTAAAAGCCCTGAAACTTAAAGTTATGTAAAACTAAGAGGCCAGTAATGATCGAAATTTTGTTACGAGTAGGTTGTTCATTGTAATTATGAATGAAAAGTACTCAAGCAAAGACCGTGGAACCCTAGACGAACACAGACATGCAAACATATCTGGTCCTAAAAAACGAAGCTTTAAAACGAGGAAATAGTGTGAGATATCTTACCGAAATTACTCGAGTAATAAGATTGAGGACAATCGAGTGTAGATTCAAGGTTAGTTGAGTAAGAATCGAAGGGTGTTGGTGAAGTGTGTGAAAATTGCACCGTAATACTGTGTGTGGTCGAGAAGTGTTTGAGACAAGTGAACTATGAAGTGTACGAAGAGGGTATTTATATGCACGAGTTGGAAGCCGGAACCCAATTCGCGGGCCGAGAACCGTTTGGAGGATTGCGGGTCGAGACAAATTTAAACTAAAAATAAAAAGTAAACTAAAAATTTAACCTAAAAATTAATAAAGATTCTAAAAATTCAAGAGATTTGTATTTGCACGGATGTTAGTAATTTCTTCACGGGTGCTCCCCCTCGACGGTGGGCCTCCAACATTTAATTTTCGAGTATCGTCAATGATGATCATTTGAGATACATCATCAGCTCCCCCTAAACTGATGAGAATGTGATTTTGACTCTACTCCCCCTTGATTTGTGAGTATAAGGTTCTTCCCTCTCGATTAGTGACGAATTATGAAGACCGGGTTTCAAGATGAAGTTCTTGAAAACCATAACGATGATACAGAGAATTCAAAAATAAATGACAGAATGCTAAATTTGTAAAATGTTAAGCAATTAATTTTTGAGATTTAGCATACCAAGCTTAGAGACCAGACAGTTAAAACCTTTTTCATCTGAGGACTTGATAAACAAATATGCTAACTGAAAATCTGTAGATACGAAGTACAATTCAACATTTCCCTGCTCAACATGATCTTTGATAAAATGATACCGAAGATCAATATGTTTAGTTTTAGAGTGTTGAACGGGATTGCAAGATATTGAAATTGCACCTCTTGAATCACTATATAAGGAATATGGCTATATGAAAAACCATATTCCTTTAATTGTGATTGCATCCATATCACCTGTGACAAATAGCTTGCAGCAGCAACCCGCTTCTGCATTGGAGAGTGAAACACAATTCTGCTTTCGAGATGACCAACTGACCAACTTATCACCCAAGAATTGAACACCACCGGAGGTACTCTTCCTATCCAGCATGCAACCTGCATGATCAGCATCCAAGAAGGCAGATAGATCAAACGAAGTTTCCTTTGGGTACCAAAGACCAAGAATCCTGGTGCATTTAAGATAACGAATATTCTTTTGACTGCCTGAAAGTGAGATTCTTTTGGAGCAGCTTGATACCGAGCACAGATGCATGTAGAGAACATAATGTCTGGACGACTGGCAGTTAAATATAGCAATGATCCGATCATACCCCGATAGTTTGTTACACCTACTGGTTTACCATCAGGATCAGCATGGAGTTTAGTGCCAGGAGACATTGGTGTTGAGATAGGTTTACAATCTTCAATCATATACTTTTTCAATAAATCACAGATATACTTTGATTGATTTATGAAAATACCAGTAGGAAGTTGACGAACTTGAAGACCAAGAAAGAAGTTCATTTCTCCCATCATGCTCATTTCAAAACGCTTAACCATAAGATCGGAGAAACGTTTGCAGTACTTTGGGTTTGTAGAGCCAAAAATGATATCATCAACATAAATTTGAATTAAAATGATATCTTCCCCTTGACGTTTGATGCAGAGTGTGGTATCGATCTTTCCCTTTGAAAAACCAGATTTTACCAAAAACTGAGAAAGGACATCATACCATGCTCGAGGGGCCTGTTTTAAACCATACAACGCTTTGTCAAGGATATATACGTGATTTGGAAATAGGGGATCTACAAAGCCTTCTGGCTGATGGATAAATACTTCTTCTTTTAAAATATAATTTAAAAATGCAGTCTTTACATCCATCTGATAGATTGTAAAGTTTTTGTGAGCTGTATATGCCAAGAAGATGCGAATGGCTTCAATTCTTGCAACAGGAGCAAATGTTTCTTCATAATCAATGCCTTCCTGTTGAGAGTACCCCTTTGCAACCAAACGAGCTTTGTTGTGAATAGCAATTCCATTTTCATCTTTCTTATTCTTAAATATCCATTTAGTTCCAACAACATTTTTTCCTAGTGGTTTTGGAACCAAACGCGAGACCTTTAGTCGTTCAAACTGATTAATTTCTTCCTGCATAGCAATTATCTAGTCTGGATCAGAAAGAGCTTCACTGACTTTCGTATGCTCAGTGGAACTTAAGAATGAAGAGTATTGGCATTCATATGTAGTGGCTCGATGAGTTTGAACAGATGACTCTGGATTTCCAATGATTTGATGTAAAGGGTGTTCTTTGGTCCACTTGGTTGGATGTGGAAGAGGAAGTCGACCAGGGTTGATGTTTGAATTATCAGTGGAAGCATGATGTGGAATGATAGCAGTTTCTAGATTTTGGGAAGGGATGGACGGTGGTGGTTCAACACGTGAAAGATTAAATTTAGAAAAATCAATCACCAGAGGAGCAGCAATATTTGTCAGAGTTGGGGGATCATATGGGGTAGCTTGAGTTTCTAGTGATGCAGATTAAGAACCAATGTTTTCTGTGGGTACAGGTGAAGTTGGAGCATGCGAGGTTGGAGATGGAGAATCATCGGATGTGAGAGTGTTGATCTCAGGAGCAGTGATGGATTGGACATCTGCGGGAGGTGGGGGTGGAGGTGGAGGTGGAGATCTGATGTTGTGATATTCATCATAAAAATGTTCAAATAGAATATCAAAATCATTTTGAGATATTGAAGGATCGGAGGTTGAAGTAGGTAAGGGTGTTTCAATGTTTGAAGACAATGAATCAAGAGGAAATGTTTCATCGAATGAAACATTTACGCTCTCTCTGATCGATCTATTTGAACGGTTGTAAATTCTGAAAGAAGCTGATTCTTTTGAATACCCAACGAACACTCCTTCATTTACTTTGGCTTCAAACTTGTTGAGTTTGTCTTTATCATTTAGAATGAAGCACCGACTACCAAAAATGTGGAAAAATTTGACATTTGGAATTCGGTTGTTGATCAGTTCATACGGAGTCTTGTTGTATGTTTTGTTGATGATGGAGCGGTTTTGAGTAAAACATGCGGTGTTGATGGCTTTAGCCCATAAAGACAATGGAAGTTTTGAAAATGAAAGTATTGTACGTGCAGCTTCAACTAACGTACGATTTCGTTTTTCAACAACACCATTCTGTCGGGGAGTTCGTGCAGCGGAAAATTGATGAGTGATACCAACAGATTCAAGAAAGGAGTCAAGAGTTCGATTCTTAAATTCAGTACCATTGTCAGTACGAATTGTTTGAACATTTAATTCCAGGTTCACTTGAGTTTTCTTGATAAATGCAATAATGATTTCTGCAGCTTCATCCTTTGAGCGTAAGAAATGGACCCATGTATATATTAAGTAATCATCAACAATGACCAGAACATATTGTTTGCCAACAAGACTTTGAACACTCATTGGCCCACATAAGTCACTGTGAAGTTTTTCAATAGGATTAGAAGTACTTGGTACTGGTTTCGGTTTGTGAGACTTTTTGGTCATTTTTCCCATTTCACATGAAGAGCATAGATGATCTTTTTCAAAAGACACAGCAGTTAAGCCTGCCACATGACCTCCTTTTAGAAGTTTGTTCATGGTTTTGAAGTTGAGATGAGACAAACGACGATGCCATAACCATGATTCATTTGATGTTACCTTCGAAACAAGACAAATTTTTTCGAGTGGAACGACATCATTCAGGTTGATGGTGAATAGGTTTGAATCACGAGTTCCGGTTAAAAGTTCTTCACCTTCATATGTACGAGCAGCACATCGTGTTCTACGAAAGTTTACTTCCAAGGTTTTGTCACGAAATGTGCCGATACTGAACAGATTGTGAGAAAGATCTTCGACATAAGCAACATTTCGAATGAAAAGATTAGGACGAATGATATCTCCAAGTTCTAAGATAGCAGCTAAATGATCATTTCCAAATTTGAATAACCAAATATTTATCACGATAGTTGGTTAAGAGAGCTCTGTTTCCTGCAGTCATGTGCCTTGAAAAACCAGAGTCAAGGTACCATAGATTCTACACAAAAAAATTAAAATATTTTAGGTACCCAATCGTGTATGGGTCCAGAACGATTAGTGACACATGGTTTATGTAGAATTATTTTATGATCAATTTAGAGCTTTAGTGAACTGCAAGGAGGCAGTTCAGAAGTTGTGGATCTGACGACCCATTTTAAAGATTTTTCAGAGGATTGAATAATCCAATCAGAATTTTCATTTTTGATCCAATTGTATTTCATAAATGTTGAGGATTTGGTAGTTGTTTTAGTATCTCTGTTTGAGGAACCTGAAGATTTTGGCTTAGGTGCGGAATTTCCTCGAGAGACTTGGCGGCGAGTAAAAGAATGTTTGTCAGAGTGTGATGGGGTTTTGAATGAAACATTCATTTGTTTGGAAACATGTGAGTATGAACGTTTTAGATTAGTTTTTGACGGACGAGAAATAGATGTCTTGCATGGGTGTGGAAAACAAGTGTTGCATGATTTAATAATTTGACCAGATTTATGAAGAACATCTTTTCTAGGACCACATGGAGCCTTAATCTTTACAAAATATTGTTCATCATATTGAGAAATTGATTTATTCGTTTTTTTATCACAAAATATCTTTTTACCAGATTTATCAAATTTAACAAGCATATTAGCATAATTAACAGAGTAATTAACACGACGGTAAATAGAAGCATCATAAACAGTTCCAAAAGCCATTGCAGGAGATTTAACATGTCTGGAGTTATTACAATTATTTTTAATAGTAGAAGAAGAAACTAAAAACGTAGATGGTCTAGACTTCTTAAGCTCGTTGGGCTTCTTAAGCATACTAGACTTAGACGAAATAGGTTTCTTGGACTGCATGGCTCCTATGACTCCATCGGTCTACTTAGACTTCTTACTCTGAGACACTAATTTTTTATCTGAAACATTTAAAACAGATGAATTAGAGTTTCTCCTCAAAATGATTGGTACTGGATTAACAGGTGCCTGACCTATTAATGGAGCCTCAGAATTTTGTAAAACATTTTTATCAGTTAAAGGTTTTAATTTTCAAATTGTATCTTCTAATTTATGAATTTTTGTTTGAAGATTTAATTTTTCCTCATCAAAAGCTTTATGAGTTTCATCAATTTCAGTTTCAAGTTGTACAATTTTCTTTTCTAAAATCAAAGGTGGAACATAAAGCTTGGGTTCAATGGTTTGAATTAAAACTGCATCCTCAGGTATTTCTGGGGTGACAATTGGAAAGTATTCATGTTTATCAAATTTTACTTTCTTCTTTTCATATGTAGTGTTTAGAGTAGAATAGTTAATGCATATTATTTCTTTTCTCTATTGAATTTCTCAATTTCTGCTTCTTAATCCGGCATATGTAGAAAGCTTTGCCAGATTCCCTTGCCCATGTAATCATAATTGTACAAAGTTGGAAGAACATCAGCAGCTTTCTCTAGATAATGAGGATTATCTGCTCCAAGTCCTACTTTTGAGTTGTAATATCTGAACTCTTTTGGTTCATTGAATTTGATTGTTTGTTTTGTATGACCAGATTTGACAATTGTTTGCTCCAATTTTTTGCAGTGATCTTCAGCCTTTTCTTTTTCAAGTGTAAGATTATTAATAATGGATGTTTGATGATTGATATCACTTTTTAGAGTATCATTAACATCTTGAATGTTTGCATTTAATTTTTGAATTTCTGAGGCTGATGACTTCAATTGTTCCAGATAATCATTCATCTTTGCATTAGCTGCTTTTGCCCATTCTCGTTCTTTTTGTAATTCATCTGCTGAATCATGGTATAACTTGCGGAAATCTTCTTTGTCACTTGGAATTGTTTTCATGTTCTTTAAATTTGATATTTCAATATTTTTGCCATTGATTATCTTATTTAATCTGTTGACCTCACTGGTGTGAGCAACATGAAAAGTTGACAACTGATTTTGTAGATCTTGATTTTTTTTGTTTACAGGAGTTATTTTTATTTACTTATGGTACAAGTGTTTCAAGTTGTCGAATAAATGTTGCATTTTCTTATTTTTAAAGTGATAATTTGTGCATTTAATTGATGATTGGTGTTTACTTGTTGTTGTAAACTTTCTTTTAAAGCAATGACTTCACTTTGAAATGTAGATTGTGACCTAGACAACTGTTCTTGTAACTCCCTGTTTGATTGTTCAAAAATCTGCATTTGTTCTATTTGAAGAGAATATTGATTTAGATTTTTTATGAATTGAGTTTTCTCATTTTCTAAATCAATTATTTGTTTAGTAAATTGAGCTTTCTCTTCAAGTTTAAGTAAAAGATTTTGATTTAATGATTCAACTTGATTTAACAGGGAATTCATGAAAAAATCAGTGTCTGACTCAGAAGAAGAATGTACCTCATTTTCATCATTCTCTGGAATTCCCAACTTAGCTCTAAGCTCATTTGATCTTGCCATGAAGGGCAAGTTTGCAGTGACCTGTTCCTCCTCTTGATCATCTGAATCTTCCATCTATTGTTGATCCTCAGCTAGTAGGACTTTGCTACTTTCAGTTTGCTTAGCCATGAGCATTTTTCTCTTGAAGTATTCTGAATCTCGAACTTTTGGCTTTTTGCATTCTTTGGCAAAGTGTCCTGTCAGATCATAGTTGTAACATTTCTTTGGTGGCTCAGTAGTGGAAGATGATGTTTTGTTGTTTGTAGTCTGAGGAGATGAGTTGAATTTGAAGTTTGAAGAAGATCTGAGGTTGTTGTTGGTTGGTTTGCTGTAGTATTTATCATTGTAGCTTGTGAATGTCAATCTGACTTAGGTCTTTGTGCTGCATAACACTATTACCAAACATTTCCCATTCAGGGAGAAGGATGTTGATGAATTTAATATTAATTTTGAGGTTCTCCTTCTTGAGGTTGTTCTTTCGAAGGTCATTTAGCATGTTGAAGAACCTGTGGTAGGTGCTTTGAAGCTCTTCTCCTGGTTTGGCCTTAAACTGACCATATGCATTTAGAGTTGAAACCATCTTTGCCTTATTGCCGAGGTCAGTGCCTTCCATTTGTTTCTAGATTTCATCCCATAACTCTTTGCCAGTTTCAAAGCTGTCCTGACTATTATAGATTTCATTGGGTAGGCCTTGGAGCATGTAGGAATGAGAATACAAATCAGCTCTAGCTCTCTCTTTCTGTTCCGGAGAGTAAGCAGCAGGATCAATTTCAAATACACCGCCAAAAACTGGTGGATTAGAGTTTGGATTATCAACAATAGTGTTGAAAATTTTTGCAGGTCCATGCTCTAGTGATTGAAGGATTAATGCACCCGATTGTTGACACCGGATGAAATGAAGTCACCGTTTCTTCCATTGGGCGTATTCTCCCCTGAAGAGAACATGTGGTTTGGTATTTGATCCGATTGACAATGCTTCTTTGGAAGTCTTTTTCTACTCAGTTAAATTGCGATTACGACGGGGTAACAATTTTAGTTTGTGGGTTGAAAAAGTCCTCGGGTCGAGAAGTGGTAGGTTCTCGGGTCTTAAAGGTTCACGGGCCGAGAAGTGGTTCCGGGCCGAGAAGTGATTCCGGGCCGAGATGTGATTTCCGGCCGAGAAAGGTTTACGAGCCGAGATCTTATTTCGGGCCGAGAAAGGTTTCCGGGACGAGATATTATTTCGGTCCGAGAAGAGATTCCGGGCCGATAACTGATCTCGTGATCCTTCTTCGTTGAACGAACAGCAATGACGAACAAACTAAGCCGAAATACCAACTAATTTGAACATAACTTCCTCAATTTTTGACCAAAATGATTGAGTCAAATTGCAATTTATTCTAAAACAATTTTCGCACGGGTTTATCCAATAAAACACATCAAAACTTAACAAATTGGATCTCGGATTGTGATTTTACAGTGAGAAAAAATGTTTTCATGGTTTTTTGTAAAAATCACAAAATTAGACTCAATACTTGATCAATTGATACGAAATTTGATTCTAATCTTATTAGAATCAATAGAGGAAGCTAATGATTAACAAAAATTAATGAAAACTACCTCATATTTCGAGTTTGATTTCACTATTCTTCAAAAACATCTTCATCTTCATTTTTCTTCAATGATCTTCAAATTACCAGCTGAATTCAATGATTTGGATCTATTCCAATGATGGATTATGCTCTGACACCAATTGAGAGTCCTTGATTAAGCATCAATCCATTGAATTCATTGTGAATTTGAGATCTAGTGTGTGATATGTGTGTTTTAGAGAGAGAAAGTGGAGAGAAGGTAGAGAGAAAATCCAAGTGTGTAATTTGATTAAGTATATGAAAATTACAATTAGTGATTAAACATTGGCTATTTATACTCTATCACTAATTGTCTATGGTAATCCTAATCTCAAGTTTAAGGATATATAATGTATCAAAACTAGTCCCTAAACAATTCTTTACAATATAATAAGTCCTAACATAGTTCTTTAGTTATTAAAGAGCTTACAGCGATCTCGGTGTTTTTTAATGACAACAACAATATAGAATGGGTGATTTCTTAATATTGACCAAATGAAACCATAATTTCTCTAAAAAAGTCTTGTATTCTCAACTCTTCCCAAAATAGACCGTGCGACTAAGTGCGACTAAGATACTCGTGCTACTCCACTACAACGCCGCCACGTGTCCGAGTTAGTACTGGTCAACTTTGTTACTACTGTTCGTTAGTACTGCTCCACCTATTACTACTGCTCTCAACCTTGCTCGTTAGTACTGCTCAAACTTGTTATTACTGGTCGTTAGTACTGCTCAACACATAGTGCTGCTCCAGTTAGTGCTGCTCACCACTTAGTGCTGCTCAAAGTTAGTGCTGCTCTATGAAGTCGTCCAGTCGCACGGGGTATTTTGGGAAAAAATATGTGGTGGGAAAAGATTAAATTAAATTTAAAGTGGGTGGTTAAAATCATGGACGTATTGTGTAAGAATCTTTAGTTGTTAAAATGAGGCACTAAAACTAAAAGCAAAAACAAAATTGAATTATAAACAATGACATATAAGTGTAACTTACTAATAGGTTGAGCCAATAACTAATAATCATGGTTGTCTTGATTATTAAAGTGTTAATTATGTTTATGCAACTAATTAACCGTGGTTATCAAATTTACTTGTTTTGGGATTAAAGTTGAACTAATTTGACATTCAAAAGTCAAACTGTATGATCGATATTTTAGAGGGTCAGGTTAAAAGTTAGTTTTTTCTTTTAAAATTTGATGGACCCAATCTAAAATAATTTATAACCTAACCTCACTTTTTTTATATAATAATCTGAATATACGTGGTTTTAATTAGTATTTAGATATTTTTAGGAAAATGGTTTATCTTGTGCTATATGTAGTTGAAAACAATAGTCTGTGTGCTATATTTTGATTTAGGGTATGGCAAATATCCATCCTAAAAAGTTTTATCTTGTGCTATATGTAGTTGAAATTATCACCAAATTTTTTGTAACAAAAGATTAATCAGTAATCACAACAATATTAAAAGTCCATTATCAAAGGCTATATATTAAAATGCAAATTAGTTTGATTTTATTAGGAAAAGCCATTGAAAGCAAAGCAAAAACGACGTGTCGGACAGCAAGTATATGAAGGATGGGTGTGGTCTTGTGCTGTGCTGGATAATATTGATCTCATTCAATACATCCATCAGTCCAATCATTGACTCCAGACACCTATCTTATTAATTTATTTGCAATTTTTGTTAAAAACAATTTTTGACGTGTTTTCACAAAGTAGGACTTGAACTACACTATTTTTTATCTACAATAAAACTTAAGCCTGTAATTTTATAAAATATCTAAACATCATATACTACTGAGTTATAATCTATTTGTTTGATCGTATACTCAATTTACATATTAGCTAAATTATTTTAAATATACGAAATTATTATAAGCCATGTCCTTCCACGCACACATGTATATAAATGTGGTATAAAAGTTATTTGGACCCAATAAACCATGAAATGAACATCTTTAGTGTCGGTGGGATTGTGTATGCACTTTATATTGTATGACCATCATGTGGAAACAAATTTATATTGCATTAATCTATTATTGAATGAAATAGAATATATACACTAGTACAAAAATAGCTTTTAGCCACGGTTTTTTTTTTTTAAACAACCTCGCCACATGTTCACATGTTCATGTGGCTAAATATCACAAATAATGTTCTAATGTTGTTTTAGCCACATTTTAAGTAAATTATTGTAGGATTGCAAATTATATTTGAACACTTTAGCCACGATTTAACATGATAAACGTGTCCATTACTAGCCACGGTCATGTAGCGTGGCCATATGTCACACTTTTCGCCATGATTTTTTTTTAAAACGTGACATTATATTGTGACGGTTAATACGTAAGGCGAAAGACAAATATTTAGCCACATGAATCAACTACTTGTGTGTCCAAAAATTGGTATTCATTTGCCACATGAAATTCATTGTTGTTGAAAGAAGTATATAGCCATGGTCGTGTGTGTTATGTGGCTGTACAATAAACAATAGTCACTCAAAACTTTTCTTTGTCTGTGTGGCTATATGATGGATATTTGCCATACCCTAAATCAAATCAAGATAAAACTAAAATTGTGTGTGGCCATAACCTAAATAATAACAATGGTAAAGGTAAAATTAAAATTATGTCTCTATAATTAGTTTATAATCACCATTTTATCGTATATAAATGTGTGTCTACAAGTAGCAAATTGTCACGTTAATAATGTTAAATGTGGCTAAATATTATCTGGGGTCACATATACGTGATAACGACTTATGTGGCTAATGGGCAAACAATAGCCATGATTAAGTGTGATACTAGTATTTGTGGGCATATGTGTTTATTAGCCACATGAAGTCGTTGTTGTTGAAAGTTAGTATATAACCACGATCATTATTGTGTGTCATGTGGCTATAGGACAGTCACTCAATTTTTCATGTGGCTATAATAAGATTACGACTACAGTTAAATTGATTATGTGTCTAAAAGCAACCAATTGTCTCGTTAATTGGTTTAAATGAGGCTAAATGTTGTCCTAGCTATTTTTATGAAAGTTGGGTGAATTACTTTCACTATAAAAAGAAGTGTGCACCAACTATGTTGAAGCAATTAAAGCTTAAGTCCCTGATGCATTTCACGTTGTGTGGCCATTTGACTTAAGGCTCGGTGCAGTGCAATTCTTTGGCCGACAATTTAACGGTTTAACTCGGTTTTTTACTCGGGTTTAATTATTACCAATCGGGTTTGACAGGTCAAGAAGGAAATAATAACCATGTTGGTATTTTTTTTAGTGTGGCCAAATGATATCAAAAGTCACAGATTAAAAATTATTTAATGTGGCTATAGGTTAAACTATAGCCACAATTATAAAAACCTTACGTGTCTATAAGAACTCTATGGTCACCCTCAACATAACTACACGTGACAATACACAATAGATTAGTCACATTGTATATAAAACTATGTGTCTAAAATCGGGCTTGTAGTCACCACCAATATAACGATATGTGGCTATATGGTAACCATTAGCCACAATTTACAATAAATCGTGTCAATAAAAGTAGGATTACAACTATTGTCGTTTGAATTACATATGACTATATGGTAACCATTAGCCACGGTTGTATGCTATCGCCACATTTTTCCATATGATATGGCCACTAAAATTTAGCGTAGCCATATATGCACTTTAAAACGCGGGAGAATAGACTACGCTTTTGATGTAAAATAAAATCGTGGCTAATTACTCATGGCCACAGTTTTTTGTAGTGGCGATTGATGTTTTTAGTACTAGTGTATTTTATGTACTAGGCGTTAAAATATGTTGCATAGTGGTCTACGTATGCTTTTGATTACGAAGTTTCTAGTATTAAAACATTCAGATAACTGTTTGTGAGGTCACATATCACACAGTCACAGGAAACTTGAAAGATGTTCATGCTTAATGATGTATGGCATGCACCAATATTCCATCCGGAAGGTTCGCGATGACGGACGAACGGAAGGAGGGGTAACGACAAAATAGAGTGGATGATCGATCCTCAAGTAGTCCCAACGATAGGAAACGTGTTAAGCGGGTTTTCCGGATAAAGCACGTGCGCATTTAATGTGGATTTGACCTTAAGACGGCTAAGACGAAAGCTTAGGCTATTACCCGACGGGTCTCTGGTAGCATCGATACCCCCTTTACCCGGAAGATTCACAGGGTTCCGGGTCAAAGGACGAAACTCTCATTTTCCCGCTCAAACGTAATCGACTATAAAGGATGAGCTTAAGCATCCTTCCAGGGATCCACAACATATCGCATTTAATACCCTCACCTAACACTTTCAATTAATTCCTTCTCATACTTAACCTTTCAATTCGTATAAACACTAATTTGAGCGTCGGAGTGTTCTCACGGGGATCCACCCATGGAACCTTTGACTAGAGTTGTCTATTGATTGCAGAATCCTAGTTGGCACCTTCCCGTCCGAACAAGCTGCGGAATCCGGTCCCAATATTCGGCGCCATCCGTGGGACCTAGAACATAATGGTCCAAGAAACATCGATGGGAGGCATAGATCCCTCGCAAGTCACACCAACGAGATCTCCGACTGAGGGTTTGCTCACACCCATGCCGATGCCGTCGTTGTTAAACTTATCTTCGTGTCCTCCATTGGAGAATGCTGAAGGGGGCCCAACTCCGGAGGAAATGGAGGAATTCAACCTTTTATGCCAATTTAGAAAAATGAGGCAATTAGAGAAGACTCGTCCAAGGGTGACTGAGGTGAAAGCTGGGGTTAGCAGAACCCTCGAGTATTCCAGTGACGGCGCATCAGTGGAAGAGGTGTACGCCGAAAGGAAACCAGAAAAGAGCGCCCGGACGGAGAAATCCCCTCCAAAAATCCTTGCAGAAAAGAAAACTTCCCACAAAAAGCAGAAGGCTCCGGAGAAAGTTCCCCATGCGAACGGGCGTACTTTCCTTTCTCCGTTCACGGACGAGATTAATGAAGTACCAATACCCGTAGGTTTGAAGGGACCTCGCGTAAAGTCATACGATGGGACGGGGGACCCAGACGATCATGTCGCAAGCTTTCGATGGGCCATTCGCATGATCCCCATGGACCAGAGGCTGTGGTGTCTTTTCTTTGCCGGAACCTTAGAAGGTTCAGCACGATATTGGTTCTCCAGCCTTCCGCAAAGAAGCACACCTAACTTCGAAGAATTGGTTGTACAATTTACTCACAGCTTCATACAACATAAGAAATACCAACAACAATCACAATCCATCATGGCGTGCCGGCAACGGGAAGGAGAGTCGAACAAATCTTACTTCAGAAGGTTTAATGAGCAGAGCAGGAAGATGCCCGTCAGAGAAGACTCACTCATCGTCGCGACTTTCACGTATGGTCTAAGGGAAGGCGAACTCTTCCGGGAGTTGTTGAAAAGAGATTTCAAGAGGGCGGACGATATGATCAGTACGGTCAACAGGTTCTTAAAATAAGAAGAAGAGAGTGCAGAGAAGCTGCGGTTCGAAGCCCAGGAGAGGAAAGGAGCACCCGGTTCTGGGATAACTCGGCATCACGAACGATCAAAGTCCGTGTACAGGCTAGGATATCTAAGCAGTCCGAATAAAAATGCCTATAGAGGACGCCCGACGGGAGGTCGGTCGGTCGCAGGGAGATAGGTACGAACCGTACCGCCCTGAAGCGTTCACAACAAACGAAGCACGGGGAGATAAGGATGGCCGGGAGACGAGGAAAAGATACCCAAGAGACCCAAACGCGTACTGTGAATTTCACAAGATAATGGGTCATGCGACTGCATCATGCGAAAGCTATCGAAGGGAGAAAGAAGCGTCCGGCAAAGCAAAAGTTGTCTGTGTTGCGGAGCCGCTGGTCAAGGGGAAAGAGGCCGCATATGACACAGAGATCATGGGCGTAGAAGAAGGAAGTAGTTCCTTTCCTCACTCACGAAAATGGAAGACCGCCATCCTGGAGTTCGGAAGAAACGAACCTACCCCGGACGGTCACATAGGGGTTGAGCCATTGGTTATATGCGGAACTATCGCCCGCACGATGGTCCGAAGAATTTATGTGGATTGAGGGAGTTCTGCGAATATCATGTACGATCACTGTTTCCAGAAGTTTCCTAAGGACGTACAAGCTTTCATCAAACCCGCAACTACTTCCGTGATAGGGTTCTCAGGTCAATCAGTCTGGCCTCGAGGGAAGATTCACTTGCCTCTTCTATTGAACGATTGGAACACACGCTCAAGTAAGACGATCACAACCGAGTTCATAGTTATTGAGGCTCCATCCAGATATAATGCGATCCTGGGACGAACAGGGATGTAGCAGTTACAAGCAATCGCATCAACAATCCATGGTTTGCTTAAGTTCCCCTCGGAACACAGCGTAATCACGGTACAAAGTGTTCCGATACCCATACTTGAGTGCGGCAGTATTACCCACCAGGACAGTTGGACGGAGCAAGAAGAAGTACATGTTGTTATTAACCCGGACCATCCTGACATCCCCGTTAAGGTTGGTCGGTACCTTCCGGGCAAGGTAAGGGCAGAATTGGAAGCTCTATTGAAGAAAAATAAACATGTATTTGCATGGTAGCCAAAGGATATGACAGGCGTCTCCCGAGAGGTGATAGAGCATAAGTTGAATATCAACCCGGCGTTCGTTCCGGTCAAGCAGTCTAAAAGAGGAATGGCACCAGCAAGAAATGAAGTGGTAAACAAGGAAGTAAGGGATCTGGTGGCACCTAGGGTGTTACGTGACACACAATATCCAGAATGGATTTCCAATCCAGTCCTAGTCAGAAAGGGGGACGGGTCCATGTGTATGTGTGTCGACTTTAAAGACCTCAACAAAGCCTGCCCGAAGGACAGCTACCCCCTTCCTGAAATCGAACAAAAGGTCGAGTCCTTGGGAGGATATAAATGGAAATCATTTTTAGACGCGTACAAAGGATATCACCAAGTGCAGATGGCCAAAGAAGACGAGGAGAAGACTGCTTTCCACACAGCGAAGGGTACGTATTGCTACATCAAGATGCCATTCGGTCTTCGCAATGCGGGTGCGACTTATCAACGTTTGGTTGATAAAGCATTCGAAAAGCAGATTGGGCGGAATTTGGAAGTATACATTGACGACATGGTCATAAAGAGCAAAGACGACGGGGATTTTATAAAGGATACTGAGGAAACCCTGATACGTCTGCAGGCGATCAACATGAAGTTAAATCCGAAGAAGTGCTCGTTCGGCATGAGTAAGGGGAGGTTTCTGGGCCACATCGTGTCTTCATCCGGGATACAAGCCAATCCAGAGAAAGTAGAAGCGTTGCTAAAAATGAAGGCTCCGCGGACGGTGAAGGAAATCCAAAGTCTGAATGGGAAGTTGGCAGCCCTCAGACGATTTTTAGCAAAGTCCGTTGAAAAGTCGGTACCTTTCTTCAAGGCCTTGCATGGTTGCACGAAAAAAGGTGAAGTCGAATGGTCGGAGGAAGCCGAGAAGGCGTTCGAGAAATTAAAACAGCATTTACGGACCATCCCTTCCGTCGCCAGCCCGATAAGCGGAGAACCTTTGGTCATGTATTTATCGACCAATAGAGAAGCGATGAGTTCCGTTCTGATTGCCGAGAGTAGGGGTGAGCATTTGGCCCGAAAAAACCGAACCGAACCGAAAATTACCCGAAACCAAACCGATAACAGAATTCGGTTCGGTTTTCGGTTTATGAAAATTGGCTTTATCGGTTTCGGTTAATATCGGTTTCGGTCCATTTTTTATCGGTTTTTAACCGAACCGAACCGATAAGTAAGTCAGTGGAACAAAAAAACTAGGAAACTCCTCAACTACCTCCCCTAGCTTGATAGCCTCCTCGTATAACTGGTCCCATAATTTGATTATTTTGAAAGTGGTCACTAGGTCTTTCCATTTGTTCTGTTGAAAACAATTCAATGACTTCGTGAGTTCAAGGGTTAAATCTGGAAAGTGGAAAGAAAATAGCAAAAAAATGGTTTTGGAGCTTATTGGACCATATCGGTTTTTAGACCAAAAACCGAAACTAAAACCGAACCAAAACCGAAACCGAGTAAGTATTAACGGTTCGGTTTTCGGTTTTGAATTTTATGCTTTATCGGTTATCGGTTCTATCGGTTCGGTTCGGTTCGGTTTTGGCCTGATAATCACCCCTAGCCGAGAGGGGGAAGCAACAGGTCCCAGTTTACTTTGTAAGTCGAACTTTACATGGTGCAGAGTTAAACTACTCATTGATTGAGAAAATGATAGTAGCATTGATTTATTCGGTAAGGCGGTTGAAAAGGTACTTTCAAGCTCATTCGGTGACCATTCTAACCAATCAACCCATCCGGAGTATCTTGCTCAAACCAAAGAGATCAGGAAGGGTAACTAAGTGGGCGATCGAACTGGGAGAGTACGACATAACGTTTAAACCGAGGCCAAGCATCAAAGGACAGGCTCTGGCAGATTTCCTGGTAGAAATGCCCGATGAAGACAATGTCATGGTTGTGGAGCCAAATGTGTCGAATGTACAGAAGGCCCAATGGCAGTTGTACACGGACGGTGCTGCTGGAGCGGACGGATGCGGGGCCGGAATTGTTTTGACATGTCCGAATGAAGAAAAAATAACATACGCACTACAATTCGACTTTCAATGTTCGAATAACGAATCTGAATACGAAGCATTGCTCGCAGGCCTGAGCTTAGCTCAAACGATGGAGATCAAAGAAGTAGATGCTTTCGCAGATTCCATGTTGATCGTTAACCAGATAAACGGGTCCTATGAAGCCAAGGAAAGTCACATGAAACGGTATCTGGAGCTGGCGAAAGCCAGCATAGGAAAGCTCGAAAGGTTCACGATAACCCAGATACCTCGAACCAAAAATAAAGAAGCAGATGCCCTCAGTAAGTTAACATCAATGCTATATTGCCACCTCACTAAAAAGGTGCTGGTAGAAGTGCTCCAAAGAAGAAGCATTGAAACAACGAAGGAAGAGACGATGGAACTAAATGCCGATTAAAGCTGTTGGATTACCCCTATCTTGAGCTATCTCAGCAACGGAACCCTTCCGGGGAATACGCAGGAAGCAAGGAAATTACGCGTGAATGCAGGAAAGTACGTTTCGAAGAATGGTGTCCTGTACCGGAAATGTTACTCTACCCCTTGGCTAAGATGTGTAGGGAAAGCCGAAGCTCGGAAATCAATCAGGGAGGTACATGAGGGGTTGTGCGGTTCACATATAGGTTCTAGGGCTTTAACTCAAAAGTTATTCCGGATGGGTTACTTTTGGCCTCGAATGACGAAAGATGTCCGTGAATACGTCCGGAAGTTCCAAAAGTGCCAAGCATACTCAAACATCCCTAGTATACCTCCGGTTCATCTCACTAGCATCCTTAGCCCTTGGCCTTTCTGTCAATGGGGAATCGACATCGTCGGACCGTTTCCCAGGGCCCAGGTGGTGTAAAATTCTTGGTCGTTGTAATTGACTACTTCACCAAGTGGGTAGAAGCAAAACCACAGTCATGCATATCTGGTGCGAACATAATCAAATTTGTTTGGCAACAAATCGTGTGCCGTTTCGGTTTACCTCACACAATTATCAGTGATAATGGGAAGCAATTTGCTAGCAATCCATTTAAAAAGTGGTGCTCTGATCTCAGTATCCAACAGAACTTCACATCCGTCGCTCACCCGCAAGCAAACGGTCAAACGGAAGTCACAAACAGAACTATTGTGAAAGGAATCAAGACACGACTGCGCCGGATGGATGCGGGATGGGTAGATGAGCTACAAAGCGTTCTATGGTCGTATCGAACGACGATCCGAAGGGGAACTCAAGAGACTCCTTACAGTTTGATTTATGGTTCGGAAGCAGTAATCCCCCTAGAAGTAGTCATACCCTCCCCCAGAGTGGAAAACTTCAACCTCGAGGGCAATGAAAAGGCATTAAGGTTCAACCTTGATATCGTCGATGAACGACGTGAGAATGCAGCCCTCCGCCAAGCAGCATACAAATCCTTGACGGAAGGATATTACAACAAGAAGGTGAAAGGGATGGCTTGTAAGGTTGGTGATCTAGTCCTAAGGAAGAACGAAGCCAGCTTGCGATACAAGCCAGGAAAACTCTGCCCCAACTGGGAAGGACCGTACAGGGTTAAGGAGGCAGGAAGAAATGGTTCTTACAAGCTGGAAACGGTCGAAGGAACAGTCATACCACGAACGTGGAACATGAAGAACCTGCGAAGGTTTTATTACTAGTATGCGTAAGTTGTTAGTTTTTAATTTATTTTGTTTAAAGGCAATTCGTAAGCCCAAGCGAACTTATGTAACGAACACCTTCGGAGGAAGGCTACTTTTGAATGACGTTTCCTTTTTATTTTGTTGTGTGGACGTACGAATATAAACGAAATCGAATCGGTCGCGTAAACCAAATCATATCGATAACGAAATACGAACATTTGAACATACGAACATACGAACATTCGAATGTACGAACGTTCGAACATTCGAACCCGAATATATACATAACAAATTTCTAAGTATAGGGACGCCTTACTTAAATTAAGAAATTTGCGTGAATAAATACAACACAACATAATAACGATAATGAAATAGCAATAACGAAATGTGTCAAAATACGGAAACCATTCATTGATTAACAATCATGAAACACGAACAAACGTCAGCAAATACAGCCATTGACCAAAAGAGTACAAAGGTTAAACAAACAAAACAAAGTCAAGCTCAAACGAAGCCGACAATTACATACAAGCACATACAATTAAACGGGGGGAGGACCTTGACCCCTGACAGAGCTTTCACCTACATCTTCCGGCCCGGAAGGAATGTTGCTAACCAATCTTTTCACTTCATCCAGAGATACATGCCCCATTCCAATTATTGCAACAAAGTATAATGGGGAGAAACCATATCTTCAAAAAAGCCCATGATGTTCAATTGGGCATCCGGATACGCGTGAACCAGTTTGGCACCCTGGAGAAGATCGGAATACACCTGATGAGTATCTAGACACCCCTGATACTGCCCATACCTAATACTTTCCCTCTGAAGGTCGGTATTGGCTTTCACAAATTCGTTAGAAGAAACAAACACTTGAACCATACCACGAAGGCCCTTCTGCAATAACCACCCTAGGTCTTCCCCACGAACGCGAGCTTCCCGCTCTAGCGTACCCTTCTCGGCAATCACACTCTCTAGACGATCAGCAATCTCTTTCAGCCTTGAGTCTTTTTCAATAGCTTCCTTTTCCAATTCTGAAATCCTCGAAGACATCGAGCTTCGGTCGGCATTCACATCAACAATCTCGGCATCCTTAGCCGATAAGGTAGCTCGCAATTCCTCTAGGTTCGACGAAAGGTCTTTGTTCTCCTCCGTAAGGTCTTTTTTCAGCTCAGCAAGTTTGTTCTTCTCATCAAGTTCTTTCTGGTAAAGCGACTTTGCGGTCATCATCAACTCGTTAATTCGGGAAAATTCCCGCTTATGGTCGGCTAAAGCTTGTTGACCACGAATGCCACGTAGTTGTAGTTCCGAAAGAGAATCAACGGCATCTAACCGGTTGGTCCGGGTTCTAAAAAAGACCCCTTCATCTGAAAACTCCGATAGACGGTACACATAGGAAATTGGGTCGACAGTAACATGAAAGATAGGGGGGTCGAAGTCACAGTAGCATGCAAGACTTGGCTTCCCGGAACGTCAACCAGCTTTGGGGTTTCGGGTAAACTCTCGATAACAGAAGTACCAGAGAAGTACGCGGGTACATCCTGCGAGCTGCAAACATAAAGTATGTATTAAACATGTACGGTACAAAGTCGGAATCAACAAAGTAAATAGTTGCAAAAGCAAGTTACCTAGCACAGGGAAATTTGGTAAAGACGATTGACTGCGACCAGAATGCGATGATTGTGAACTTCTTGCAGAAGAAGACAGTTGCATGCCCGTGCCAAACAAAGTACTCGAGAAGGTAGCCAAAGCAGAAAGGCTCGGAGAAGCAGACACCGGCTTTGGCGGAAGAGGTATGTTAGAGGAAAACAACGGCATGGCGACACTAACAAGCGCAGAAGTAGGAATGACCAACGAAGATGCTTTAAAACTAACAGTTGGTCGAGGTACAAACGGCGGTATGGCAGCAGCAGAAGCATCGGAAACGACAACACACTCAGATAAACCTGCAGGGAAAGATACGTTTTTAAAAAAAATATAGTAATAATAATAGCAACAGAGCACGCAAGAAGCAAACTTACCAACATCTCCACCCTTCGCCCTCTTGGCCGGAGAGGAAGGAGTTTTTTCTCGAATTCTCTTTGGGCGAACGGTTTTTTCCGAAACAGAAAGGTTGCGAACGGATCGAACTTTGCGAGGTTTAGAAGACTCTTGCTGTGAATCATGACGACCTTCGATCATGGCTTCCGGAGTACCCTCGGAACTCACTACATCTTCTGAAGGAGGAAGAAAGGGAACAATCGATCCGTCAATAACCGATATCGAACCTTTTGGAGGGTCACTTTTTGACATCTGAAGACGTTGCAGTAATGAAACAACCTGGTTATCAATTAGCCAGACAGGGCGAATCCCTCTAGAAAAATAAAAAGGACTCAGGTCCGCCATTGCTAAAAAGACTTCGTCGGGATCTTCCCAATCTATACCGACGGACGACATTCGCCTCATAAAGCCGCTCTCTTCGGAAGTTAGTTCCGGGGCAGGTTCCGATGTTCGCCCAGTAATCGTGCCCCAAGGAAGAATGATGTCGCGGAAAGCCGTTCGATCCACGAAGAAGAACCCATACTTCCAGTCATGGATGGAATCTTTTAAACCAGCAATGCGATCATTCTGCCCCGCGCGAAGCGTAAAGACGGCCCAATCACCTCCACCTATCACAACGTAAAAGCAGCGAAAAAGTTTAGTCGATAACGGTATACCCAAAGCCCTACTCAGCATAATGAACGCGATGATTTTCCGGAAGGAATTAGGGGCAAGTTGAATCAGATGAAGTTTCAGATCCTGGAGCAAAGACAGAATAAAAGTATCATTTGGAAAATGAAGGCCTCCCAATAGATACTGAACATAAACGGGCTCGAACCCCTCCGGAGCGGATAGTATGGTGTCTAACTCCCCAAGAAGACGAATCTGAGTGCGTTCATCAACATGATATTCTTCGATAATCTTTGGTAAATCTTCATCGGTAAGACCGGTGTAAGTGTTAAGCGCGGTCCTACGCTCCCGGGAAGGCTTGTCGGTTTTTTCTTTGGAAATTTTATCTTTCCTCATAATAACTCAACGATTTTGAAGGAAAGAAAAAATGGGGGAATCGGAAGAGAGATATTAGCGAAGCTTTGTGAGGAAGAAAGAGGCACAAAAACGGGTAAGAGATATATACGAGAGGAAGTTAAAAAGACTCAGGGGAAGTTACCCAATGGTCGGAAAAAGTTAACAGTAACTCAGGGTGTGACAAGACGGCAGAGAAAAAGGGGGAAATAATATAACAAACTTAAAAATTAAAAACTGTGAGTTATTTATTTTTTAACTTGAGGGACTTAATGATGTATGGCATGCACCAATATTCCATCCGGAAGGTTCGCGATGACGGACGAACGGAAGGAGGGGTAACGACAAAATAGAGTGGAGGATCGATCCTCAAGTAGTCCCAACGATAGGAAACGTGTTAAGCGGTTTTTCCGGATAAAGCACGTGCGCATTTAATGTGGATTTGACCTTAAGACGGCTAAGACGAAAGCTTAGGCTATTACCCGACGGGTCTCTGGTAGCATCGATACCCCCTTTACCCAGAAGATTAACAGGGTTCCGGGTCAAAGGACGAAACTCTCATTTTCCCGCTCAAACGTAATCGACTATAAAGGATGAGCTTAAGCATCTTTCCAGGGATCCACAACATATCGCATTTAATACCCTCACCTAACACTTTCAATTAATTCCTTCTCATACTTAACCTTTCAATTCGTATAAACACTAATTTGAGCGTCGGAGTGTTCTCACGGGGATCCACCCATGGAACCTTTGACTAGAGTTGTCTATTGATTGCAGAATCCTAGTTGGAACCTTCCCGTCCGAACAAGCTGCGGAATCCGGTCCCAACAATGCTAATCGTGGTAAAAGTTGTAAAACTGCACCAAACTAAAAACTGATAAGTAGCAGTACTCAATTTCAAACTCATCGACCCAATGATGCCAATATATCAACTTGCAACAAAGTCTAAAGTGATGTATATATTTATCGTGAAATGAACCACATGATCTGCTTAAGTCAAATGAACATATAATTAGGGATTTGTGGCCGAAGAGAGTCTAATATTAAAGTTGGCATATAAAATCAATTAATGGGGTAACCTCGTTAATTAAGATTTCAAGTAACACCGAAGGACAGAAAATGACGCATCATTTATTAACCCAAAATATAGTAATTGTTAGGAATATTTATATAATATTCAATTAAAGATCTTGAAGAGATGGATCTAAAATGGCAGATGGTTATGCTGAGCCTGAGAACCAAAAGGTTCTTGAAGAGGACTGGTAGAACAAACCTTAACTACAATAAAGGTGACAAGGCTGGATTTGACAAGACTAAAGTCAAATGTTACAACTGTAACAACCTTGGGCACTTTGCTAAAGAATGTCCTCAGCCAGACAAAAGATCAAACTCAACTGCTCTTGTTTCACAACAAGGACAAGGTTATGATTGGAGCTTTCAAGCAGAGGAACATGCACAGAATCAAGCTCTCATGGCTTTCAATGATTCTCCTACTAAGGTACATTCTAAATCTTGCACTCCTGAATGCATTAAAGCATATAAAGATTTAGAAAAACTTAATAAAGAAACACTTGAAGAGATAATTCTAAATAGAAATAGAAGAATTGAATATAATGGTTGTATAGCTGATCTTGAAAATCAAATTAAAATTTATAAAATAACTGATCAAAAGATAAAAGAAGAATTGCTACAAACCACTTATGAAAAGAACATCTTGAATTAAAATTAAAAGAAACTTTGATCAAACTAGAAGAATATCAAATGGAATTAGAACAAAACAAATTAACCATTAAAAAGTTTGAAAGAAGTTCTCAAATTGTCAATGAATTAACAAGTAATCAACCACTGAAAAAGTTGTGCATGGAGTGGGATATCATGTTGTTCCACCTCCAATTAATTTTATCCCTCCTCTTAAATCAAGCACAGAAAGAATTTTAGATGATTTAAAAATGACAAATAAATGTGAAACTAGTAATGAAACATCTGAATCAAATGATACATCTGAATCAAATGATACATCTGATGATGAACAAACTACAGACTCAATTGATACAAGTTTTCACACAGCACAAAGTCAAAATGACTCTCCTAAATATGATGCAGAAAATATACCAAAAATTTTAAGAAGGGGAAATGAAAGAAATAAAAATCAACTCTTAGATCAAAGAAAACCTGAAGGTGCTAAGGATAAGAAATTAAGATGTGTTATTTGCAACAAAGTAAATCATCTAGCAAAGGATTGTCACTTCAATCAAATTAACTGCAAAGAGTTCACAGAATTTAAAAATTCTAAAGAAAAAGCAAAAACACAAAGGATAAAAGATACTACTGATCCATTAGTAGTAAATAAAACAAAAAAATCTGAAATACCAAAATTTGGAAGAAATGCCCCAAGGTTTGTGAAAAATAAAAGAGTTGGAAGCCCAAAGAACAGCAATTATTTCAAAAATAATGGAAAATTAAATCAAAATAAATAATATTTTAATTTCTCCAACACCAGTAGAAACTTTAAAAGGTTTACTACTGATCCTAACACTAATTACAATACTGTTGGGTACTAGTACCAAAACGCTACTGGTAAAAACCCTAATTTTAAAGATACTACTGCTGCCAAACCAAATGTTAAAAACACTACTGGTTATCCTAAACATGGTAATTACCCAAATACTACTGGTCCATCAGTAGTAAAGTATTCAAAAGCTAAATATAATGGGTATAGACCAAGGTCAGTAGTAAACTCAGACACCAGTAACAATTACAAACGGGCAGTAGTAAAACAAAACACCAGTACTAAACAGGTATGGGTACCAAAAATGTTTAAAATTAAATCTTCTACATCTTACTTCTCAAAGGATGAACCCAAGACATATAAAGCTTGGGTTCCCAAACTTAACTAATCTTTTACTTACTTATGCAGAGCATTCAGATCCCTGAAGAAGGTAGAACATGGCACATTGATAGTGGATGCTCAAGGCATATGACTGGAAATCTGCAGATTCTTAAGGATTTCAAGTCATTTGATGGAGGGTATGTGGCCTTTGGTGAGATCCTCAAACTCTTTACATGAGATCCTCAAACTCTTTACTAGTTCAAATCTTGAATTTGGTTTGCATGAGATCCTCAAACTCTTTACACAATAAATCATTTGTTGATCTAAAAATGATATCATCTACATAGATTTGAATAAGTAGTATATCATTTTTTACCTTTCTTGTGAACAGAGTCTTGTCAATAGCCCCTCTTTTAAAATCATTCTTCAACAAGTATGATGATAATGTATCATACCATGCTCTCTTGGTGCCTGATGTAGGCCATACAAAGCTTTGTCTAGTTTGAATACATAGTCACCATTTTCTGGATCTTCAAAACCTGGAGGTTGACACACATATACTTCTTCTTCGATTTTCCCATATATGAATGCACTCTTCACATCCATTTGATAGACTTTAAACTTCTTGTATGAAGCATATGCTAGGAATATTCTTATTGCTTCAATTCTTGCAACATGAGCATATACTTCATCATAGTCTATTCCTTCTTCTTGAGTGTATCCTTGGGCTACAAGTCTGGCTTTGTTCTTGATCACTATACCTCTTTCATCTTTCTTGTTTCTAAAGATCCATCTTGTTCTAATGGCTCTTTTTCCTTTGGGTAAAGGTATAAGTGTCCAAACAGCTTGTAATTTGAATTGAAAGAGTTCTTCTTGCATTGCCTCAATCCAGTTTGAATCCTTCATTGCTTGTTGAATCTTCTTTGGTTCATCCTGAGACAGAAAACATTCAAACATACATTCATTAGCAATTAAACTTATGGTACACATGTTTGCAGTTAGACTTTTATTTAATTTGCTTCTTGTTTGTAGTTGTGAGTTAACATCACTTAGAACATTGTCTAATGGATGGTTCTTTTGAGTCCTTGAGTTTGTAGCTCTAGCAACTACTAGTTGATTTTCAAGATTTGACTCATTTGTCTCAGGGATTTGTTCCTCTTGAGGTTCTTCATTGTCATTGATGTTTGGTTCATCATCATTTGCTGGTTCAGAGTTACTACTAGGATCAGTAGTATTTAAGTTATTACTGGGATCAGTAGTATTTTGAGAATTTAGGTTATTGCTAGGACCAGTAGTATTATGAGTACTATTACGGGTACCAGTTGTATTTGAATTACTACTGTCCTCATTATCTGATTCACTACTACTCCCAGAATCTGAGTTATTACCGTTCTCAGTATTAACTGTGGGAATAGTATCAACTACTATGTATCTCATCTCTTCTTGACTAGAATTGAAAGATGATGTTCCTTCCTTTTGAGTATGACGGTTTGAATCACCTGCATTTAAATCCAAGTTAGTGTTAAAGGATTTGGTTAGATTGTCTATGTTAAATAGCCAATCTGGACCATTTCCTTGTTCATTAGGTATATTCTCATTAAAGGATACATTGATGCTTTCTTCAATAATCCTTAATCTTTTGTTGAACACTCTGTATGATTTGCTTTGAGTAGAGTATCCCACAAAGATTCCATCATCAGCTTTGCAGTCAAACTTACCAATTTGTTCTCTTGTAATCAAAAGAGTACAAGGACAACCAAACGATTTTAAGAAACATATGGAAGGTTTTCTTTTGTTAAAAAGTTCATATGGTGTTTTATGATGTGGCTTAACTATTAATACTCTGTTTTGTACATAACAGGCAGTATTAACAGCTTCAGCCCAAAAAGTAATTGGTAATTTTGAGTCTGCTAACATTGATCTTGCTGCTTCAATGATGGTTCTATTTCTTCTTTTAGCTACACCATTTTGTTGAGGAGTTCTAGGTGAGCTGTATTGCCTGTCAATACCTTTAAGATCACAAAAGTTAATTAGGTTAGCATTTTTAAATTCTGTGCCATTATCACATCTCATGGCTTTAACTTTTTGATCAGATGTGTTCTCCAGTTTAACAATTAAGTTCTTGATGAGTTCACTTGTTTCATCTTTTGTCTTGAGAAAGAAAACCCATGTATATCTGGAAAAGTCATCAGTAATAACAAGACAATATTGTTTCTTTCCAATACTCATTACATTTGTAGGTCCAAAAAGGTCCATATGTAAGAGTTGTAAAGGAACAGAAATAGAATTTACAATTTTGGACTTATGAGAAGACTTATGTTGTTTACCTTTTAGGCATGCAACACAGTGATGATCACACATGAACTGTTTTTGTGGTAATCCAATTACCAAGTTCTTTCTTACTAAATTGTTCATATTTTTAAAGTTTGTGTGACACATCCTTCTATGCCATAGTTCTGATTCAGTAGTGTTTGCCTTGGATATAAAACAGTTGACCTCATTTGAAGAAATGAGTTCCCCCCTATATCCAGGCAATACACATTGTTTCTCCTTAGAGTTCTCAAAACTACATATTTTTCATCTAAAACAAAGTTAGGAGAAAGAATGATGCACTCAATATCTGTGAAAAGAATCTTGTTCTTTTTATCACATACTTGAGACACACTGACAAGATTGTATTTTAGCTCAGCTACAAAAAATACATCATCAAAAGTAATTTTACCATTAGTAACTGTACCTTTGCCTGTAATCTTACCTCCCTTTGGGTTCTCACTAAAGGCCACATACCCTCCATCAAATGGCTTGAAATCCTTAAGAATTTGCAGATTTCCAGTCATATGCCTTGAGCATCCACTATCAATGTGCCATGTTCTACCTTCTTCAGGTATCTGAATGCTCTGCACAAGTAAGTAAAAGATTAGTTAAGTTTGGGAACCCAAGCTTTATATGTCTTGGGTTCATCCTTTGAGAAGTAAGATGTAGAAGATTTAATTTTAAACATTTTTGGTACCCATACCTGTTTAGTACTGGTGTTTTGTTTTACTACTGCCCATTTGTAATTGTTACTGGTGTCTGAGTTTACTACTGACCTTGGTCTGTACCCATTATATTTAGCTTTTGAATACTTTACTACTGATGGACCAGTAATATTTGGGTAATTACCATGTTTAGGATAACCAGTAGTGTTTTTAATATTTGGTTTGGCAGCAGTAGTATCTTTAAAATTAGGGTTTTTACCAGTAGTGTTTTGGTACTGGTACCCAACTGCATTGTAATTAGGGTTAGGATCAGTAGTAAACCTTTTAAAGTTTCTACTGGTGTTGGAAAAATTAAAATATTATTTATTTTGATTTAATTTTCCATTATTTTTGAAATAATTGCTGTTCTTTGGGCTTCCAACTCTTTTATTTTGCACAAACCTTGGGGCATTTCTTCCAAATTTTGGTATTTCAGATTTTTTTGTTTTATTTACTACTGATGGATCAGTAGTATCTTTTATCCTTTGTGTTTATGCTTTTTCTTTTGAATTTTTAAATTCTTTGAACTCTTTGCAGTTAATTGGATTGAAGTGACAATCCTTTGCTAGATGATTTACTTTGTTGCAAATAACACATCTTAATTTCTTATCCTTAGCACCTTCAGGTTTTCTTTGATCTAAGAGTTGATTTTTATTTCTTTCATTTCCCCTTCTTAAAATTTTTGGTATATTTTCTGCATCATATTTAGGAGAGTCATTTTGACTTTGTATACACACGTACGTTTTGTCAAAGGTGGGTGCACAGGATTTTGAAAATTTCATCACAGCATCATTAGGTTCTCTATTATACACACGTACTAAAACAGCAAATTCTAGGTCATTAGATCTTTTATTCCTTTGTGCAATAATATATTTGCTGATCTTTTTCACAAATTCATTTAACTTGTTTTGGAACATCACAGCATCATTAGGTTTAATAAAGTTCATGCACCAAAGTTGATAAAGAGTTCTCTCAGAGTGAGGATACTCTTTTTCATATAAGAATAAATCACACTTCTTACTTGTATATTCAAAGAAGTACATGTTGACTGTTGGTAGCACATTCCAGGCTTGAATATTCTCTGGATTTGTAAACTTCTCTGGATATTCATCTGGATAGAAAGCAGCATCAATCATTTCTGTAATGTAACCTGCAGCTGAATTCTTCCAGGTCTTCTTGGTCATTCTTGGTTTACCAATAATCAACATCTTGATTATGTCACTTCTGGTTAGGGACATGACTAAAGGTTTCCAAGCTCTAAATCTTTGAGTGACCTTATCTTCTCTAACAATCTCAATCACATCATCTATACATCTCCAGTTGATGATTGGATTGCTTTCTAGGGGAGCAATAGGAAGATCATGAACTTGAACTATTTGTAGTTTCTTCTTTGGTTGTTCTAGTTCAGATTGATCAGCCTTCCTTTTTCTTGTAGTTAAAGAGAGTTCACCAGATGTTTCACCAGTTATAGTTTTTCTTTCTTTCATTTCTTTGGAGTTTATCTGTTCAATCTTCGTGGTGTCCATCTCTTTAATCTTTTGTTCAAGAAGGTCCTTCTTCTCCACACAGTACTTTTTAATTAAATTGATCAACTTCATTCTTCCAAAGGCCTTTGTGTTGTGACCTCTTGACTTCAAGAATGTGACCATTTCTTTCTTCTTGTCTGCAAATTGTTCTGGCATATCAGCCTTCTGCTCTTTGCATTCTTGTACTTGTGCTTCAAGAAGTTCTATTGTTTCAGATTCAAGTTGCCTTATTTTTTGTAGTTCTCTTCGTTGTAATTCTTTTCTGGTTTCTGCAACATGTTTGGTTTTGACCTTATATTGAAATTGTGGCAGTTTTGATATGTCAGCTATATCTGCCAATTTTATATCTGTGAAGGGTTGTCTTAGTATTCTAGCCCTTTCTGCTAATTTTCTGTTCTCAATGACTAGAGAGGCTTCAACCTTCTTCAAATAGTTTGCCCTTTTTACTTTCCACCTATCCTGCTTGGCTGATTTAGCATAATTGATTTTGTTGACCATTTCATGACCTTGTGCTCTGTTAGGTTGGTCTTCATTAGCAATTTCCTTTCCCTTTCCTATGTAATTGTCACTCTTTTCATCTGGAGCTGCTTCAATTCTAAATTTGTGACCATAGGTATGTATTTGTGACACGGGAATTATTTTGGGATGTGGAGGTAGAGTGCATTCATCAACTTCTAACCAGTTGATATCATCATCAATATCTTTCACCACCAATTGTGTTGACTTTGTTGTTGGTGATGGTGGAATTATTACTGCAGGCTCTAGTAGAGGTGGCAGCTCAATAATATCATCAGTAGTAGCCAAGGTAGTTACTGCTGGTTTGTCTTCATGAATTACTACTGATAGGGCATCAGTAGTGTTTGCTGCCTCTTCTTGATTTACTACTGCTATGACATCAGTAGTAGTAGGAGTTACTACTGATGCTTCTTGTTGAGCTTGTTCTTCCATAGGAGCAGTAGTAGTAGCCCTCTTTTCTAGGTTAACTTGGCCTTCATCAACCTTTGTTTCTTTAAGATTGAGGAGAGAAGTTGATGCTGCTGCAATAGATTCATCTATCATGCTTTGTATGTTTTCTGTCTCAGGATGAACCAAAGAAGATTCAACAAGCAATGAAGGATTCAAACTGGATTGAGGCAATGCAAGAAGAACTCCTTCAATTCAAATTACAAGCTGTTTGGACACTTGTACCTTTACCCAAAGGAAAAAGAGCCATTGGAATAAGATGGATCTTTAGAAACAAGAAAGATGAAAGAGGTATAGTGATCAAGAACAAAGCCAGACTTGTAGCCCAAGGATACACTCAAGAAGAAGGAATAGACTATGATGAAGTATATGCTCATGTTGCAAGAATTGAAGCAATAAGAATATTCCTAGCATATGCTTCATACAAGAAGTTTAAAGTCTATCAAATGGATGTGAAGAGTGCATTCCTATATGGGAAAATTGAAGAAGAAGTATATGTGTGTCAACCTCCAGGTTTTGAAGATCCAGAAAATGGTGACTATGTATTCAAACTAGACAAAGCTTTGTATGGCCTACATCAGGCACCAAGAGCATGGTATGATACATAATCATCATACTTGTCGAATAATGATTTTAAAAGAGGAGCTATTGACAAGACTCTGTTCACAAGAAAGGTCAAAAATGATATACTACTAGTTCAAATCTATGTAGATGATATCATTTTTGGATCAACAAATGATTTATTGTGTAAAGAGTTTGAGGATCAGCCTTCCTTTTTCTTGTAGTTAAAGAGAGTTCACCAAATGTTTCACCAGTTATAGTTTTTCATTCTTTCATTTCTTTGGAGTTTATCTTTTTCAACCTTTGTTTCTTTAAGATTGAGGAGAGAAGTTGCTGCTGCTGCAATAGATTCATCTATCATGCTTTGTATGTTTTCCTTCTCCCCCTTAGTGAGCTCAAATGGTGGAGCATCACTACTATCAACCTTCATTTTCAGTCTCCTTATAATCTTTGTTTGTTGATGAAGCATGTGCTCATATAATCTCATTCTTTTGTTGATTGTGTTGATATGCTTCTTCATGTAGGACATGGTTTTTCCTTGATTGGTGAGATATGTAAGACAGTCATGTACAGTGGTTTCAAGGTATGCCAGCCTATCCGTCAATTGTTTTTGTTCAATACTGCCCTCACTCCTTCTAGCAAGATCATCGGGCTCACTAACAAGTACATTGGCTTTAAGGTTTTACATCCTTTCCGTCAAATCAATAGTTTCAGTTCTACCATCATCAAATCAAAGTACAGAAAATGACGCATCATTTATTAACCCAAAATATAGTAATTGTTAGGAATATTTATATAATATTCAATTAAAGATCTTGAAGAGATGGATCTAAAATGGCAGATGGCTATGCTGAGCCTGAGAACCAAAAGGTTCTTGAAGAGGACTGGTAGAACAAACCTTAACTACAACAAATGTGACAAGGCTGGATTTGACAAGACTAAAGTCAAATGTTACAACTGTAACAACCTTGGGCACTTTGCTAAAGAATGTCCTCAGCCAGACAAAAGATCAAACTCAACTGCTCTTGTTTCACAACAAGGACAAGGTTATGATTGGAGCTTTCAAGCAGAAGAACATGCACAGAATCAAGCTCTCATGGCTTTCACTGATTCTCCTACAAAGGTACATTCTAAATCTTGCACTCCTGAATGCATTAAAGCATATAAAGATTTAGAAAAACTTAATAAATAAACACTTGAAGAGATGATTCTAAATAGAAATAGAAGAATTGAATATAATGGTTGTATAGCTGATCTTGAAAATCAAATTAAAATTTATAAAATAACTGATCAAGAGATAAAAGAAAATTGCTACAAACCACTTATGAAAAAGAACATCTTGAATTAAAATTAAAAGAAACTTTGATCAAACTAGAAGAATATCAAATGGAATTAGAACAAAACAAATTAACTATTAAAAAGTTTGAAAGAAGTTCTCAAATTGTCAATGAATTAACAAGTAATCAAACCACTGAAAAAGTTGTGCATGGAGTGGGATATCATGCTGTTCCACCTCCAATTAATTTTATCCCTCCTCTTAAATCAAGCACAAAAAGAATTTTAGATGATTTAAAAATGACAAATAACTGTGAAACTAGTAATGAAACATCTGAATTAAATGATACATCTGATGATGATCAAACTACAAACTCAATTGATTCAAGTTTTCACACAGCACAAAGTCAAAATGACTCTCCTAATATGATGCAGAAAATATACCAAAAATTTTAAGAAGGGGAAATGAAAGAAATAAAAATCAACTCTTAGATCAAAGAAAACCTGAAGGTGCTATGGATAAGAAATTAAGATGTGTTATTTGCAACAAAGTAAATCATCTAGCAAAGGATTGTCACTTCAATCCAATTAACTGCAAAGAGTTCAAAGATTTTAAAAATTCTAAAGAAAAAGCAAAAACACAAAGGATAAAAGATACTACTGATCCATCAGTAGTAAATAAAACAAAAAAAATCTGAAATACCAAAATTTGGAAGAAATGCCCCTAGGTTTGTGCAAAATAAAAGAGTTGGAAGCCCAAAGAACAGCAATTATTTCAAATATAATGGAAAATTAATTCAAAATAAACAATATTTTAATTTTTCCAACACCAGTAGAAACTTTAAAAGGTTTACTACTGATCCTAACGCTAATTACAATGCTGTTGGGTATCAGTACCAAAACACTACTGGTAAAAACCCTAATTTTAAAGATACTACTGCTGCCAAACCAAATGTTAAAAACACTACTGGTTATCCTAAACATGGTAATTACCCAAATACTACTGGTCCATCAGTAGTAAAGTATTCAAAAGCTAAATATAATGGGTATAGACCAAGGTCAGTAGTAAACTCAGACACCAGTAACAATTACAAAAGGGCAGTAGTAAAACAAAACACCAGTACTAAACAGGTATGGGTACCAAAAATGTTTAAAATTAAATCTTCTACATCTTACTTCTCAAAGGATGAACCCAAGACATATAAAGCTTGGGTTCCCAAACTTAACTAATCTTTTACTTACTTGTGCAGAGCATTCAGATCCCTGAAGAAGGTAGAACATGGCACATTGATAGTGGATGCTCAAGGCATATGACTGGAAATCTGCAAATTCTTAAGGATTTCAAGTCATTTGATGGAGGGTATGTGGCCTTTGGTGAGAACCCAAAGGGAGGTAAGATTACAGGCAAAAGTACAGTTACTAATGGTAAAATTACTTTTGATGATGTATTTTTTGTAGCTGAGCTAAAATACAATCTTGTCAGTGTGTCTCAAGTATGTGATAAAAAGAACAAGATTCTTTTCACAGATATTGAGTGCATCATTCTTTCTCCTGACTTTGTTTTAGATGAAAAATATGTAGTTTTGAGAACTCCAAGGAGAAACAATGTGTATTGCCTGGATATAGGGGGAGAACTCATTTCTTCAAATGAGGTCAACTGTTTTATATCCAAGGCAAACACTACTGAATCAGAACTATGGCATAGAAGGATGTGTCACACAAACTTTAAAAATATGAACAATTTAGTAAGAAATAACTTGGTAATTGGATTACCACAAAAACAGTTCATGTGTGATCATCACTGTGTTGCATGCCTAAAAGGTAAACAACATAAGTCTTCTCATAAGTTTGAAATTGTAAATTCTATCTCTGTTCCTTTACAACTCTTACATATGGACCTTTTTGGAACTACAAATGTAATGAGCATTGGAAAGAAACAATATTGTCTTGTTATTACTGATGACTTTTCCAGATATACATGGGTTTTCTTTCTCAGGACAAAAGATGAAACAAGTGAACTCATCAAGAACTTAATTGTTAAACTGGAGAACACATCTGATCAAAAAGTTAAAGCCATGAGATGTGATAATGGCACAGAATTTAAAAATGCTAACCTAATTAACTTTTATGATCTTAAAGGTATTGACAGGCAATACAGCTCACCTAGAACTCCTCAACAAAATGGTGTAGCTGAAAGAAGAAATAGAACCATCATTGAAGCAGCAACATCAATGTTAGCAGACTCAAAATTACCAATTACTTTTTGGGCTGAAGCTGTTAATACTGCCTGTTATGTACAAAACAGAGTATTAATAGTTAAGCCACATCATAAAACACCATATGAACTTTTTAACAAAAGAAAACCTTCCATAAGTTTCTTAAAATCATTTGGTTGTCCTTGTACTCTTTTGATTACAAGAGAACAAATTGGTAAGTTTGACTGCAAAGCTGATGATGGAATCTTTGTGGGATACTCTACTCAAAGCAAATCATACAGAGTGTTCAACAAAAGATTAAGGATTATTGAAGAAAGCATCAATGCATCCTTTAATGAGAATATACCTAATGAACAAGGAAATGGTCCAGATTGGCTATTTAACATAGACAATCTAACCAAATCCTTTAACACTAACTTGGATTTAAATGCAGGTGATTCAAACCGTCATTCTCAAAAGGAAGGAACATCATCTTTCAATTCTGGTCAAGAAGAGATGAGATACATAGTAGTTGATGCTATTCCCACAGTTAATACTGAGAACAGTAATAACTCAGATTCTGGGAGCAGTAGTGAATCAGATAATGAGGACAGTAGTAATTCAAATACTACTGGTACCAGTAATAGTACTCATAATAGTACTGGTCCTAGCAATAACCTAAATTCTCAAAATACTACTGATCCCAGTAATAACTTAAATACTATTGATCCCAGTAGTAACTCTGAACCAGCAAATGATGATGAACCAAACATCAATGACAATGAAGAACCTCAAGAGGAACAAATCCCTGAGACAAATGAGTCAAATCTTGAAAATCAACTAGTAGTTGATAGAGCTACAAACTCAAGGACTCAAAAGAACCATCCATTAGACAATGTTCTAAGTGATGTTAACTCACAACTACAAACAAGAAGCAAATTAAATAAAAGTCTAACTGCAAACATGTGTAACATAAGTTTAATTGCTAATGAATGTATGTTTGAATGTTTTCTGTCTCAGGATGAACCAAAGAAGATTCAACAAGCAATGAAGGATTCAAACTGGATTGAGGCAATGCAAGAAGAACTCCTTCAATTCAAATTACAAGCTGTTTGGACACTTGTACCTTTACCCAAAGGAAAAACCATGTCCTACATGAAGAAGCATATCAACACAATCAACAAAAGAATGAGATTATATGAGCACAGGCTTCATCAACAAACAAAGATTATAAGGAGACTAAAAAAGAAGGTTGATAGTAGTAATGCTCCACCAGTTGAGCTCACTAAGGGGGAGAAGGAAAACATACAAAGCATGATAGATGAATCTATTGCAGCAGCAGCAACTTCTCTCCTCAATCTTAAAGAAACAAAGGTTGATGAAGGCTAAGTTAACCTAGAAAAGATGGCTACTACTACTGCTCCTATGGAAGAACAAGCTCAACAAGAAGCATCAGTAGTAACTCCTACTACTATTGATGTCATAGCATTAGTAAATCAAGAAGAGGCAGCAAACACTACTGATGCCCTATCAGTAGTAATTCCTGAAGACATACCAGCAGTAACTACCTTGGCTACTACTGATGATATTATTGAGCTGCCACCACTACTAGAGCCTGCAGTAATAATTCCACCATCACCAACAACAAAGTCAACACAATTGGTGGTGAAAGATATTGATGATGATATCAACTGGTTAGAAGTTGATGAATGCACTCTACCTCCACATCCCAAAATAATTCTCGTGTCACAAATACATACCTATGGTCACAAATTTAGAATTGAAGCAGCTCCAGATAAAAAGAGTGACAATTACATAGGAAAGGGAAAGGAAATTGCTGATGAAGACCAACCTAACAGAGCACAAGGTCATGAAATGGTCAACAAAATCAATTATGCTAAATCAGCCAAGCAGGATAGGTGGAAAGTAAAAAGGGCAAACTATTTGAAGAAGGTTGAAGCCTCTCTAGTCATTGAGAACAGAAAATTAGCAGAAATGGCTAGAATACTAAGACAACCCTTCACAGAAATAAAATTGGCTGATATAGCTGACATATAAAACTGCCACAATTTCAATACAAGGTCAAAACCAAACAAGTTGCAGAAACCAGAAAAGAATTACAACGAAGAGAACTACAAAAAATAAGGCAAATTGAATCTGAAACAATAGAACTTCTTGAAGCACAAGTACAAGAATGCAAAGAGCAGAAGGCTGATATGCCAGAACAATTTGCAGACAAGAAGAAAGAAATGGTCACATTCTTGAAGTCAAGAGGTCACAACACAAAGGCCTTTGGAAGAATGAAGTTGATCAATTTAATTGAAAAGTACTGTGTGGAGAAGAAGAAGGACCTTCTTGAACAAAAGATTAAAGAGAAGGACACCACGAAGATTGAACAGATAAACTCCAAAGAAATGAAAGAAAGAAAAACTATAACTGGTGAAACATCTGGTGAACTCTCTTTAACTACAAGAAAAAGGAAGGCTGATCAATCTGAACTAGAACAACCAAAGAAGAAACTACAAATAGTTCAAGTTCATGATCTTCCTATTGCTCCCCTAGAAAGCAATCCAATCATCAACTGGAGATGTATAGATGATGTGATTGAGATTGTTAGAGAAGATAAGGTCACTCAAAGATTTAGAGCTTGGAAACCTTTAGTCATGTCCCTAACCAGAAGTGACATAATCAAGATGTTGATTATTGGTAAACCAAGAATGACCAAGAAGACCTGGAAGAATTCAGCTGCAGTTTACATTACAGAAATGATTGATGCTGCTTTCTATCCAGATGAATATCCAGAGAAGTTTACAAATCCAGAGAATATTCAAGCCTGGAATGTGCTACCAACAGTCAACATGTACTTATTTGAATATACAAGTAAGAAGTGTGATTTATTCTTATATGAAAAAGAGTATCTTCACTCTGAGAAAACTCTTTATCGACTTTGGTGCATGAACTTTATTAAACCTAATGATGCTGTGATGTTCCAAAACAAATTAAATGAATTTGTGAAAAAGATCAGCAAATATATTATTGCACAAAGGAATAAAAGAAACCAACAGACTTTAGAAGGAGATCAAAGAAGAGCAAAACTGTTGGAAGAAAAAGAAAAGAAGAAGAAGATGTGAAAAGAAACTTGATTGATTGAAAGAGAATCAATAAGTTTAGGGGGAGATTGTTAGAATAAATCACAGTTCAACTTATTACTGATGCTGCAGTTAGTACTGATCATGGTTACTACTGATGAAGACTATGGTTATTACTGATGGGGCAGATACACTTGATACTGATGAGTTGATACTGGTGAAGACTGTAACTAACTTACTACTGGTCATGCATAAAGAGAAGATACAACTGATCATTAGTAGTTAATACTGATGTTGGTTTTGGACTTACTACTGATTATCAGAGTTACTACTGATCATCACATTTACTACTGATGATGCATATTTACTACTGGTGATTGCAGTTACTACTGATACGCGTATTTGGAAGCACATCAAGTCCGAGATCTTCGCAGAGTTAGTTATAGAATGTTATTCAATGTATATCTTTTATAATTCGATGTAAAGCAAGTCCTAGAATAACTAGGGTAAATAGTTAGGCTTCAAGGACTGCTATAAGTAGTTCCTTACAAATTGTAAACGTACGTGTGTATTGTTAATCAATAATATACATTGAAGCTTTTTGTGAATCACTGTGTTCTTAATATTATTGTTCATTGTTCATTCAATATACAGTATTCTATTGTTCTTAATATGTTAATACAAGTGTTGATCCGCTGCAACTTCTTGTTATTAGTAGATCTGGGTTGGCAATAACTTGTTTTGGTTATTTGATCCTGACAGTAATACAAGACAAAGTCATGATCGTGTAACAATTATCAACAAAACCATCCCTAACCCTAATCTATGATGATATCTTTCTCCTTTCCTCATGCTCTACCCCCACTCGACTCCTAATTTCCCCCATGCACTTCATAGTCGCCAGACAACTGATCAACTTTCCTTCTTCTCTCTAAATCCATCGAGTTTTAGCCTAACTATAAATTCTTATTGGCGAGACACCTAATTACCCTCTAATATATTGTTAAAAGTTGAATTCAATTTGGAAAGCTCACATTTAGATTGGAACACACATTGTCAAAACGTCACAAGATTAGTGTGTTTGGACCTGTAGTTAGCTAAGAATGAATTTATTTTTTAAATTCATTTGATATAATGTAAACATGTACATGAATAAAAAAAAATTACCTACAGTAAAACGTCCATAAATTAATACTCGATAAAATAATAACCTCGATATTATAATTAATAATGTTGGAATATGCTTCACGCGTATAACATATAGTTATATGGCTAGTTGTTTGTGAGCCTAAAGGGTCACACACTTAAACACTAAACACCATTATATAATTAGTGTAATTAGTGTAATTACAGTAATTATTAATATATAAGCTATAAGCTTGTGTATAATAAGTTTAATATTAATTGTTAATATTGAAACTTTATTGTGAGCAAAATGGAAGAAACAAATGACTAGGGACTAAAGTGCAAATGGAACAATGGTTTATGGAAATCATTGATGGGTCTTTATGGCACCATTAAGAGTGTTGAATGGCTACATAAACTCACCCTTGACCACCCATTTGGCCGCCCCCTCTCTCTAACACTTGTAGGTGTTTTTGTTTTCTTTTGCTCTCAAGAATCAAGGACTAGCATCCTCCTTTGGTGTTCTTGATTGTGTTGTGTGGACTTTCTTTTAGAGGTATTCTAATTGAATACTTGGTTTCAATCCATCACCAACTCCATCCGAATACACAATAATCAAAGGCGGGTATGAATTCTTATACCATTCTCTTTGATTTTCTTATAGTTTAATTGTATGATTGATATCAAGATCCGTTCATGGTGATAAATACTTTCCGCTGCGTTTTGTTAATTGTTTTAACCGAAAATCACCATTAGTGGTATCACGAGTCATTATATTAATCATATAATTAGCTAGATTTTGTGAAAAGTGGCAAAAATCAAACGATTTTGGTGTTTTTTTACAAACCGATCGGACGAAAATTAAACCCTTCGGGTTTTTATTTTGATTTTCGGTTTTGTATAATTATGAGGGTTAAAATAACGTATTTTTGGAACCCTATTGTCACTTGTTACAAAATCAAAATCAAAAAATTAATCTAGTTTATTGAATTTTTTGATTATTTGGCTTGGAATTACTTGTTTAATTATGTTTTTTGATATGGCAAAACATGTATTTTTGCCATATCCCAAGCCAAAGCCTTGTCAATTGTTGCTTGTTTGTGCAAACCGATGAAAGCCTAGACCATTTGTGAATGAATGTGGTTGATGTTTGGTTGTTTGGTTGTTTGGGAAAAGCCTTGTTTTTTTTGGCTTAATTGTTGTAATTTGTTTCATTTATTTTTCTTTTATTTTTGGTGCCATTTTTGGGGCAATTTGTAATGTAAAAGTAATAGAATAGATTGTATTTATTTTATCTTTTTATTGTAAATTGTTGATAAAAAATATTGACGACTAATGAAGAAAACAACAAATTTCCGTCACAAAAGCGAGGGCTGTACGAAAACAGGTTTTCCAGAGGCATACGGACTCCGTTTTGGGCGATTAAAAAGCCTAAAATGCTTGCAAAGTCGTGGGCTACAACTTTCCAGAAGGCCGGGAAGACCAACGAAGATTCCTTCAGTGACTTTTCGGGCTTCAAAGTCTGCTGGAATTTTCTGGCAGATTACACTTTTTCACAATTTTGGGTTCTACTTGCTCAAGAATGTCTTGGAGCAAGTGGGAGCCCATTGGGTTTATGTAGGCCCGTTTGGGTTCATGTTGGCCCATCCCCTAGTTTGACCCTTCGGTCCGTCGTGATGACTCACGTGACCGAACCTAGGATTTCATCGGTTGAGGTTTGCACAAAATTTGTTGCATGTTTTATTTATGTTTGTGGTTGTTTTCTTTTCCTATTAGATACAAGTAAATAAAACAATTAAAAATAGTTTTTTGACACAAAAATTAAAACATCCAAACATTTAATCATCGATAATTACTAGTTAATCATTGATGATTAAACCTTTAATCTAAAATTGTTTTGAGATTAAACTAAGTTTAAATATGATTTGAAACTTAAAATAATAGTTAATCATTGATGATTAAACCTTTAATCTAAAATTGTTTTGAGATTAAACTAAGTTTAAATACGATTTGAAACTTAAACCTTAATAATCGTTAAATGTTTTTACCGTTTATTAAACGACTTATGAAGTGATATGAATGAAGTACATGATTCATTCATATCTTAATAAAATTTTATTAATTAAAATTTAACATACCTAAAATTTAAGTCACGCCGTCCAATCGGTTGTAAATCACTTGCTTCTATTTTTGAATTCACGTGAGACGTGGTTTGAATCTAGATCCGAGGTCATTATTCTCTACGCGTGAGACCTAGAGCTATTTTGACATGATTTCACATTGGATGACTTAATCGAGTTAACGGTGAGACCTTGACTCGAGGCGACGATGCGACAAACATGCCACTTGACCCTAGATGCTTGTTCACTAGGTGCCATGAAGTCCCATACCTCTGAGAGTTGCACTTGTAATGCAATTGTTGATCGTCACCTACCTATTGGATCTATCACCTCTAGCAGATCAACTGATGCGGTGATAGAAGCTCAATGGGATCTTAGCTTTTAATTAAAATTAATTGGGTAGTTAATTGATTAAAAGAAATTATTATTGAAAATACTATTTTTTGAACTTTGGTTGTTATACAGATAACAACAACATCAAAACCTAAGTATCTCCACTCAAAAATCAGTTCTTGAAAACTGAAACTGACTAATATCAACTTTATCTTCTGATATCGAATTCTAAGGATTGTCCTTAGAGATGAGAAAGTTGATACACCTATAAGAGGCCTTACCTGAGGCACCTCCTGTCAGTGATTCTGCTGCTGTTCGTCAAGCCTTTACCGAAACGTTTAACGAACACCAAGAAGTTGCTACTCATATGCTTGTGAGCATGAACCCCGAGATTCGAAAGTACTTCGAGGAACTCACAACATATGACATGATAAGCGAGTTGAAAATGATATTTCAACAAAAGGCAGAACTTGAACTGTTCAAAACAGTTAAAGCATTCCATGCTTGCAATCAGGAGGACGGCCAATCAGTTAGCACTTACATCTTGAATATGCAATGCTATCTTGATCCAATGGAACGTCTTGGTTACCCCTTACCACAAGTTCTTGGAATGAGCTTGATTCTTACCTCACTATCCAAGGACTATGACCAGTTTGAAAAGTGTTTTAAAAGTACATAGCATGGGGAAGACAATCGTTGAACATGCTATGGTAAAACTGGTTGAGCAAGGGTTACCCAATACTTTTCTTGCAATCAGGGAAGGTAAACCGCAAGCACAAGGCAAGAGTCTAGGTAAGGGTAAGCTAGTTTACTTTTCCAAACCTACGATTACCCCACCTGCTAAAAAGGAGCACCCTGCAAAGGATATTTCTTGCCATCATTGCGATGAAACTGGCCATTGAAGGAGGAATTGTCCTGCCTACGTGGCAGAGTTGATGAAGGACAAATGTGTTCTAGTTAGCACATTAGGTATCTTCATTATAGAACTCTATACTTTTCGTGATAAATCTTGAGTGTATGACACTAGTTGTGGAACTCACATTTACACAAATGTGCAAGATTAAATGTGAAGTAGAAAGCTAAATGAATGGAAGCTGTGATCTTATCCTTCCTAATGCGTTAATTATTGTTTTGAACAATTATCAATTATGCATTGTTTAGCTTTATCGTTTGTTGAATAATGGATTATGATATTTTGTTTTATGAAAAATAACATTTCTTTATAACTATTCATTGTAATAGTATGTTTGAAATTAATATGCATGATCCTAATTCAAACGATAGTTCTATATACAAATGTAGCACTCAAGAATCCAAATTGGTTTGGATTCTACTTACCTAGATCATCGTCATCTTTTCCACATAAACAAGAAACGCATTTTGATACTAAAACTCGACGGGCTTCTTTACAAATGATTATGAATCATTTAAAATGCCTCTCTTGTATATTATGGAAAGATAACAAGAAAGATTTTCTCCCAAGTTGTCGAAAGAGCTACAAATCTACTTGGACTCATACATACTGATGTATGTGGCCCTTTTAGAACTAAGACTAGGGAAGGTGCCACCTACTTTCACTGATGATATCATTCGATGTGGTTATGTTTACTTGATTAAACATCAACATGGAAGCTTTAATGATATCAGTCGCTATGGTTATGTTTACTTGATTAGACATAAACATGAAATCTTTGAAACGTTCAAAGCTTTCTAAAGTAAAAGTAGAAAATCAACTTAGCAAGACAACAAAGGCTTTCAGTCCTGATTAAGGATGAAAGTACATGAGTCAAGAGTTTCCGGATCATCCCTCACATCGTGAGATTGTCTCACAATTCACTCTTTCATACACTCCACAAGATAATGGTGCGTCTGGAAGGAGATATCGGACCCTGTATGACATGGTGCGATCTATGATGAGTCCTACTACTCTTACACTATCCTTTTGAGGGGCATGCACTGAAGTCTGCTGCTCGAATACTTGATATGGTTCCGACCAAAAGGTTAAAAAGACACCATATGAGATATGGCGTGGGAAAGTCCCTAATTTGTCTTACTTGAGGATCTGGGGTTGTGAGGATCTCGTGGAACGAGACATGCCGAACAAACTTGAGCCCATATCTATCAAGTATATCTTCGATTACTATTTTACTTCCCAACTGAGAACAAATGGTTGTTACTCGGTATGCTGAGTTTCTTGAGAACAGTCTCATTTCACAAAGCAAGTGGGAGCATTATAGACTTTGACAAGATTCAAAGTGAAGATACACAACCTTCTGGTAACACTAGCAAATATCATTCTGAGGCTGGACATATAGATGTTGGACCACAGGATGATGTTGTTCCCATTCATAGATCCGCAAGGACACTTCATGCACCTGAACGATATAGATTTATGTCGATGCTGAGGAGCAAGTTTCGAGGATCATTATGAACCCCCTAACTATCAATTTGCATTATCGAATTTTGAATTCGAAAAATGACTTGAAGCTATGAATGCGAAAATAAAATCCATAAGAGACAATCAAGTTTTGAACTTAGTTGATCTTTCTCAAAACAGTAAGACTGTTGACATGGATGAAAATATACACACCTATAAATCTCTCATAGTAGCAAAAGGTTACACTCAATCCTATTGGATTGACAATGATGAAACCTTCTCGCCTGTTACTAAAGACATTAGGATTCTTATAGCCAAAGTAGTGTACTATGACTATGAAATTTGGTTGATGATGAAATCAAAACGTTTGTTTCACCTAAAACCCAAACTGAGTATGTGTATATATGAAAGCTAGTGGGAGCGTTGTCGTTTCTCAAGTCATACATGTTGATGACATGTCACTCATGTGAAACAATATACCATGCTACAAGACGAAAATCCTGGCTTGGAAAATGTTTCGACATGATGGATTGTAGGGACACGACATACATGTAACGACCCGAAATTTGAATAAAATAAAATTTGAGAAAAATATGATAAATAAGGATAATTCATTTCAGAACCGTAGGAATTGGTTTCGTGTCGTTTGGACACCGTATGAGAAAGTTATGGACGAAACCGGGTCGAGACAAAGACCGAAAAGTGCAGCCTAGCTGACTGGTAGAGTTCACGGCGCGAAGTGGAGTTCGCGATCGCGAACTCCGTCCAGGGACTTGGGGTTTTCAGACATTGAGTTCACGACCTGTTACCGATCGCGAAGTGTTCACGACACGCGAACTTCGCGACGCGAAGTCTGTTCACGGCGTGAACTTTGCGAGATCAGCTGTATTAAATCGGGAAAGCTAGGGTTTTCACTCATTTCTACCATTGTTGAAGGGCAGCCGATTTTAGAGAGAGAAGGGGCGATTTTGGTGATTCCTTACTCAAATCTTCATCAATCTTGAAGGATCTAAACATCAAAGGTAAGATTTCTTGATTGTTGATGTTATCTAGCTAGTTATGAACTTTGTATGGGTAGAAATGGTGGTTTGGGGAACCATCCATGTTATCTTTGGGGAAGATGACTAATTATGGGTGTAGAACACTCATTGTAAGCTTGTAAATGATGTGTACAAATTAGATTTGGGTTATTGATGGAAATCTTGAACTAGGGTTTTGGGGTTTCACCAAGTTGGATGAACTTGGTGGTTAAGAATGTTGTTATGGGTTTATTGGTAGCTAGTTATGGATAATAACTAGATTATATGATGATATTGATGGTAGGTCAAGAAGACCTAAAGATTGGTGACATTTCACAAGTTGGAAGGCAAGGATTCGTGTTGTTAGACACGATTTGGAATTAGCTTGGCTAAGGTGAGTACATGAGACTTTTACTGAGTACATAGCAAATGATTTTGAAAACTATGATGTTTTAAGAGTCTTTATTAATAAACATTTTTAATAAAGATATGATTGATATGATGAGAAAATGCTAGTAATAGACTATTTTAGTATGTCTAAATGATTGATGATTTTGAAAGAGATTATGATTATGAAAAGTAATTAATGAGTTTTTATAAATAAGATGTATGAATAAAGATAATGATTTGAAAGAGCTTGATAATCGATTTATTGATAATATGTATTAATAAAGCTTGAGACAATGATTTTAAAGTAATGAGTATCAATTAGTATATTATACTAATAAAAGTAGATATTGAAATACTAAGAGGATAAGTAATAAGTGACTAGTAATAAACATGTATTCTAGTCAAAGAAGGGTCAAAGTAACATGATTTTGATAAAAGATAAATATGTTTTAAATTAGCAAAGGACTTGGTAAAGTCAAGATTTAAAATGAAATAATAAAGAGAATAGCATGATAAATTAGAATAAATGTATTCTAATAAGTGATGAAAGGAGCTGATGCTCATATTTGATGAAAGGAGCTGAGGCTCATATGTGAAATGAAAAATCCGGAATAAGACCGCCCAGAAATGGGGGAGCATGAGACGTCTACTTGGGGTGGTACCTCCCTGCGCAAAGAGTAGAATGTCACAGTTTACGACACTCAATGATGAGTGAGCATGACGACCCGGGAACGGGGAGAGCTTATGAATCTCGGTAAGATGGGGGTTCCCAATTACCTTGATAGTTTACCTATGACGTCCCATATCGGGAGAGTTGGCTTCGGAGAGGTCCGTTGCATATGTGATAATGAAAGTGTAAGTTTGGAGATAACTTACAAGTATGTGATTAGATGACGAGTAAGCTTATGGTAAGCTTATTAGTTTATACGGTTAAATGAATGGAAGATGAATATTGAATTAATAAGAAATGATAAGGATAAGTATTTTTAATGTTATAAATAATATTTTATAAATCTTTTGAGAACGGGTCGAAAACCCATGTATCTCACGAGACTATTTTGTCTCACGTACTACTTTGTTTTTGGCTATGTACTCAGGTTCAGGATCGTTGGATTAGAGGGTCGCGTTAGAAGTGGCCTAGTGTTGATTAGCTCGGGAGCTCGTAGGTAGTTCTCGTTTATCCTATGGTTATGATATTATCTTTGTAACACCGGATTTTATAACTCTGATAAATGTTTTAATGGTTTTTGTTAAACCGTATTTTGGGAACATTGGACATTGTATTATTTTTATTTAAAAATATGTTTAAAAGGTGTTTTGAAAATTGAGGTGTTACAACTTGGTATCAGAGCTATAGTTTAAGTGAATTAGGTAGGTTTGACCTCCCTAGTCTTAAGCTATGCTAAGTAGGACCATATGTTTTCCATAGGATGTCCTTGATCAGTCCGTTGAGACAGTACAGTATGGGTATATTAGGGTCGATCCCTAAGTGAAAGGATAATGTTTTGGGCTATATGGGTTATGTTTGACTAATAAGTCAATCTTTGAATTTTGATGGTTTATTATGTTAATATAGAAAATGGTGAACCCAAGAAGTGGAGAGATTCCACGAGATCATGAGACGGATTCAAATCGAATCCCGACTCATCCCGGTAATAATGGAGAAGGTTCCGGTTTGGATGCAAATCAAACCCCGGTAACTATGGAAGCTATCCAGAAATTATTTACCCAAATAAGGGAAGTGGTGAATGAGGATGTGAACCGGATCTTGACTAACCGGTTCAATGAAGAGAAGAATGATAATTCTAAGTCCCGTGGGGGAAGTAAGTCTTCGGGTAGCAAGACCCGTACTGTGGAGCCATCGACCGAGGAAAGCGATGATTCGGGGTCAGAGGAACGGGAAGGATGTACATACAAGACATTCATGACGTGCAACCCCGGTGTGTATTATGGAAGTTCGGAACCGAAGGTGACAATGCGTTGGATTCGGGAAACCGAGCAAGTGCTAGAAAGTAGCAAGTGTTTAAAGAAAGACATGGTCATTTATGCATCCCGACAGTTGAAGGATGAAGCGTTGACATGGTGGGATACCATGTATGAGACTTTGGGAAAGAAAGTGTACAAGATGTCGTGGAAAGAGTTCACGAGAAGGTTGATGGAAAAGTTTTGTCCCGAGAGAGATCTAGAAGAGTTGCAAGAAGAGTTCATGTTCATCAAGAAGGGAAATATGTCGGTGGAAGAATACACCAAAAAGTTTACGGGATTACTTCCGTTTGTAATCAAGTCCTATCCTACGGAGCGTATGAAGGTGGTTCGGTATGCAAATGGACTACCACCGGAGTTTGAATTGGAAGTCAAGCGAGCGACCACGTTGGATGAGGCCATTAGTACCGCTCGGAGTGTTGAAAGGGTGTTTCGGCGAAGGGCACAAGAGTCGGCATCAGGAAAAGAAAAGAAGAAGTTTGATAGTAGCTTGGGGTTAACAAAGAGAGAAGGATTGGGGTCGAGTTCGTCAAAGCATAGTGGTATTGGAAGTTGTCAAAGTTGTGGAAAGAGTCACCGTGGGGAATGCAAGGCAAATTCAGCTATATGCTTCAAGTGTGGTCGAGTAGGACACCGAGCAAAGGATTGCAAAGTAAGGAACCTCGAGGAAGTGGAATGCTACACTTGTCACGAGGTGGGACACTTTAGTAGTGCGTGCCCAAGGAAGAGGACCGACACGTCAGCATCAACCGCCAACAGGAATCGGGTGAAGGAAACCCGTGGGGCCGCTTCAGGTAATGCATTTATGGAATTTTGATAGATAATTAGAATTCAATTGCTTTTATGTCGCACAAATTGGTGCTTATGTGATATAAGTATGGAAATAATATTAGATAGAATATATGATGTGAAAAATAAGTTTGGGAGATAATCTCCCCGAGTTATTATGCGTATAGTTATGGGTTGGCGACCGGTATGTCGCGGGAAATAAGACTAGAAAGGATTATATCGTCATAAATTATCGGAAGGTGAATCATAAGATTTGTAGCTGTGTTCAAAGAAAGGGTAGTAGTACAGTGAAGTACTAAGTTTCGGTAAGACTGGTAAAGTATGAATGGAAAGCTATAGAAATAATGATTTTGAAAATAGAACTTTAGTGTTCGGTGGGAATCCTGATAAGTAGTGCAGATATTCAAGTCAGGGTTGACGTATGCAATGGCAAGGGTGAATAGTTTGTTATTGGTAAAGTTTATAAAAATAAAAAAAAAAAAAAAAAAAAAAGAGAGAAAAATGAGATAGTTCAAGATTGGGTATCGATCGGAGTCAATGGGTTGACTCATAAGGACCGTGTGAATCGGTAAAATATGGATAATTAAAAGGGTGTTAGTGGTTACCTCGGTGGTAAATGAAAGATCGGAAAATATTAATGTTGAGAAAGCATGTTTAGTAAAGGTCGATTGATAAATAAATTGGTTAGTGAATTTGTGCATACCGTATGGTATTGTGTGTAAGTGGAAAAGTGAAAATGTGAATAGAAAATGTGGTTGATTATGAAAGAAAATGATAGCATGATGCTAAACGAATGAGGCATACATGAATGGTATGCAAGGTGAAATGGTATTGTATGAGTCACTTTGGATTGGAGGCTTTCCGATCATTGTGACAGTTTGGGATCGTGATGGATTGGAGGCTTTCCGATCATCTCGACAAGATAGTTAAAGTATAATTTGTTATATAAGGGATATGATGTTTGTATCTGACGTATGTAGAACCATATGGTTAGTTGTTATTATGATTCTTATGGCAAGTGAGAACTTGGGTTGAAAACGCGAGTAGTGTTTAAGTAGAAGTATGAGTAGGGGATACCTACAAGTTAATGGTTCATGAAAAAGGAATGCTTTAGAAAGCAAAGTGGTTAGTAGCCAATGAGTGGTGAAAGATGTATATCGGGTGGTTAGGCCACAATTGGATGTGACTGAGGCTCTAAAGCCGGTAATCGGAAATTACAAGTATGGTATAAGGACGTTTGAAGGAAATTATAAATGGTATAAGTAATTGGATGAAAGTTAAAAAGTAATAGAAATTTGGTATTGATTCAAGTGGAAATGGTTAATCGATTGTAGAAAATTGAAATCAGAGAAGAGAGAAACAATTGAGAAAGGAAATTTAAATATTGGAATCAGGAACGAAAAGCTTGGGAAGCGATGCCTTAGTAATAAAGAATATGTGGAATTTAGCAAGGTAAGTTGACTTATTCATAAGTCAAGGTTAGTCAACTAGTAGATTGCTGACTTTGGTAAAAATTGGATTTTTGATTTTTGTTTAAAGGAGGTTAGTCGAGGATAAGGGCATAATGTATCCTGTATGTGTGTATGATAGTGGTTGATTGATTAATGGAAATAATTGTAGACAAAGGGTGTGACTTTGACCGTTGGGCAATTCGAATGGAATTTAGAAATCGAGTATGATTATTGTTGGACCATGAAGGTAAGGTCCATCGTTAAGGAATTTATGGTTAATGGAATCACTAGTGGGTAAGGAAATTGTCAAGAAATGGTTGACCTTGTACTAAGTCAAAGATGGAACAATGTTGACAATCTGGTCAAAGTGATGGGTTGACTAACATTTTGGTCAAATGGTTATTAGTAATGATTGGGTCATATCATCTCAATGGGGGTGAGGAGTTTGGTTAAATGACGGGAAGTGTTAAGGTTAAATTGTGAAATTTTGAACCGTTCGGATATTGGGAACTCGAGTTTGGATCTTTGGCCGTTTGGGTATAACGGGTCAAGTGGGAAATTAATTGCGTAAGTATTATTGAATCATAAGTTGGAAGTGGAATGAGGATCGGAAATCCTTGAGTTGATTCCGAGGACGGAATCCTTTTAAGGGGTGGATAGTTGTAACGACCCGAAATTTGAATAAAATAAAATTTGGGAAAAATATGATAAATAAGGATAATTCATTTCAGAACCGTAGGAATTGGTTTCGTGTCGTTTGGACACCGTATGAGAAAGTTATGGACGAAACCGGGTCGAGACAAAGACCGAAAAGTGCAGCCTAGCTGACTGGTAGAGTTCACGGCGCGAAGTGGAGTTCGCGATCGCGAACTCCGTCCAGGGACTTGGGGTTTTCAGACATTGAGTTCACGACCTGTTACCGATCGCGAAGTGTTCACGACACGCGAACTTCGCGACGCGAAGTCTGTTCACGGCGTGAACTTTGCGAGATCAGCTGTATTAAATCGGGAAAGCTAGGGTTTTCACTCATTTCTACCATTGTTGAAGGGCAGCCGATTTTAGAGAGAGAAGGGGCGATTTTGGTGATTCCTTACTCAAATCTTCATCAATCTTGAAGGATCTAAACATCAAAGGTAAGATTTCTTGATTGTTGATGTTATCTAGCTAGTTATGAACTTTGTATGGGTAGAAATGGTGGTTTGGGGAACCATCCATGTTATCTTTGGGGAAGATGACTAATTATGGGTGTAGAACACTCATTGTAAGCTTGTAAATGATGTGTACAAATTAGATTTGGGTTATTGATGGAAATCTTGAACTAGGGTTTTGGGGTTTCACCAAGTTGGATGAACTTGGTGGTTAAGAATGTTGTTATGGGTTTATTGGTAGCTAGTTATGGATAATAACTAGATTATATTATGATATTGATGGTAGGTCAGGAAGACCTAAAGATTGGTGACATTTCACAAGTTGGAAGGCAAGGATTCGTGTTGTTAGACACGATTTGGAATTAGCTTGGCTAAGGTGAGTACATGAGACTTTTACTGAGTACATAGCAAATGATTTTGAAAACTATGATGTTTTAAGAGTCTTTATTAATAAACATTTTTAATAAAGATATGATTGATATGATGAGAAAATGCTAGTAATAGACTATTTTAGTATGTCTAAATGATTGATGATTTTGAAAGAGATTATGATTATGAAAAGTAATTAATGAGTTTTTATAAATAAGATGTATGAATAAAGATAATGATTTGAAAGAGCTTGATAATCGATTTATTGATAATATGTATTAATAAAGCTTGAGACAATGATTTTAAAGTAATGAGTATCAATTAGTATATTATACTAATAAAAGTAGATATTGAAATACTAAGAGGATAAGTAATAAGTGACTAGTAATAAACATGTATTCTAGTCAAAGAAGGGTCAAAGTAACATGATTTTGATAAAAGATAAATATGTTTTAAATTAGCAAAGGACTTGGTAAAGTCAAGATTTAAAATGAAATAATAAAGAGAATAGCATGATAAATTAGAATAAATGTATTCTAATAAGTGATGAAAGGAGCTGATGCTCATATTTGATGAAAGGAGCTGAGGCTCATATGTGAAATGAAAAATCCGGAATAAGACCGCCCAGAAATGGGGGAGCATGAGACGTCTACTTGGGGTGGTACCTCCCTGCGCAAAGAGTAGAATGTCACAGTTTACGACACTCAATGATGAGTGAGCATGACGACCCGGGAACGGGGAGAGCTTATGAATCTCGGTAAGATGGGGGTTCCCAATTACCTTGATAGTTTACCTATGACGTCCCATATCGGGAGAGTTGGCTTCGGAGAGGTCCGTTGCATATGTGATAATGAAAGTGTAAGTTTGGAGATAACTTACAAGTATGTGATTAGATGACGAGTAAGCTTATGGTAAGCTTATTAGTTTATACGGTTAAATGAATGGAAGATGAATATTGAATTAATAAGAAATGATAAGGATAAGTATTTTTAATGTTATAAATAATATTTTATAAATCTTTTGAGAACGGGTCGAAAACCCATGTATCTCACGAGACTATTTTGTCTCACGTACTACTTTGTTTTTGGCTATGTACTCAGGTTCAGGATCGTTGGATTAGAGGGTCGCGTTAGAAGTGGCCTAGTGTTGATTAGCTCGGGAGCTCGTAGGTAGTTCTCGTTTATCCTATGGTTATGATATTATCTTTGTAACACCGGATTTTATAACTCTGATAAATGTTTTAATGGTTTTTGTTAAACCGTATTTTGGGAACATTGGACATTGTATTATTTTTATTTAAAAATATGTTTAAAAGGTGTTTTGAAAATTGAGGTGTTACAATACATACTTGAAGTAAAGATCTATAATGATAGATCAAAGCGGTTAATTGGTTTAAGTCAAAGTGCTTACATTGACAAAATTCTAAATGGTTTAGAGTGGTACTCCCAAATGAGGAAGTCCTCGTATGCCACACAATGTAAACTTGAGTGAGACTCAAGGACCTTCCACACCTGATGTGGTGAAGCGGATGAATGTAATCCCCTATGAATCGGCTATTACATTCATCATGTACGTTGTAAGAAGTACTAGGCCAAATGTAACGTCCTTAGGGGACCTTACTAGAAAATACCAACAGAATTCATGAGAGAGTCACTGGATTGCTGTTAAGAATACATTGAAGTATTTTAAAGTACTGGATATATGTTTCTTGGTCATGGTGGAGATACTGAACTGAAACTAAGTATACTTGCTATACTTATGTTGGTTTTGAAATAGGGCGTGATGACGCTAGATCCTATTTACGAAGGTTCACTACATTCGAATGATTTATCGAGATATGTGAAATTCGTACACTTAAAGTTCAAACAGATAACTAACTAGCTGACGCTTTATCGAACTCAATGTCTTGTACCAAACATCTTGAATATGAATGGAACATTGGACTTCGACAAGCTAGTAGTTTCATGTAAATCTGTTTTAGTATTTGGATAATGGAACTGTGAGCAGTTTATATTGGAATAAATTGATATATTTGATATGATCGTTTTTATATGAATATCTACTGTGTTCTATATTTGCATGTTTATATCCTTGAATATTTACTGTGTTTTATATTCTAAATTGTCCATTGTCATATTGATAATATGGGAATATTATTAAGACAAATCTGAGGGCATTGATGACATTATCTTAGTATGACTAAGGATGATGAAATCAAACTCACATGTCGCTCATAACGATGCACGATTGGACTGACCCAAACTATGAGAAATCACTTCTTGGATTTATGTCACAAGTGAATCTCACAAAGGCTTTGTCACTTATCCTCTGACTTGAGATGCAAGTTGGTTTGTGTATGTAGAGGGGCAAACTTTGATGTGGTTAAACGCTGACCTGAATAAGGCTGCTATAACAACCATTATCGGGTTTATCATTAAGCATATGACAGACACGTGCAGTCAATATAGAATTTGTTCCTCCACGTATGTACGGATTAGATACTACTGGGCCCCTCGATGATTTTGAATAGATGTATGTGTGGCCACACCCAAAAGGTAATCAAGATGAATCTTGATTGGTTTTGGTAATCTATTTCATTATATAGATCGAGAAACAGAATCGTTGAAGTTTTAGATTGACATTGATCCTTGTCTAAAATTCAACATAGTATCAGTAATAAAAGGATAACTGCTTGAAAAACTTTGAACAAAGATTTTATGAAACTCCTCATATACTCCTAGGGGCATTGGCGGGTTGCTAGACTCTAACCTTTGCTTGTATAACTACTTGATGTTATCACGTGCGCAAGTGGGAGCTGTTGGAATATGCTTCACGCGTATAACATATAGTTATATGGCTAGTTGTTTGTGAGCCTAAAGGGTCACACACTTAAACACTAAACACCATTATATAATTAGTGTAATTAGTGTAATTACAGTAATTATTAATATATAAGCTATAAGCTTGTGTATAATAAGTTTAATATTAATTGTTAATATTGAAACTTTATTGTGAGCAAAATGGAAGAAACAAATGACTAGGGACTAAAGTGCAAATGGAACAATGGTTTATGGAAATCATTGATGGGTCTTTATGGCACCATTAAGAGTGTTAAATGGCTCCATAAACTCACCCTTGACCACCCATTTGGCCGCCCCCTCTCTCTAACACTTGTAGGTGTTTTTGTTTTCTTTTGCTCTCAAGAATCAAGGACTAGCATCCTCCTTTGGTGTTCTTGATTGTGTTGTGTGGACTTTCTTTTAGAGGTATTCTAATTGAATACTTGGTTTCAATCCATCACCAACTCCATCCGAATACACAATAATCAAAGGCAACTAGGGTATGAATTCTTATACCATTCTCTTTGATTTTCTTATAGTTTAATTGTATGATTGATATCAAGATCCGTTCATGGTGATAAATACTTTCCGCTGCGTTTTGTTAATTGTTTTAACCGAAAATCACCATTAAATAATTTATCCGGTCTCAACTTGGGACTAGTACAAAATCGGACTCCAATCGATAAAATAATAAGATAACAATTTTTTTGAAATCCTAATGTAAATATATTAGTCCCAACCAAACTATAAATTCATAATTACTAAAATAAAATTCTAAAATTCTAGAGTTATCAAGTAAAAAATGAATCTATAGTCACTTGTTTTTTTTGTGAACTTCAAATCTATTTTGAGTTCATCTTTAAATCTCTCAATTGCACTTAAGAGTTGAGACATTGTATTCTCGTATTGCAACAAGAAGTTGTGAAGAGTTGTTGCCGCTTGCAATGCTTCTTTCCGAGTGACCGGTTCCAAAGAAACTGAATCATCAACTTCATTAAATTAATAATTTATTAATTTATTAACTTCATCAACTTCCGAGTGACCGCTTGCAATACGTATCAGATAAGTTGATTTTATAATAATATTATCTTTAAATTAATAATTTATTAATTTATCGATAAATTAATATCACGCTAAATTAATAAAATATCATAGTCCCAACCTTATTAATTTATGGAGGTTTTACTGTATATGATCGTGAAGTATAGTCGTACTTCAAAAGGTTTGGGACTTGACTTTTATACGATCAAGAATGGATTGGAATACTCATGAGCTTAATAATAGTGATCTGTATTTTATTTCAGATGATTTTTTTAGAATTTATGTGTATATTATCTTCAAGTATTTTAATTAATGGGTTGATGGGTTCAAATATATGAACACCATGATTCTTGAATATTTGGAATGTTTAATGTACAAACATGAAAACTCAATCGATTCGACATTTTTTTTATTTACGCATTACTTTTGTTTATTTTATTATCGTTTTGTATTGTTTCATTGTTACATTAAAATGGGAGAGGAATGTTGATGATTTTAGTATTATTATTCAATTTGAGTATTATGAAAATAATACGTATGTTATAGGTTTCATATGTATGTCATAGCCCAAAATTGTGCATTACTTATGAAATGGTGGTGGAAATTACGTGAAGACCCAAACTCTATACGGGAAAATGTGATTTACACAATGCACAACATAAAAAATAAACCAATCCACGTTATGTCAAAGAGAACAATGTCGGGAGTTTGGAACAATCTCCAAAATAGAGTGTGATCTTCAACAATTTAGTCTTCAATATTTTAATTTCTTTTCTATTGTTGTAGGTTCACGTACAAAAACTCTATTTTGAAAGATATTTAGATTGACAGCTCATCCTTACCGATAAATTCCCCCTTCTTTACTCATTGGAATCAAAGAAATTATGCAAAATTGTTGAAAGAATCACGATTGTCGAGTCTTCTTTGAGGTGGAAAAGTACCATTAACGATCCAATCCTTGGTGATGATATTAACCATCTCACCAGCTTACTAGCATTCTTCAACCCTTCATTTAGACATGACACACTCACATGCCATCTGTCTCTAGACTCGACTTTCAATGTCCTATTGCAAGGGTTGCAATCGATGAAATAATCACTACCTCTAGTAGTTTCCTGACGGATTGGACCAAGCTGATACCCTCAAAATCCTTGTTTTTCACTTAAAGAGCTGGTTTAGGTAGAACCACAGTTGCTACATGTCTCAACGATAGCGGTGTGCCAATTGATAATGTAACTTGTAAATTTGTGGTGTTGATGATGAATATGTGGATCATGCTCTAATCACATGTACCCCATGCTATAAAATACGAAAATGGATCTTTGGTTCGTGTGGCATTCCATTTACCTAACCATTATCGGTAGTTCTCTACTTGATTTGTGGCTTCATCGGGGAAATTACCCCAAAAAAGAAAGATGCTTATTGAAATTTTACATTGCATGCTATGGTGCATAAAGAAGACTAGGAATGACAAGGTTTTTTTTATAGATGTTTCAGATCACCCATAACAATTGCAAATGAAATTATATTAACATCATTCACTTGGATAAACACATAGGGGTAAATTTCCATGTAATTTGATAAATTGGAGTTGTAGTCCATTGTCCTCATCTTAATTCATTGTATTTGTACAGTTTTTTCCCCTTGTTGCTTTGTTACTTAGCTAAGCTTGGGGCCTTTCCATCTATATATCTATTTGTCGTTTTCAAAAAAAAAAAAAAATGCGAGTTTGAAGGTGCGGAGTGCGCATTTGTACTATTCCAAGATGAGTTTGGTATAATTTTAAGGCGAACGAAACAAAGGGCGGGTGTCTGGGGTGCGCCTACGGTGAGCAAATGCGTGTACCAGAACCGGAACTGCAGGTTCCAAAAATATCAGAACCGGAACCGGAACCTGAAAGACAAGTTCCTAAATTTTCGAAACCAAAACCGCCTATTCCAGGGGGCCGGTTCCGGTTACCCTTCCTTTAAATTCATAAAAATTTAAGTATTACAAACTAAATAAACAAGACAATAAATCACACAAACTAGCGATTACAAATATCGTTATACGATTTTAAATATGGTTCAACGACTTAAAAATAGAAACAAGTGAATAAAAATCATTTTCTGGTATTTGGCTTCCATATTCAACGCGTTTAAACAAGATAATAAAGATATATCCCATTTTATTTTGACTATTAAGTTTATGAGGTAATTTACATTTGTGAAAACATATTAAATTTAATATATATTATCTTATATATGATATCATTTAATAAAAATATAGGAAACCGTTGGTTCCAGGTTATCGAGCGGTTCCAGGTTCTTTAATTTTGAGAATCGGAACCGGAACCTCTTAGAGCGGTTTCATAATTTTAGGAACCGGAACCGGAATCTCCTAGCAGGTTCCTCTTACGGAACCTCCGGTTCCGAGGCAGTTCCGGTTCCGGTTCCAATTCCGATTACCCTCTTTATCTGTTCACCCCTAGGTGCGCCCGTATGGGGTTAGAGGTAACACCCTAAAATAGAAACGAATTTTACATTAGGGATTGTAGTGACAGCTAGCTGATGAACTGCAAGTCTGCAAGACTGCAACATCAAGCAAGTAGGTGATTGCTTAATTGCTATTTAATTAACAATACTAATAGCATTTTAAAATGCATCTTCTATATGTTTCTTTCAAATCAATATTTATGGAGTATTTCAGAAGCTCCTCCCCTACCACATATGTATTACAGGCACGCATTTGACATCTTTTTATAACTAAACTAAGGACTTAAATATCAAAAATAAGTATTTATTTTTTCTTCTTCTCAATATATGAAAATTATAAACTCATAAAATTAACGAAAGTTACACCCCTTTCTTTAAAATATTTCACTCTTTACAAGTACAATATAAGATATGCTTACTTAATTTGAGAATTAAATATCACACTAAAGCTCATAGACAACTTTTTGACAATGCAGGCGTCAATAAACAAAAAAATAAAAAAAGGTATTTTCTAAAGAAAAACAAATACGTCATCTTAGAGGAAAGATTTCCTCTTTATTATTGTATTTTCTATTCTAGATTCCAAATCTACCTTGTAAGCAGACTAATTTCACGGGGAGGTAGCTCGAAGTCGACACAAGTGAACTTATGTGACCACAATGAGTGTTTTTCTTTCTTTCTTTACTTCTAGATATTAAACCTGAAACATCATGATAATTTTACTATTTTGAAGACCAAATCTAACCATTAATTTAATATCCATGTAGAGACACAAAATTAAAGCCTACCTGATCTTTCTTCTATCTATAGAGACACAAAATTATATATATTTTATTTTGACGATTTTTGTATTCTAGTTAGCAGGTTGTTTCCAAGAAAAAATTAAGCTATGGTGTTTATTTTTAAACAATTAAAATAGAAGATAAGATTAAATAAAATGTTTCAGAAAGGAAACCAGCTATGGTGGTAGGGTTCAAGAGGAAATTAACTTACTTGGAAATTGAGACACCTAGCAATTCACTCATTTATCATTTATGTGAGAGGCCCGTGTATGCCTTTTTATTTTTTAATGTTAATATTATAAAATGCTTCATTATAAATAAATATTTATTATTTATGTCTTAATTTTTAACTTAATTACAAAATATCATAATCTAGAAACTCAAAAGCTAGTGAAAATTCACAATTATGAATATTAATTACTTTTACTGCTTAATTGGCATTTTCTTTTCACGATATATTTAAATACATTAATAATGTAAAAAAATTAACTAACTAATCTAATAAATACGTATGAATGGTGGAATTATAACATCATGATATTAAAGATGTAGGGGGAAATTGTGGTTATCTCTCTTTCCCTTTTCATTATGAATTGCTATATTTGTAATACTATTTATAATTTGTGTCTATTTCTTAGTGGAAAGAATCTAGTTTTAGATTTATCATATGTTCTTAACTTTTAGTAAGTGGAATTTTATTAAACATGATCAAAATGTATATTAACATTTTAAATTTAGATGACTAAATTCTCTATGATATCCTGAACTTGATAGAATTATTGATTTAATTCTATTACACACTAATTTGATCTTCTTTTCTCACGTAATTTACTTCCCGTATTAATATATTGAGATTAACATATACTTTTAGTCCGTCAAAAATTTCAATGAAAACAAATCAAGCAAAAAAACACAACCAATTTAATGACTTTCGTGTTGCATTTTTAATAGTTTATGGTAAATAACTTAGGCAACCAAATTTAAGATAATAATAATAATATATATATATATATATATATATATATATATATATATATATATATATATATATATATATATATATATATATATATATATATATTTCACCTTAAAATGTTTCTTTTGATTTTATTATAATTTTTTCTAATATTAAAAATGTTATTATTAAACTTTACTATACAAGTTTAAGATCCAAAAACTTATATATGCATATTCAACTGAAGTTTATAGGCATTTTCTGTCAATTGAGCTTTTAATTTATAAATATATAAGACCGATCTAACAATGATACGCTTGATGATTTTAGTTTTTGTTAAGTTAGTGTCATATCAGCTGATATTTTAATTGCACTCAACTGACATACTTATGTTAATAATATCTCTTATCTTCAGTCCTTTGATACACACCATTATAAAATATATACACACAATAGTTTATTATTTATTAAAATACTCTTACGACCCGCCTCTTTCTCTTCTCTGCTCTTTTGCTAGAAGAAGAGAAAATGTGACACCAATCAACTGATGAGGTGCGACGACTTCCTTGCTTTTAACATACAATCCATTTGCATAGCCTACACCTAATATAGTTTAACTTTTCGTCAATTGTGTTTTTTATCTATAAATATGAACCTAATCTACTATTATAATAAAACAAAGTCTTTAGTGCCACATGTCTTCTTTTAAGGCCTCTTTATGACACATTGCACACTCTCATAATATTTCTTTATAATATCTTTAATACCCTCCGAATTTAGATTCAAATTTTAAAAACATATTTGATTTAATGTTAATTAATAAATTCCTAAAATATATTCAATCTAAATTTCCGTGATAATTATCTGAACTATTTCCGTGATTTTTTAAATATATCTAAAAACAAAGTCTTTAGTGCCACATGTCTTCTTTTAAGGTCTCTTTATGACACATGGCACACTCTCATAATATTTCTTTATAATATCTTTAATACCCTCCGAATTTAGATTCAAATCTTAAAAACATATTTGATTTAATGTTAATTAATAAATTCCTAAAATATATTCAATTTAAATTTCCGTGATAATTATATGAACTATTTCTGTGATTTTTTAAATCTATCTATACTATTTAAGCAGCTAATTAGGTTGAGTTTTGAATTAACGTTATTCGCATAAACTCATTGTGAATTCAATATATTTTAATTCAATATTAATCTTGTGGTTTTACACTTTTACTATTAATTATTATTGTTTTAATTTTATTATATTAAAATGTTTATCATAATTTTAATTCAACTTTTTTTATAGAATTTAATCATAGACCTTAATCTCTATAGCATTATTATAAATTCAATTCCAGTATTTAAATTATAGAAACATCTAAAAATTCTTAACGTATATATATATAATGGGGTGAGTTATATATAGAATTCATTTTTTGTATAGAATACTGTAGAATCCTTTTAACCCGATCAAAATTTAGTAAATATATATGCAAACCAATAACATTTAACCCAAATCAGACATATTTAAAAAAAATCAAAAATACTGAAAAACATATATGTACAAATAACACTTATGATACATACATGTGTGGTAACATATATGTATACATGCATGAATAACATACATGCATTACCTATATTTGATGGTCCCTCATCAAATCCCTTCATTTATCTTCTAAGATCCGTTCATTTTGAAAATTAATTGTTTAGAGTTCATTTTTGAAAATCAATGGGTTCTCTATATAACTCCCCACTATATATAATAATCATATAAGTATCATTATATACTTTAAAAGTTGATGTTCCTGTTATGTTATTAAGAAACATAGACCAGGAAATAGTTTATATAATGGTATCAAATTTCAGATAATCACTTTGGGTACCCGTGTTATAGAAGCAATTGTTATATTTGAAAATAATGTCAGATGTCGTACTTTTACATCAAGTTGTCTTTGACACCTACTGACCACAATATTCCTTTAAGTTTAAAAGAAGATAATTTTCACGTGCTCTTTGTTTTGCTATGTCAATTAATAAGATTCAAGGACAATGTTGTCAAATATTGGTTTATATTTGAGAGAATCAATTTTTTCACACGGACAGTTGTATTTGTATGTAGCGTTATCTAGAGTAAAGAGCATATAAGGATTGAAATTATCAATAGAATATAAGGATAACAGTCTAACAAATAAAATGTTAAATGTTGTATACAAGAAAGTGTTCAGAAAATTATTTTAAAGACATTATTTTTTAGGGTTTTGTTAATGACAGCCCTTAGGGCTGTCACTACATGCATAAAAAGCTTGTACATTGATTAAAAAAGTAATATTCCTAAAATTCAGGGGGCTTATCTTTTGTGTATTTTGCCTTCTTAATGACAGCCCTAAGGGCTGTCATTATCATTTTCCTATTTTTTAATATCAAACACCTTTTAGTTATAGTAATGTTTAACGTTAATGTTTTTATTTTCTTTTAGTTATTATATTTTCATCTTTTGACGTACTACGTAATTACAAATTAACTCATATTTATATAATGCATAATTATGTATATGCCTTATTATTTCATACGTAATTAACATACAATCAATAACTCATATTTATATTCTATAAAAATTACGTTTAACATAATTATGATAATCCGTAATTTTTCACGGGTCATAGTCTAGATTTATTTAATCTTTTTATTTGATTTAAAAATGATATATTTATCAAAATGAAACAAAATAATAAAAAGGCAATAAATTAACATTGATTTTTAATAAAGAGTTTACCATGCAAATTCAAGAAACATTACCAGATTGCTGATTGTTGACTGTTTTATTATGATTGTTTGACTATAAAAGTCAAACAGTCACATTGTGTATTTTATTTAATTCAACCATGTTTAATTCAAACAGGACATGGACTATTAGAGTTAAAATGGTATTCTATTTTATTCAAGTTTGACTTATTAACTTAAGTGATAACTGATTAACTGGTAACGTTGTTATTATTATTATTATTATTTTTATCCCAAACGGGTCTAGGGTCAAACGGGTTCAAGGGGTTGAAAATCGCCAAAATCTATTTGTAAGCATACAACCTCTTAAATCATTTTTATACAAAGGAATCAAAATATGAGATTCTTGCTGAATCCGAGTTTGCCTCTCCAACCATTACCCCAGGTTTGAACATCTCCCTAGCTTGCCTACTTTCGAAGAAAGAAGGAATTGAGTCCTTTCACATTATCACAGAAAAAGGGGGGATTGCCTATTAGTAATATATCGTTTGTAACCATAATCAACGAATGACTATTCAAGACATTATCAAATCACCCAAAAGCACATGAAATTAGTAGGTGACTAAATGACGAGTGAACAAATAGCCGATTAAATCCCTCAATCTTTGAAAGTCTTCTAAATTTATGTTAACTTTTCTCATTTTGTTAAATAGATTTTTTTTAATCGTTATTTTGTTAAAGAAATTATTTCGTAATCGTTGAACATTTACTTAGTAATGTTTTATTTGAGTTATTTTATTTTATTTGTTATTCTATGTTTATCATTTTATTATTATGTAATATTAAAATTTCTCATTTTTTATATAATTTGTAAGCTCTTATTCTATATATTGCGTTTTAGAAGCATTATATATTCTCTTACCATATATGTAATAATCATGCAATTAACGATAAGTTTTTTTATTATATAAAAATTACGCTCAATAAAATTATTGACAACCTGTGATTTTCACGGGTCATAACCTAGTATCTAATAAATGAAAGAGTAAATTACACGGAAGGTCCTTGTAGTATATCACTAATTATAACCTTAGTCTATAAATTTCGTTTATTACACTGGACGTACTAAATGTATAGACTATGTTACACAAAGTCCCTACTGAACTCAACTTTTTTTTAAATGACCAAAATACCCTTTTGGCCTTCTGTAATAAAACGAAGATATAGGACCGTGAATGTCATAAGTGATAAACCACAGGGACCATCCGTGAAATCTATTATCGTCGCGCCATCAAACTCATGAAAAGTCGCGCCACCAAACTCATGAAAAGTCGATCCATCCCAACACCTATCTCAGGTTGCCTTCTATAGTTGTTTCATCGCCGATGACGTTCTATCGACCTACGTGTGCAAAACACCAACTCCTCTAGCGACGACACAACGTTAATTATCAATTATTTGAATCAATTCAGGTCAATAGAACGTCACCGGCGGCGGAACAATTGGAGAACGCAATCGGAGGTAAGGGCTAGGGATGTATTGACTTTTCAGGGGTTTAGTGGCGCGGCGATAATGATTATTGATTGGTGTTTGAATTAAAAAAGATAGGGGTGTGTGGTGAATCTGAATGTGTTGGAAGAATATGGATAAAAGAGGAAAAAAGAAGAAAAAAAAAACAATTAATAGATTAAATTTCACAGTCCTTTATCTTCGCAGTCCTTTATCTTCGCTTTATTACAAAAGGCCAAAAGCGTATTTTGGTCATTTAAAAAAAGTTAAAGCAACAGGGACCAAGGGTGTAACAAAGTCCATACATCAGGGATGTCTAGTATAATAAACAAAGTTTAAAGACTAAAATTGTAATTAGTAATATACCCACATTTACCTTCTGTCTAGTTATTCTAAATGAAAAACTATAACTAATACTTTTGTCATTTAACTTCTAAGAATATTATTATGCTTAAAATATTTAGTTCCAAAAATATACGGAGTATTAAACTTGCAGAGAACCCTAACAATTTAATAGACAATACAATCAATATTACACAATCAAGGAAATAAATGTTAAAATTTAGAGATATAATTATTTATATTCAAAATTAAAATAAAGCAACTGAAAATTAAGTAAAACTAATTACATAGGAATGTTTAATTTTTTTTGGAAACCGCAACTGATATCAACAGAAGCTTACTCGCAATTTTCCAACGAGCACCCCGAGTTCGAGCTCCTTTACAGGGCAAACCCAGCCCCACATGGATTTCTAGGGAAAAATCCCTCATATTTGGCACCACAAGAGGTGTTTACATGATTCGAACTCCAAACCTCACGCCTTATATGAGAGTAAAACTCATGCATCAATCTAGCTGAGCTAGACATCATTTGCCATAGGAATGTTTAATTAGCGAGTAAAATTATGTTCAAAGTTAAAGTCTAGGGCTCCACCTTGTCATTAAATGGAAGATTTACGTTATACTTATACCATATTACCATGCGTTCATAAGGACTTGTTTAGCATTAATTTCTTATACATCCTTGTAATTTAAATTGTCATCATTATTTAAAAGGATATTATTCCAAGATATATGATGTGCTACTTTCTGAACATGGTTATCTCATATCTGCTAAATACCCTTTAATGGCAATTTAGCCGACGATACCAAACACTTTATAATAATAAGATTGTCATTTTAGAAAAATATACTTAGGGCATGTTTGGATAATCTTTTTAAAAATGCTTATTGATTTATTAATTGGATTCTTAGGAACCAAAATCAAGAAGTAAAAAACTTCTTACCTCTTAATTTGACTTCTAAAAAATCTAAAAAATTAATAAACACCTTTTAAAAATTATTATTTAACACGCCCTCAAAAATCTACACTTAGGATACCAAAAGAAGTAATCTAGATCTTGTGGAAGAAAAAGTACTAAAGTTTCCTTTTGATTTTAATATATTCATTTAATAAAAAAGTATAATTATATATATACTAAATTATGAAAGGTGTCACATGTTAAAATAGCTAGATTAAAAATTAGCATTGTGTTAGCCAAAACAATATTCATTAATATATTCTTATAAATTATGGAAATAATTTAAAATATTTTGGATTTAAAACCATTATATGAAAGACTTTAGGTTGGCTGTATTTTAAGCCGATTGGAGTTGTGTCCATAAAGACAACTTTCTTAAAGGCAACCTAAAATTTTCAAATCATATACAGGGTTTCATTCACTAAAAGTCAACTATAAGTCAATGAAAGGATAATTGGTTCATATTTGTTGAATGTACGATTTCAATAATACTCCATCCAAATAGCATTTTTCATCCAAATAGTATAAAATAACCTTAAGACCTTGATCTATCTACTTCATCTTCCATCCAAATAGCATTTTTCTCGTAAGTTTCATTTCCATCACCATCACCACCATCCATCAATTGATTCGCTCTATTGCTATAAACACGCTTCATTTCCAGGTTTATACATAGTTATGGGTACCCATAATTACCACATTGCGCGGATACACTGCTAGTATATATGAATTAGTTTTGATCTACATTTAGATTATATTACAATTTCCATTAGTTCATATTTGGCCAAAATACATTTTAGTACCCATAACTTGGCTAATTGGGCCCTCTACTACCTTGAACTATTATAGGTGCAGTATGGTACCCTGAACTTGACAAAAATAGTCGTTTTAGTACCCTAGCTCACTAATTTGGTCTTGTTTTCTCACGAGATTTGTTTCTAATATCAATATATTGATATGAACTTATATTTTTTTAGTCCGTCAAAAGCCCCAACGAAAGTAAGTCAAGTGAGAAAATGTGATCAAATTAATGAGTCAATGTATTAACTTAACCATTTTGTCAAGTTCAGTGTACCATGCTGCACATTTAATAGTTCAGGGTAATAGAGGGTCTAGTTAGCCAAGTTCAGGATACTAAAATGCATTTTAACCTTTATATTTTAGCTAATTGTTGGATATTAAATTTACTTAATTACATCATATTGAAATAAACTAGAACTGTTCAAAATAACAAGATATATACCTCGTACGAGTCTGTTTGACAAGTGATCTGTGAGTAATTAAGAGATACATTTTCTATTACCCATTTGGATTTTTATGTAGAAAAACATTTATAATTAGACGGACAAAGATATCTTGAAATCTAATCCAATCAATGTGAAAGCTTCAACAATTCGCTTCAAACCCACTTGATTCTTCTTTCTTTCTTCCTTCCTGTTAACTTCAATTCTAAGTATTATGTTTTTTAACCAATTGGTATAGATCAACTAGCCATTGAAGGAAACGTTAACGAGGTTTTCCTTCACAAAGTCTCGAGTTCGAGTCTTACTGAATGTTTTTCTTTAGGTGAATAGGTGGTGAGGTTTATTCCCCATAGGTGGAGGGTTCGGGAAGGCATACTGCTCCTTGTGGATGTCACTGTCTGGCTCGAACCACTAACCTACTAATTGAAAATATTCCTACAAGCAAAAAGAAGAAAATATTCTTGTGGCCACATAGGTTCACTGTGCTGACTTTGGGCTACACGCAAAGCGATGGTCACCATGTGATTAGTCGGCCTCCAAAGCTAGTCGGAACCAGATTACCAAGAAAATTAAAACATTTATTTATATTTTGTTAATATACTTTATGATTACTTTCTGGATTTGTCACTTCAAAAAAAGACACAACCTTTACATACTTAGAATTATTATTTTAAATCAAAATCCCACACATCTCCCTCCTCCTTTGCTTTCTTATATATTTCTAGTGATAACAACAGCAAGCAGCTTCTTCATTAAACACACACTCACACACAAACACACACTCATGGGTCGCCATTCTTCTTGTGTTAAACAAAAGCTTCGAAAAGGTTTATGGTCTCCAGAAGAAGATGAAAAACTTCTCAAATACATTACAAGATTCGGTGTTGGTTGCTGGAGTTCTGTTCCTAAACATGCTGGTTATTATCTTCTTTTTCTCTTTTTTTAATTTCTTCCTAAAACCGACACTTTTTCGATACAAATTGCAATAAATAAGACGGGTTTTGTGGTTGTTTTTCATTGCAATTGCAATGAAGAATGTTCTCGTTCTTCTTGTTTTAACAAAATAATGAGTCTCTTCCGTTGCGAATTGCAAGAAATGACTCGGTATTTTGGTATTCTTTATGTATATTTATGTGTAAACATATAAAGTTTGGAACTTTTTGACTTATTTTGGAATCTTGAACACAAAGCAGGGTTGCAAAGATGTGGGAAGAGTTGTAGGCTTAGGTGGATAAATTATTTGAGACCGGATCTTAAAAGAGGAAAGTTTTCACAACAAGAAGAAGATCTTATACTTAATCTCCATCAAGTTCTTGGAAATAGGTAATTTGATCTCTCGATTATACAAAATGAGTGTGTGTACATTTTTCTTGAATCTTTATTGAAGAAATTTACTATAATTTGGCATCTAGGTGGGCCCAAATTGCCGCTCAGTTGCCAGGAAGAACAGATAACGAGATCAAGAACTTCTGGAACTCATGTTTGAAGAAGAATCTAATGAAACAAGGGATTGATCCAAATACCCACAAGCCGATTACCAATAATTATGATACTAAAGACAAAAAGATTGAATTTTTTGACAAAAAGTCCGAATTTTTTCCAAGCTCTTCATCATCAATGCCAATGAGAAGTGAACTTGAGCAAGCTTTTCATATCAACAATGGTGGATTAATGTTATCATCATCATCATCAATGGAAAACGGTTTAATACGCGACACATTCTTGAGTAAGTCGGTTTGCGATCCATTGTTTTTGGCGGAATTCCAATTAAGTATGGATCAAATTGGCTACAACTCAAATCTTCTAGCTCAATATCACCAATCAAATTACGACACATCTTTGCCAAATTTAGCAAATTTTGATCATCGAAACGTCGCGGCCGACTTTTCTGATAATCCGGGCTCGAAAATGACCACAAATTCTTACATGATTAATGAAGCAAAAGAAAGTTCAAGTACCACAAATAGTTCAAACATGAACACAAGTCTTTCTGCAGGGTTTCAACAATTGACATTTGAAGGTGAAATGTATCAATTTCATGGGGTTAATGTCAAATCCGAAGAAGTGTGTGTAGGTCAATGGCGGCAGCATGATATGCACGAGGTACAAGTCAACAATGCAGCAGAATTTAATATCTACCAAATGGGGTCACTGCCAGGAGAATACACGAATGTCTTCCATCACATATGATTGATCCATGTAAATTGCAATACACCATTAATTTTATCTCATCAACAAATAAAAGGTTGATGGATACAGACACGTCAGCATCGTACGGACACACAACTAGTTTTATACGTACTATAAGGTTTGCATGAAAGTATATTATTTTTGTTTTCCTTTTTATTTATTTTTTTTGTTTTCCGAATAGAGATATGACTTTTGTAAAGTTTCTTTTACTTTTGTTGGATTGTTCAAAAGGGTGAGTACAACATTTTCATGTGGTTTTGGCCTAATAAGACGTATATTGAACATTGAAGTGTCAGCCTCATGTGTCGTATTGTGTTTTCCATTTTTTAACTGTGTATTTAACGATTTGGTTTTAGTTATTTTTTAATGGAAGTAACATCAACTCGACAACTCTTGTACTTTTTACCTCAATAATAGTGATATGCTTCGTGTTATGGAAGTAACATGATATAATTGTCAAAAGATTCGACTCGTGCCCATATTCGCGAAGTTTTTGCTTGTCAAAATCATGATTTGTACACATTGTTTTTTAAGTTAACTTTATGGGTAAAACGGTAGAAGAGTTTTTAACTTTTTTAAACTACATTAATTTTAGTGAGAGTTCATGAGCATAAGATATGGAATCTAGAAAGAGAGACGGTATTGTTTCGTATTTATCATCATACTCATTTAATAAATATAAATGTTCAAATTAAAATATAAGATTATGAAAGGAAATTAGTGGTTACACATATCAATCATTTAATAAGCATGAAAAAAAATTAGAAAGGTTTAGTAGGAAACAATATTAATTTTCATATACAAAACAAGGTTTGGAAATGTGAATTCATTTCTATAACACAACTTTTACTTTTTATATTACACTGTACAAGTTTTAAAGCGAACTTACAAGTATATAAAACAAGAGTTGTGGTAGATGAAGTAAAAGTTGTGGTATCAACATCACCAATATAGGTGTGGGACCCAAACTTTGAGCAATTTGAGCGAACACAGACTTTAGATAGGGGGTGTGGTCAAGTTTCCTAATGTGGAGCAAAAGTTCAACAAAAATATGCTAATTGACAAAAAGTCACAACTCAAATTAATTAAATTCAAATTCACCACTTTAATATCGAAGATCAAAAGGCTAAAACACCAATAAACACATGTTCTAACATGGAAACGATCTCTTTGTAAGAATGCAAGAAAAAATAGATATTGTATAAACTTTAATATAAAGATAAACCCGTTCGTACACTGGGGTCAAATTACAACGGATATCAAAGGTTAAACATATGCACACGCAAGATAGACTTCGTCTAGTAATGAAAGAGATAATGATGGGCTACAAATATGCAAAAAATGAAAGCTTAAATGGCAAAAGCCAAAACAAACCAAACTTTCCCATTTGCCTTAATAAGATCACCAGCAAAGAGCCCTACAAGAACCAAAAGTTTGCAATAAGTTGTTGGGAACATAATAACCAAGGTAAATAAAGTCACCCCTTCATTATTCCTCAACTGTTTTTAAAGTAATAAGCTACCCCTGCCAATAGTAATCACTTTAAATTTGATACTTAATGACATGATAGAAGATGCTTCACAAATTCTAAACCTTTTAGATATCTGCCACAACAACAATGATATGTAGACAATCATATCTCTACTCGGTAGTATAAAGCAAACTTTCCCATTTACCGATAATAGGATCTTAAAATCAATATCAATCAAAGTTATGATCTTTTAACGTTGAAGAATTTTCTCATCTGCTTTTTTAGCGTTCTATATACGACCATACCAATTGTTTTGTTTCGTATTAGTTTCTCGATTTTAAAGGACCCCGCAATTATCGTTATAATCTGATTTTAAAGTTAAAAACTGAGGGTCACTTGGATAATAAGGGGATGATAGTTGACAACTCTCACACTCACTTAAAGAACATTAAATCACTTTAAATTTGCCTTTAATGGTGAACTTAATAGATGCAATCATAAAAAAATCAAAACTTGAAGCAATTCAAAGAACCCAATTTGATTATGGGTTTTGATTTTAATCATCTTTTTTTTTTTTTAATTTGAGTTCAATAAAGGAACTCATCTGGATGAGGGGCAATGTCTTTAACAGTTTATTAAATATGATAACTCAATTGAAAGTAGTTGCATTTATTTTTGTCTTCTATTTCTAGATTTCGAACAAATTACTCCGGAAAAAGTGGTTGTTCCAATAATGGGTTTGATAAGAAATGTTACTAAAACGAGTCGAATCTTGAAATCATGAAAAAATCGTTCACCGCCCAGATATGAACATCTTTAAATCGAAAGAGACGTGGGTTAAGTGAAGAACGCCACGGAAAATAATCCACAGGTGAGGTTTTTGACGTGAAAAGAGTAAGATCAAGAAGATTGATAACTTCTTTATATAGATATTAATGAACATGAATCTAACATCTAATTAGAGTCTTTTGGACTATTAGCTTTTTTTAACAAAGAGTTGCATCAATGTGCAAATTTCTATCTTCCCCATTAATGTGTTCAAACTTTTAACAATGATCAGACGATGTTTATAAACAATTCATAAGTCGAAACAAGTGTAATGGTGATCAAAGATCGATGCAAAAGTGTAGGTTCGTTATATACATTTAAAATCATGATCACATATCATGATCACATATTTAAAAGCAGGAAATATATAAAGTTACGAATACACATTATTTACAAAAAGAGGTACTACACTATACATTATAAACATAAAGTTGTGTTAAAGTAGTACATCTTTTAACCATAGTCCTAAGAGAATTGATATTGGTACCACAACTTTTAATGGTTATACCACACTGTACAGATTTTACAGCTAACTGTATAAGTATGTTATGCATTGGATGTGGTACATACATTAAAAGTTGTGGTAGGAAAATCATCCCCTTAGTCCTAAGGGATTAATAATATCAACCATTTGATCAATAAAAATTAATGATTAATATTAATCACATGCTTTATACATGAAGGAATATTTTTGGCATTTGATACTCACATAGTTTAATTCATTTTTATTTTTTGTTTAAAAAAACATTATATGATAATGACATGTGATTGTATTCTTAGTCACGTATGATGTTTTAATATAATAACACGTGATTCTATAAGTAGGAAGGAGATACACTGAGAAACGGCGTTCCAAGGTTACGGCGTTCCAAGGTTAATCATACAGTTGTTATGAGACGTTAAGACAACATATCATTTGATAATTGATAGTGAAGGAAAGAGTCTTGTACCTAATAAGAAAATTTGTATTACTTCCTATTAAATTTTCTTGAGTAATGATATTTGTGTTTATTAATGTGTCTACCAATTTGATCATGAGAAGTGTCAAAATCAATGGATGATATGAAGAGAGAGAATTAGTGGATGACACATGTCAAGTTTAAAAGTGAGTAGGCATATGGGTAGGCACAAGTTGTAGGCACAAATATCATTTCTCAATTTTCTTACTTCGTCCTTCTACCTAGAGGTGCACAAAACCGGGTTTGACCGTACCCTAACCGGTCAAAGAAACCGAACCGGTTATGGTCAACGTTTTTGTAACCGGTTACTGCAGAAACCGGTTAGGGTTGTACCCGATTTGTTGCTAAAAATAACCTACCCGATTGTAACCGGTTAGGGTCGGGTTCCCTAAAAAAACCGGTTTTTTCGGTTAATTTATAATTGCTTGGTTTTTTTCCCGTAATTCGATATCAAACACAACCATTTAACGTTTTATTAAAACACAAACATTCATTAAATGACCCTTAAATGAATTGTCGCTCATCTTCACGTAGTGGAAGTGTTTCCAAATCTCGGGAGCACATTTTGTTTCTAAAACTTCAACAACCGTGGGTATTGTTACTTCATTTATAGAACCGACCCCGGTAAAATCTTGACTACTTTGGGTTGCCATTAGCACGATTTTTGTTTTCGAGAGTATTTTGAAAGTGTTTGAGTGTTGTGATTCAACCAAATACAACATACATATATATAGGGATGTTTAGGGGGGCTAATTGGTCAAAAAAATACCCAAAAAAACGTAATTACCGAGCTTACAACGGTAATATTACCGTTCTACAGCTACTGCTCGTATCCAACGTTAATAACCGGTTACAAACCGGTTATTCTAACCGGTTATAGCGGGTAGAAATCGGGTCCGGCGCAAATAACCGGGTATGGTCGGGTATAATGGCTATAAGTAGAAACCGGGTTCTAACCGTTCGGTTTTCAATTAACCGAACCGGTTAATGCAGTAACCGGTTTATACCGGGTGCAGTTTCGGGTCGGGTCGGGTAACCGGTTCGGATGTGCACGGCTACTTCTACCCGTAAAATGATTGACATGTCACTCATAAATTCTCTTTCATCATTTAATTTAGACACTCGTATTAATCAAATAAGTAGGAAGAAAAATCAAAAAATTTAGTATGAAGTAATATCATATGTACCGGGTGAAAGATATAAGAGTACAATACAAAGTACAAATATGATGACTAAAAATTCAGTAATTAATCACAAAGTGTTTTCAAGTACAAATTTTAACCAAGATTAAAGATAACGTTTAGAGCTTTGCAAGCAAACCGTTTGTAACGGATTTGAGAGCAACGGTTTCTTTAGGCTCAGTTTCTTTCACATCCGACTCACATGCTCCTGGAGGAACGTCGACTGCTGGTGAGCAGTTGAAAAACCCATGCGGCTGCATACAATTTTAAAAATCAATTTCAATTATAACACCACCAAGTTATTATATTATAACTTCATAATAACAGATTGGATATATGTAGTACAAAAAGTTGACAAGCGAGCAATATAAATTACAAAAACGTACCTGAAGCATAAACCAATGTGCTCAACTGGCATAACAGGCCAGTCTTCTAACCGTGGAACATGAGTGATCCCAAATACATACCTACAAATTCCAACAATAAGTCAACATAAAAGGCTAATCTTATCTTATGTGTGTGTACTTGACCATTAATAAAGTGAGGTGATTTATGCACCACAACTTCAATCACCACAACTATTGCTTGATATAGTTGTACACTTTGTTGTAAAACTTGCACATTATGGTATATGACGTAAAAGTTAATGTTAAGGTATAAATCTACTTATGGTTCAATATTGGTTAATCTTTAAAATTGCACCTATTTGACAGTTAACCATCAAACCTTTTTTAAGGCTAAATATGGTTTAATCCTTAAACTTTCGAATATTTAGTGGTTTAATTCTTAATCTGACATTTGTTAAGTAAACCAAAAAAGAAGAAGTCTAAGGATTAAAACTTAACTAACCGTAAGTGGTATATATATATATTAAGTACATATAAACATGTATTTGAGGAAAATAGGTTTTACTAACCAAAGAACGATATCGGTTTCTTCAAGAGACCGGTTTTGTTTGACCCATGAAGCGAGCCCTTCACCGACCCGTGGATTTTGGTTAGGGAATTCTCCACCAGGAAAATTCTCATCAAGTTCATAAGGTGTGACCCAAAGATTATGTTTTAGAAATTCAGCCCGTCTCAAAAACTTGGCTTCAGAACCTGCTAGAGGCAAACAGTTTGAACCTGGTACCAGTTTATACCCGGTTAACTGTCCTGTCCTGTTCACGGTTCTCGTGTTCCTGATCTGAAGGACACATGGAAAACATAATTAAGTGATATAATAATATACACAATTTTTTTAAATCAAGAAATTACATTTTTTTATTTATTTGTACATATATTTTTTTTAAATTAAAATTCAAAGAAAAAAGTAAGATGCTTACTATCCAATGACGGGCAGATAACTGATTGCAATCACGCATTGCTTGAGATTCAGTTTTCAGTAAAGTCTCTTCAGTGTAGAATGCATTATTGTGAACATTATCTTTCCCAGATTCTTCAACTTTGACATTTACTTCAACCACCTGGATAAACAAACAGAAAAGCAGTTGCAGACTATATGTGAAACTTATTCAAACGGGTCAACCCGACCCGCACCATTCTGACCCGTACTAGCACTAATAATACAAAATCTTGAGTATATATATATATATATATATGTATGTATATACCTGGTTGTATGCTTCTCCGGGTTTGCAATCAACTGCCATATCCATACGAGCAACAAAGAAATGTTGATGAACAGGTGCATATAAGCCTGGTGCAATAGTTGTGCCATATTTTCTAACTTCCCCAGGCTGCAATGCCCCTAAACTCAGAATACCTGTAAGTTTAACTTCAGCTTCAATCTTTCCATCCTGCAATACACACACACACACACACACATATATATATATATATATATATATATATATCATACAAATTAACATCAACTAAATTACAGAAATCATCCCTATGGTCTTTCAACTTCTATGATTTTGTCCCTATACTTCTAATTTCATTTTTTTTTTGCCCCTATACTTTTCAATTTCATGATTTTTGACCCCATGTTCTTCAAATTCAATTTTTTGGTCTATTTTGACCTAAAATGACCAAAATACCCTTCATCCGAGGGCACCACCACCAACATCGATTCATTTACAGAGGAGAGATAGAGGGTTGAGATTTGAGGTGGCCGGAAGTTCGAAATAAGGGTATTTTGGTCATTTTAGGTCAATATAGACCAAAAAATTGAAATTTGAAGAACATGGAGACAAAAATCATGAAACGGTCAAAAAATCGAAATTAAAAGCATAGGGGCAAAATTGTAGAATTTGGAAGATCGCAGGGACAATTTCGGTAATTTACACTTAGGTAAAAATAAAGTTTGGTTTATAAATTAGGTATAAAATAATTCAAGTAACCGACCTGGTAAAAGTGCCAATAGAAACCATATTCATAATTGGCAACAGTACATATAAATGAAACTGTAAGTCTTCTAGATCTTCTAACTTCAGCTAAACCAGTTCTCCAATCTTGATGCTTCCATAAAATCCCATGGTCTTCTTCATGCAAACAAACACAATTTTCAATTGTTTCAACGCCCCCAGTGAAATTTGTAAAATGTGCATCAAAATACTTTATATAACCTAAACAATCACATCCCTGAGAGAAAATAGTCAAAAACCAGCACAAACAGATAATGATATATAACAAAAAGAGTAAATTACACAAATGGTCCTTTAGGTTTGTACCATATTACATATTTGGTCCTTTAGTTTCATAAATTACACTCGTAGTCCTTATTTCTGAAACAATTTACATGTTTGGTCCTTTACCTACACAAACGTTTATTTTTCCCGTCAAGTATGGTCACGTGTGATGCACGAGGGGTTAAGTCTGTCCTTTTCCCTTTCCCTTCACCAATTTGAAACCCATAAGAACCCATTTGTTAGACGAGAAAAATTAACGTCTGTTTAGGTAAATGACCAAACGTGTCAATAGTTTCAGAAATAAGGACTACCATTGTAATTTATGAAACTAAAGGACCAAATATGTAATATGGTACAAACCTAAATGACCATTTGTGTAATTTACTCTATATAATATTTAAAATTAAATTTTATAAAAATATGAAAAGAGACGGACTTTTTTAAGAGAATGAGCGTTTTTCCCGAGCCCGTCTTCACCTGCATCGAATGCGTTTTTTCTGTAATGTGGGTCGTTTGGGTCACCATAAGGTACAACCATTTCTACAAAGCTTAATCTATGAGCTATTGGTCTTCTGCCTCTGCTACCATCAACATATGCAACCGAATGGATTACCAAACCCTCTCTTGGTGTGAACCCAATACGGAAATTCCACTGCAAAAAAAAAATAATAATAATAAAATAAAAAAAAATCCTTTATACCCGATTTGACACCAACCTGACCCGACCCAACCATTATACAAAAAAGAAGGTAACTACCTTTTGCCACTCCACATATTGGCCATTGACACGGAAACTTGGTCCATCGGGCTGAAGGATTTGTAATGGTTTGACATCGCTTCGGTCAACGCCACCTCGGGTTTGACCGGGAGTGTAGTTTCTCAACGGGTCAGCGGGTGGTAAAGGGACGAGTTTTCGGTCTTCAAACTCGATTACTACCATATTTTGCATGTCAACTAAAACATATATTCCTTCAACAGGCCTTGCATAACCGTTTTCCATTGGACTGTCACTTTCTGTCCTGCAAAATATAAGTGGTTTTGCTAATCTTCTACTAGGTGCATCAGATTCACTATGGTAACCAACACACCTGAAAAAAAAAACAAAAAAATTCAAGAAAATAGAATAAAACCATTGCCATAAAAAGTTCAAGGGTTAAAACTCCAAAGTAGTGAAAATTTGAGGATTAAAACATAATTAACCCTATAGTATATGTACAAAGATGTGCATATTTGATATGTTTTCACAAGTGATTTTTAAAAGTTTTGAACTAACCAAGCATCAACCATCACAAGATCCATATCTTCAATACCCCTTTTCTTCATAGCCTCCTGAAAAGGAGGGAAATCTTTCACAACTGCTTCACATTCAGCATATTCCACAGCATCCTGTGATGGGTAAATATATAGATACAGATAATGTAAATCTTTATTTTTTAGGAATATAAAAAAAAATTATTTTTATATATTATATATATGAGATGCAAGAATAGGCCTACCATGGGAGGCTGAACATCTTTAATAGTTTTTGATGCAACAACTTTTCCTCTGTGATGACCCCCACGGGTTGTTGCATGTACCTCAGATAATTCAACTATCCATATGCTTGTTTCATTTGATTTTTTATTGTAAACAACAAGGCGGGCCCGCCTGGGAGGAAGTTTGCTAGGTATAACTGCTCCACCTTTGTTTCTAGGTAACAAAGACGGTTGAAAAGGTGGAAAAAAGTATGCATCTGCAAGTGCAACAACACTTTTATCTGGTTCTGATAAAACCACCTCAACAAATCGCATACCATCTCTGACCTGAAATTAAAAGTCCAGCAATTTGGGAATTTTGTCATAATTTTGTCAATCCTTCAAGAATAATGCCAACTGGGGAAATTGGTTGGAGTCCTTGGATTTTTGGAAGGAAGGATTCTATGTTCCGGATAGAATCGTTGTTCTTCAGATTAACGGAGTGCCTCCCACGCCTGGTGCCCCGATGTCTTCTCCGAAATTGCTGAAAAATGGGGTAAAGTTGTTGCTCCGGAAGAATGTTCCCTTGAGAATCTTAATATGTCCATGGGAAAGATCACTATTATCACTAATCATGTGGAATGGATTAATTCGGTCATGGATATTAAGGTGGATGGAACCATTTATAAAATCAGAGTTGTGGAAAACATTTTAGAGTCATCAAAGATTTGTCCATTTGAGCAGGTCAACTACTGCTCGGAAGAAGAGGAAAATGATGATGATGAATCAGACTTTATCATTAGCGATGACACATCTCAGCTCGGTGACGACTTGGAATTTGGAGACGGTAATTTCATTGACACTCCTGGGAATTTTGATGGTGAAGACGTGGCTTCCAGAGGTCAGGCATTCCGACTAGAATCTTCCACTTCGGCAGAAGGTGTAAAAGATCCCAAAGGTCATGACGATTCGGTGCCCGATACTATCTTTGATGCTTCGGAAACAGGTGATGATTTAAATCCCTCTTCCCCCAAGATTTTGGTGTATTCCAATGCTATGAACGGCAGGAACCGACATAATGATGAGCCGCCACATAATATTGAAACTACGAATATTACAAATGATATTTCCCCTAAGAACGGATCTGGATTTAATTTAAGTGAAAATGGGCTGGTGAATGACCATGAAAGTAATCTTGGGCCCAGCAGGAACTTAGACTTCGCTACTGGGCCTAACAATGTTTATGAGGCCTGGGTAGATGATTCTGAAGATGGGCTTATGAACACTGAAGTGGGTAATTTGGATCAAAATAATTCTGGACCGTCAATTCAGGTACGGGACTTCACTCAATTTTCTAAAAAGGAGCGTAATCCCAGACACCACATCCCACCCAAAATGCCGTTTCCCCTAAAAGCTAGGGCAATTCTTAGCAACAACAAAAGAATGAACAATGTATCGATCTTAAAAAAACCTACGTCGATTCAGGTAGCGTCTGGCTCGGATCAATCAATAGATCTAAATAAAGCTGCTCCGGCGATGTCAGTTGATAAAAGCGGTATTGGTGATGCAGGCAGTTGCTCGATTGGCATATCTGAAGAAGTTAGGAATACTATCGATATCAGTAAGATGGTAGGGTTCCAATTAGACGGTTTTGAGGAAGAAGTCAGACAATTTGTCTCAAACATTGGTGATGCTGTTGTGGATAAATGAAGATCTTATCTCTAAACTCAAGAGGGGTTGCCTCAACTCTGAAGCAAGATTGGATAAAAGGGTTGAGATTACAGCATAAGGCCCACATTTTAGGGCTTCAGGAGACGTTTACTTCTTCTCCTGATGAATTTCTTATTAAGGCTCTGTGGGGTAATCACCCTATGGAATTTGATTTTGTTGATGTATATGGAAAATCAGGTGGTATTATTACAATCTGGGATCCTTCTTGTTTCTCTCGTGCTAATACTGCAAAAGGCAGGAACTATTTAGCAGTATGGGGAAGGTGGGTCGGGCTTAATTGCCAGTGTGGTTTCATAAACGTGTATGCTCCTCAGCACATTGGTAATAAAAGAAATTTGTGGAACGCAATTGCAGCCATCATAAAATCAAATCAAGATGTGGTCTGGTCCGTGTTCGGTGATTTTAACGAAGTCAGGAACAGAGACGACAGGAAAGGCACTAAGTTCTCATTTTTTAGTGCATCGGTTTTTAATGAGTTCATACATGAGGCTGATTTGGTGGAAATTAAAACTGGTGGTAGAAGGTTTTCGAGGATGAGCCCTGATGGTTGCAAACTAAGCAAATTAGATTGGGTCTTTGTATCTCCGAACTATTTGAGTTTGTGGCCCACTCCGGCAGCTGTGATTCTCCCCAAACTGCACTCTGACCATAGCCCTCTTCTCCTTAATTCGGTTGTGGAGGATTCGGGGCCGTCATATTTCAAGTTTTACAATTCGTGGCTAAAAGATAAAAATGTGTCTAATATTGTGAATAATGCTTGGGCAGGTACATCGATCAGGAGAGATACTTCTCATATGATGACTTTTATGCTAAAATTAAAGTCAGTTAAGAACAACATCAAAAAGTGGAGGAATCATGCTAGGAATGATGATCAAAATCAAATCTTATCTCTTAAGAAATCGGTGGAAGAGATTGAGGAAAAAGCAGACAAGTCGATGGTCACTTCACCTGAGATCAAACAGCGCCAATGTAGTCTTATCATGCTTAAAGACCTGGAAAGAAAAAAGATTCAAGATCTCAAACAGCGATCTCGGGTCCGATGGGCAGTTGATGGGGACGAGAACTCGCGATATTTACATGGAATCCTAAACTCCAATCGCAGGAATAACTTCATTCACGGAGTGTCTCTTAATGGGTCATGGATTTCCAATCAGGGCCTAATTAAAGGCGCTGCTCAGAATTTTTTTGCCTCCAAGTTCTCGGGATGTTCGAATCGAAGGCCCCGGTTCATTAACAATAATTTTAATCAGATCGATGGTGTGGAAGCAACATCTATTGAGGCTGAATTTTCCATGGAAGAAATCAGATCTGCAGTTTGGGAAATTGGTTCGGAAAAAGCTCCCGGGCCCGATGGCTTTACATTTGCATTCTTTAAAAACTTCTGGGATGTAATCAAATCGGACCTATTCCTGGCACTCAAACAATTCGAGGTCTCGGGTAAATTCGACAGGGGGTGTAACGCTTCGTTCCTTGCCTTGATTCCCAAGGTTGACTCGCCTATTACATTCAATGATTTTAGACCCATCAGCCTTCTTTCTAGCCTATACAAAATCATTGCGAAAATTCTTGCGTGCCGGCTAAAAAGGGTTATCGGATCGGTAATTGGGCAGGAACAAACTGCTTTTATTCAAGGGAGGAACATTTTAGATGGTCCATTAATTATTTGTGAAATTATATCTTGGGCCAAGAAAGCTAAAAAGAAAACTATGGTCTTCAAGGTAGACTTTGAAAAAGCATTTGATACAATTAGTTGGAGCTATTTAGATGACGTTTTAGCTCAGATGAACTTTGGTGTTATATGGAGGAAATGGATTCGGGGCTGTCTTGAGTCCGCCTCAATCTCGGTTTTAATCAATGGGTCACCCTCGGATGAGTTTTCTATCGGTCGGGGTGTCCAGCAGGGGGACCCATTGGCCCCGTTTCTATTTATAATTGCAGCGGAGGGCCTTAATATAGCTATGCAGAGCGCTCGCTCGACTGGAATATTCCATGGCCTTAATCTGCCTAATGCGGGTCCGGTAATTTCCCACATGCAGTTCGCGGATGATGTGATATTTATTGGTGATTGGTCATGTATGAATGTATCAAATCTTATTAGATTATTACGGTGCTTTTATTTGTCTTCCGGACTGAAGATTAATATTCAGAAATGCAGTTTGATGGGTGTTGGCGTTTCTGAATCAGAAATAAGTTTTTATGCCTGCAAGTTTCATTGTAAGCCAGGCTCATTCCCGTTCAAGTACCTTGGTCTTCCAATTGGTGGTTCGATGAATAGATGTGAAAATTGGGAATCAATAATAAACAAATTTTCTTCAAAATTGTCAAAATGGAAGGCCAATAATATGTCTTCCGGGGGTCGATTAGTCACTATAAAATCTATATTGGGAAGCTTGGGTATTTATTTTTTCTCTCTCTTTAAGATGCCGGAAAAAATTAATAAAAAACTTGAGAGTTATCGTATGCGTTTCTTTTGGGGTGCTAATGAAAAGGAGAAAAAGATCTCGTGGGTTTCATGGAAAGTAGTGCTTAACGACAATGATAAGGGTGGATTGGGAATAGGGAGTCTAAAAGCCCTAAACATGGCTCTGCTATCAAAATGGTGGTGGCGATTTAAAACGGAACCCGTCGGTATTTGGAAGGAAGTCATTTGCTCTTTTCATGGTAGTAATGGAGGCTTTAATGGATTTGCCACATATGGAAAACATGCCGGCATTTGGCGGAATATCTTAAAAATTTCATCTGAGTTTGAAAAAGTTAACATTCCTATACATAGTTGGTTCCAAATTCAATCGATCCCAGGTTCTTTAGATCAAAAAGTCTCCTGGTCGTTAGAAACCTCGGGGATATTTACGGTGTCGTCTCTAAGGAAGGCCTATGATTATTTCTATTTGAAGTCTATTCCGTGCCTAAAAAAATTCTCGTCCATATGGGTTCCGTCCAAAGTGGATATTCATGCTTGGAGAGTCGGGCTTTGTAGATTACCCACAAAGATTAATCTGATGCATCGAGGTATTACTCTTTTATCCGATGATTGCCCTATATGTGGTGCTGCTGCAGAATCTGAGGAGCATCTCTTCATTAATTGCTCTTTGGCAGATCACAATATCAAGGAGATCGGAAGGTGGTGGGGGATTGACTGTTCCGAAATATCGGGGCTGTCAGATTTACTACTATGGGGGGAGAGGTCTAATTTGAAGGGTAATGGTCTTAAAGCTTTTATGGCGGTTATCTATACGTATCTTTGGATCATGTGGAAAATTCGCAACAGTAAGGTGTTTCCGTCCCCCGGAAATGGTCGTATTAAGGAAATTTTGGTAATTAGTCAGGTGCAGGCATTTTCATTTTTATGGATTAAGAATCGTTCAAAATGTATTTTAGTTAATAGGTGGGATCAATGGTGTAATATGCCTATTTCTTGTTTCTAGCTTTGTAAGTCATTTCTAGCTTCTTGCTAGTTTAATTTTAATGTTATTTTGCTTGTGGTAGGTTGGGTGATGGCATTGCCGAAGCTCAATCTGTCACAAGTTTCTTGTCGTTGTTCAAAAAAAAAACGTATAGTAATATTCGTGCCATTATGTTTCTTAAAGCTTTTCTTTATTGTTTATAGTCTATCCAACAGAAAATAAATCCCGTTGGGATGTAACATAAGATATTAAAAACACCTATTTATTAAATATTTTTCTAATCACACCTATTTGATAAATATGAATTTTCAAAATACTATTTTAGTATTTAAAAAAAACTCAATAAATGTAATGCGAAAATGACATTAAATATTTGATATCATATGTCCCTTGGACTATCTTCAACTCACAACATTATCTTTTATACAAAAACTTATAAATATAATGTAAAATATAGTGTTACGATTAAAACACTTCAACTCATTACAGTATAATTCACACTAAAGAGAATATTCTACGTATATTCCTATTTATCTAAATTTTATAATGAAATTTTAACACTATTTAGTATCGATGAATAGTGTATTACTATTTACCAACAATATATAAGTTTGGGATAGAGCAATATGGTCTGAATTATAGTGTATAAGTACCCTTATAGTATAGGGTCGGAGATGCTCTTACGCACATATTAGCCAAACCATATTACTTTGAATTTTTCTAATATACGACATAGTGCACATAATACAAAGAATTAAATGAACACAAATTTACTTAAGTAATGTGAAGTGTTATTAATTGAGTTAAGTTTGAAGTTACAATTAATTATAAGATTAAATACAATTTTAAATATTAAATTATAAGGGTTTTCTAACATATAGGCATATGTTAAAGAGCATTGAATGATATAAACTTTCCAAAAAAATCACAATAATCATTTAATACATCACATAAAACTATAAAATTAAGCTTTAGTAATGTTTATTACTATACTTTTAAGAAATTTTGACCTCATTAAATGAACTCTAACATATGCCTTAGGGGCACATGTTAGAAAAACTCTTTAAACAATAGCAGTATATTGTGTTCCAAGTTTGAAGCTGCAATTAATTATAATATTAAATACAATATTAAATATCAATTTTAAATAATATAACAAATTCAATTAAATAATAACATAAATAATAGTAGTAAATTATATTAAATAATAGTCTTTTCATTTAACTAGAAGTTACATATTATAAACTATAAAGAGTTTTGCTAATATGTGCCACGAGGGTATATGATAATTTAATAAACTAAGATTTTCTTAATTAGTATAAAATGATATTAATAAGTCATTAATTCTTTTGTGTTATACTGATTTTACCCTTATCATAATTGAAAATGAAGCTTTTTTATGCATTAAATGCAAGAGCATAAAAGGTATTTAGCAAAACTATAATATGGCCCCCGGGCACATATTAGAAAATCCCAACTATAAATAGCACATTATCATGATGCAAATGATGTTGAGTCTTCAAATGATTTTATCTTATTACCCCAACAGGACATCCACATAAAAAGGATTGTGATGATAATGCTCGACTTGAAGGATATTATTATTGATATTTGATTTTATTATACACGAGAGAGTTTTCTTATTGTTTTTGTTTTAGAATAAAGATTTTGTTAGTATTTTAATTAGATAGATGCATGTTTTTATGCATTTGTATGGATTTCTATTTTTTATTATGTACTTTTGGAGGGGGGAAAGTAGAATTCAAAGTCTGACATCATGTTTGCATTAACCGTCATTAGTTGAAGATATGTAGTCGTTGATTCATATTTTTGCTTATAGAAGACAACTCATTCAGTTCTTCATAGTATCACCTATATAATATGAATAACATGTTTTGTGTTGCGCTAATAAAAACGATAATGGTTTTATCACTTTGCATTTTCCTCCGATACATGACTTTACTTATTTAGTGGAGTAAACATGTTAACGATCTTGATTTTAGTACTTTGCCCGTTACACCAATACAATGTATATGATTTACCTTCAAATAACTTATTATCATGAACAAAGTCCGTACATCGTACGGGCTATATTGCCATTGCTATCAATGAAAATGTTAGGCTTTCAAAAATTAATGCAAAATGGCATAAATGACACTGAACATTTCATATCCTATACACATAATATAAGCATTATGAATTGGACTTCCTTAATTAATGTAATGTATCATTAGTAAGTCATTAATTGTTAAGTGTTAAACAAATTTTACATTTGCTATAAATAATATCAAAAACTCTTTAGGAATTAATACAAGGGGAAAAATAACATTGAACATTTAATCATATGCCTCTTAAGCACATTTTAGCAAAACCATATTACTTTAGCTAGGAGGTTTATTGACTTACCAATTTGACCTTATTAGTTTATTGGCTGATTTAAGATCAAACTAGTAAGCTTATAAATAATCCAATAAGCTCATAGGCTAGAAATAATGAGATTATTGACTATTTAAAATTTTAATATGCTAATAAGCCTAGCAATTAAGTTTAAACAAACATAAGCTTGTAAACGAACCGAACATTCAACGAACCGTTCGCGAACCGTTCGGCGGGAGTTCGTTTATGTTCGTTCGTTTAGCTAAACAAACGAACACGAACAAGATTTTGTATTCGTTAAGGTAAACAAACGAACACGAACAAAGGCCCGTTCGTTCGTTTACGTTCGTGAACATCCGTTCATGAACATCCGTTCGTGTTCGTTTGTTTACATTCGTTTGTTAGTGTTCGTTTGAGTTTGTTTATGTTCGTTTGTATTTGTTTATGTTCGTTTGTGTACGTTTAAGTTCATTTGTGTTTTTTTCGTGTACGTTTGTGTTTGTTTATGTTTATTTGTGTTTGTTTATGTTTGTTACCCTCGTTCACGAACCGTTCATGAACACTAAATTTTCTTAACGAACCGTTCGTGAACACAATATTCCGTTCGATAAGTGTTCGTAAACCGTTCACGAACACATTTTTTCCTTAACAAACGAACACGAACAAGGCTCCGTTCGTATTTGTTCGGTTCGTTTACAGGCCTAAACAAACACCAAGTATCATTTGATGGTATCTTTATAAGAGGGAGCGGTACCAGTGTACCACTCATTCACACCATCGACAAAAATTCATAGCGACTGCTAAATCACAACGTTGGTGTCGTAATAATGCTCTATGACACCACCTCCATCACTATAACCATCCAGTATCATGGACAACTATTTTCAAAGAACTAAGTACTATATAATGTCTTCTATAAGATTTGAATGCACAACCTTTTAATTGATGGACAACTCATATATTATTAAGCTACACGCTCTTTGATAAACGATTTTAGAAAGCACAAATTATATTATATTCATTAATAAAAGTAACTATATTGTCCGTAGGCGGACCTCTTTGGAGCCCGGGATGGCCCGTGCTACCCCTTAATTTTTTTTACCAGAAGTGTAAATATATTCGCGAAAAAATAAAGTATTTGTCGGTACTACCCCTAAAAAAGTGTTTGGCTACCCTTCACTTATAATTTCAGCAAAAAAATAGTCCGAATTTGAAAGCCTCAATGTTTTTTAGATTATTAGTGAGCTCAAATGTCAATTTAATTTAATAAATGAAGCTTACTTTCCACTTTATGACAATTTGAACAAAAAACTAATACTTTTTTGTCTCTTAGTTGAATCATCAGAGACAAATTGATTTGTAGTTTAGAAAATGAAACACTTATGAAGGTTACAGATGAAAATTTAACTACTCGTTTTCAGAAAATAGGGCAACGAATATGACAACTTTAAAATGTAATATATAGTTCTTATTCTAGTTTTTTATTTTGTTGTTTAATGAGCTTGTTTTACGCGGAAAAAAGTTATGCTACCCCTTAACACTAGTGGTAAATGCTCCAAGTTTGACCTCCGAAAAAGGCATGCATTGTGCAGTTGAGTCCAACAAGTTAGATGTAATTATATTCTCTCTACTTGGCATGCTACCATATTATTTATTTACTCCTTTAATTTTGATGTAATTATATTCTCTCTACTTGGCATGCTACAATATTATTTATTTACTCATTTGATTATTAAAATACTTCTGTTATAAAGGCTTGCAGGTTAGTAGAGTTTTGCTGTTGATTTAAGCGACCTAATCGTTGTTGTTGCTGTTTCTCAACCTTCCTCTGACCATCTGGTACATGTTTATCCAATGAAGGATCAAACCTATGACTTTTAGGAAGTCATTCTGAAGCTTTTACCACTAAGTCATCACCAGATGGTTTCTTTTACGGGCTCCCCAGGTGGTCAAACTTATGCTTGAGATGTATGTCAATTAACCATTGTCGTGATCGTTTACGAACTTTCCCCTGATAATCTGGTAATATATCACCAACATAAAATATAAAGATTTCGTAGTAACCATGCAATTTTTCAATAGATAGTCATACATTCGATCAATCGTGTCTGTTGCCACGTTAACAATATGTTAATTACCCATTAAAAACGTGTTTTCTTATTTAAAGAGAAAAGTTGATATACTATTAGCCGCTATATTGAAAAATAATGTTGCTCTAATCGGAAATGATGATGCACTGATTCAGCTGATGAACTATTCAATTATTTTATCATTCTTTAAATAAATATGATTTTCTTTCTTTAAATTATATATGGGTTTTATTAATATGTGCCACTGGGCATTCGATAACGAAGGTTTAATAAATAAAAATTTCTTTAATTAGAGTAAAATGATATTGATTGGTCATTAATGTCAGGATCGATTAACTATGAAGATTAGTTAATAAACACCTTAAGATCTAATTGATGATAGAAGTTACAGCGGATTAACACTATATCAATGTAATTAAGAACAATGAACTGTAAGAACAATATGCGAAAATATTAAGAACACAGTTTCACAAAAAGCTTCAATGTATATTATCGATTAACAATACACACGTACGTTTACAATTCGTAAGGAACTATTTATAATAGTCCTTGAAGCCTAACTATTTACCCTAGTTATTCTAGGACTTGATTTACATCGAATAAATAAAGATATACATTGAATTACATTCTATAACTGACTCTACGAAGATCTCGGACTTGATATGCTTCCAAATCGTATACCAGTAGTAATCTGTAATCACCAGTAGTAAATAAGCATTGTCAGTAGTAACTCTGGTGATCAGTAGTAAGTCCAAAACCAACGTCAGTAGTAACTACTAAGATCAGTAGTATCTTCATTATGTGCTTGATCAGTAGTAACTTTAGTTATAGTCTTCACCAGTATCAACTAATCAGTAGTAAGTGGTTCTGCCCCATCAGTAACAATCATAGTAGTCACCAGTAGTAACTATGATCAGTACTAACTGCAGCATCGGTATTAAGTTGACCTGTGATTTGGTTCCAACAATCTCCCCCTAAACTTATTGATTCTCTTTTTGATCAATTAAGTTTCTTTTGTTCTTCTTCTTCCCTCTTTCTTTTCTCAAGGGTTCTTTGATTTTGTTGATGTCTTTGTGCAATGATGTATTTACTGTTTCTCTTTGTGAAATAATTCAATTTGTTCTGGAACATTACAGCATCATATGGTTTCATCATTGTATTAGTGAATATCTGATACATAGTGTTTTCAGAATGTGGATATTCCTTTTCATATAAGTAGAGCTCACATCTTTTGCTTGATTTTTCAAAGAAGTACATATTTGCAGTTGGAATTACATTCCAAGCATAAACATTCTCTGGATCTGAAAATTGTTCTGGGTAGTTGTCTGGATAAAATGCAGCATCTATCATTCTTGTTAAGTATCCATCACCAGACTCTTTCCATGATTTCTTTGACATTCTTGGTTTTCCAATGATCAGAAGCTTAATAACATCACTTCTTGAGCATGATCTGATCAATGGTAACCATCCAGTAAATCTTTGTATTGCTTTGTCTTCCCTTACAATTTCTATGACATTATTGGACATGACTCTCCAATTTATGATTGGATTGTTCTGCAAGGGAGCAATAGGTAATTCAAGAACATGAATGATTTGTTCAGATTTTGATTTCTTTTTAGCACTTTGTTCTTGAGTAATACCCTTTCTTTTCTTTGATTGGGGAGTTGAGGATTCACCATTAGTTGATATACTACCAGTTTTAATTTCACTTGGACTGATTGGAATTAGGGCTTTTGATTTCTTTTCTTCTTCTGCTTTTTGTTCTTCCAAATCCTTCTTCTTGGCAGTGCAATATTTTTCTACAATTGTTATCATTTTCATTCTGCCAAAGGACTTTGCATTGTGCCCTTTTGATTTTAAAAATTCAATCATGTTGGTCTTCTGTTCAAATACATCATCAGTCAACTCACTTTTAGTTCTTTTGCATTCAGATACCAGATCTTGAAGACAATTAATATGTTCTTCTTCAACTTTTCTCAGTCTTCTAAATTCTTCTTTTTGAGCTTCTATCTGAATGTCTTCTATTTGAACAGGTACTTGAACAGGTATTTCACTTTGAGCCTTCTTCTGTTCAAGAGCTTGATACTTAGCTACTTTCTCCAAGTATCTCTTGTGCTTCACCTTCCATCTAGATTGTTTATCAGCTCTGACAAGATTTATCTTGTTCACCATATAGTGACCTAGTGCTCTGTTGGGGTAGTCTTCATCATAAACATCTTTACCCTTTCCAACACAAACTGAAGGTGGAGGTGGAATGTATTTCATATCTGGTACACCTCTTATTATGATTGAACGAGAAAATAACATAAGTTCATTCTGTTGAAGAATCTTTGGATGTGGAGGAAGTGAGCATTCATCAACCTCAAACCAGTTCACATTATCATCAATGTCAGGTATGATAAGTGGTTGATCAGGTGTAGGTGGTTTGGTGATGATTTCAAATCTTTCTCTTTCAATTAGCTCCGGTAAAACTAGTTCTTCCTCTTCAGTAGTAACCAAGGTAGTTACTACTGGTGTGACTTCAGGAGTTACTACTGATAGGGCATCAGTAGTATTTGGTGCACTTATTTCCTTTTGTTGATTTACTACTGCTATAATATCAGTAGTAGGAGTTACTACTGATACTTCTTGTTCAGCTTGTTGTTCCATGGGAGCAGTAGTAGTAGGCTCATCATCAATATTCATTCTTTCTGGGCCTTCATCAACTGTTGTTTCTTTGAGATTGAGGAGAGAAGTTGTTGCTGCTGCTATTGATTCATCAATCATTGTTTGAATATTGTCCTTCTCCCCCTTAGTGAGCTCAACTGGTGGAGCCTCATTATTATCAATCTTCTTTTTCAATCTTCTGATAATCTTTGTTTGTTGATGAAGCCTGTGCTCATATAACCTCATCCTTTTGTTGATTGTATTAATGTGCCTTTTCATGTATTGCATTGTTTTTCCTTGATTTGTGAGATATGTAAGACAATTTTGTACAGTGGATTCAAGAGAATCCAATTTATCCGTCAATTGTTTGGTTTTAATACTGCCCTCACTCCATCTAGCAAGATCATCGGGCTCACTGACTGGTACATTGGCTTTAAAGTTTTCCATCCTTTCCATCAAATCCATAGATCTACCCTCATCACTTCTTGGTGATTCATTGGGTTGTTTAGACACCCTCTTCTTCCTAGAAGAAGCAGGAGTGCCCCCCCCCCCCCCCTTGTGGTTTCTTGGCACCGGGGTCCTTTAAGTAATTCCTCAAATGAGTCATCACTTAAAGTTGCCGAGGTATGGGTCTTAGTTATGTATTCACTGTCCTGTGCACCCACCTTTGGGGCATCAGTAGTGAAAGCTCTCGCCTCATGTCCTCTCTCCTCCTTGGAGGACAACTCTTGGAGCCTGGGGTGTGACTCAATTTGTCCCCTGGTGTCCTCGAAAGAAGTTTTCTTTCTTTTATAAGTTGTGGAAATATTTTGGGTTTTATTTGGTAGGTCTTCCACAGAGTGAAGAGTAGCACTCTGCAGATTTATTTCAAGTTCCTGGGACACATTCAGGACTTCTATTTGTGAGGGTGATTGAGTGACTATTTGGGGTGGTGTTTGGGCTGCATTTGGGGGTGATGGAGTGGGTTGAGGTTCAATTTGGGTTGTATCTATGATTGAACCCTCTCCAAGTTGTGGTTGATCTTTGATCATGTTAGGAAACAAAGGGGTTTCCTTGCCCGAAAATTTAAACTGTTTTCTCATATTTGAGAAAACTTTCTTGTTCAACTCAGGAATTATAAAAATATTTTTAGGAGTTGACAAGTTTTGTAATTCACAGTTTATAATATGTTGAAAAAATCTGGGATACATTAAAAATTTTGAGGAACTAAGATTTCCCAACATACCTTCAAAAATCATATATGAAAAATTAAATACTTGGTCTGTGCATAAACAGACAACAGCAGAGGCTATTGCCTTATTAAACTCATTCCAAGTACTTCTTTTAGGAGAAATACAGTGTTGAATAGTATGTATAAGAAATTTCCATTATGGGGAGAGAAGACCCTTTTGAAAAATGACTATGTCCAGTCTTCCCTCATAACCCATTTTATTTAAAATTTCAACAAGGTATTCCTTAGGAATAGAAAACATACCTGAATCATCATGCAGTTGTAGATGATGTCTGATGGATTGTTCAGTGATTGTGATAGTGTTTCCATCCACCATGGATTTGATCATGGACATGGTTGATCCTTCTGTTCGTTCAGCATTTGTCCAGAAATCCACCAAATGTTGTTGACATGCTTTTGGTTTGACAGTTAAAGCAAACTTTATATACGAATTTTTCAAGAAATTTACTATTGGACGAAAATCTTTTGTTCCGTCTGGATTCTTTAAGAATGCACACATGTTGTGAAATTCAGAGTATTTAAGATCTGTTTGAACATCGAGAGACTGTAGAGTTGCCATTGTTATTGATTGTGATGTTTTGATCTTTTGATTTGAGAGAAACACGTAAGAATTTTTGTTACTGATGAAGGGTTTTTGATCGTAAGTTTAGGGTTTATCGAGAGGATTTAGCAAATCGAAGTGAAGATAATGCTAAACTAATCGACTTCTGCTATTTATATCTTACGATTTATCCTGCAAAAATACAAAATTGCCCTTCGAATCATAACCCAACGGTTATTTTCATGGGGTTAGTTTGGTAATTTGATATTTGAAAGACCAGTAGTAACTTAGATATCAGTAAGAAAACGTCAGTAGTATCTACGAACATCAGTAGTAACTAAGGATTTTGACATCAGTAGTAACAGTAGACATCAGTAGAAACCATTAACACACAAGACCAGTAGTATATGTGAATACCAGTAGTACTGACTTACCAGTAGTATTTATGTAAACCTAATACACACCAGTAGTAATGAACTACCAGTAGTATTTTGTGCACATGCCTACATACCAGTAGTACAGACCTACCAGTAGTAAAACACTTAAACAAACATATAACTTTTTACAACAAAAACTTTACACATGATTTTAAGTGAGATTTTAATTTATCAAAATAATTCCAATACTGCTAACCAAGAAGTTGAATCTTCCTACATCAAATGCTTTTGTAAAAAGATCTGCTAATTGATCATCAGTATGAATTTTAACTACTTTGATTAATTTCTTTTCATTGCAATCTCTTATAAAATGAAATCTTATTTCAATGTGTTTAGTTTTAGAGTATTTTACTGGATTGTTCACAATACTAATAGCACTTTGATTATCAATGAAAATAGGAGTTTTAAGGATAGAGATACCAAAGTCTAGAAGCTGGTTTTGAATCCAGAGTACTTGAGCACAACAAGCAGATGCAGCTACATACTCTGCTTCAGCAGTTGATGTTGATACATTTGTTTGTTTCTTGCATTGCCATGACACTAGTCTTGATCCAAAGAATTGACATCCACAAGTAGTGGACTTTCTATCTTGACATTCACCTCCATAGTCACTATCTGTGTAGGCTATGAGTTCAAAGGGTGAATCATGTGGATACCATAGACCAAGTGATGGTTTGCCTTTCAAGTATCTGAATATTCTTTTGACAGCCTGCAAGTGTAGTTCTTTAGGTCTTGCTTGATATCTTGCACACACACACAAACACTGTACATAATGTCAGGTCTTGATGCAGTTAAGTACATCAACGAGCCTATCATTGATCTATATAAGTGTACATCTACATCCTCCCCCTCAATATCAGGATGTAGGTGTTTGTGTGTTTCCATTGGTGTACTTGCACTTTTGCAGTCTTTCATATCAAACTTCTCCAAGATGTCTTTAATATATTTTGATTGATTTATCAAAATACCATCTGTTCTTTGATTTACTTGGAGTCCAAGGAAGAAGTTCATTGGACCCATGGAGCTCATCTTGAATTTAATCTGCATCAGTTCTTCAAATTCTTTGCATAATAAATCATTGGTTGAGCCAAAGATGATATCATCTACATAGATTTATACCAGTAGTATATCATTTTGTGCACATGCCTACATACCAGTAGTACAGACCTACCAGTAGTAAAACACTTAAACAAACAAATAACTTTTTACAACAAAAACTTTACACATGACTTTAAGTGAGATTTTAATTTATCAAAATCATTCCAATACTGCTAACCAAGAAGTTGAATCTTCCTACATCAAATGCTTTTGTAAAAAGATCTGCTAATTGATCATCAGTATGAATTTTAACTACTTTGATTAATTTCTTTTCATTGCAATCTCTTATAAAATGAAATCTTATTTCAATGTGATTAGTTTTAGAGTGTTTTACTGGATTGTTCACAATACTAATAGCACTTTGATTATCAATGAAAATAGGAGTTTTAAGGATAGAGATACCAAAGTCTAGAAGCTGGTTTTGAATCCAGAGTACTTGAGCACAACAAGCAGATGCAGCTACATACTCTGCTTCAGCAGTTGATGTTGATACATTTGTTTGTTTCTTGCACTGCCATGACACTAGTCTTGATCCAAAGAATTGACATCCACAAGTAGTGGACTTTCTATCTTGACATTCACCTCCATAGTCACTATCTGTGTAGGCTATGAGTTCAAAGGGTGAATCATGTGGATACCATAGACCAAGTGATGGTTTGCCTTTCAAGTATCTGAATATTCTTTTGACAGCCTGCAAGTGTAGTTCTTTAGGTCTTGCTTGATATCTTGCACACACACACAAACACTGTACATAATGTCAGGTCTTGATGCAGTTAAGTACATCAACGAGCCTATCATTGATCTATATAAGTGTTCATCTACATCCTCCCCCTCAATATCAGGATGTAGGTGTTTGTGTGTTTCCATTGGTGTACTTGCACTTTTGCAGTCTTTCATATCAAACTTCTCCAAGATGTCTTTAACATATTTTGATTGATTTATCAAAATACCATCTGTTCTTTGATTTACTTGGAGTCCAATGAAGAAGTTCATTGGACCCATGGAGCTCATCTTGAATTTAATCTGCATCAATTCTTCAAATTCTTTGCATAATAAATCATTGGTTGAGCCAAAGATGATATCATCTACATAGATTTGTACCAGTAGTATATCATCTTTGACTTTCTTTGTGAACAAAGTTTTGTCAATGGCTCCTCTTCTAAAGTTATTCTTTAATAGATATGATGATAATGTATCATACCATGCTCTTGGTGCCTGATGTAGGCCATATAGAGCTTTGTCTAGTTTGAATACATAATCACCATGTTTTGGATCTTCAAAACCTGGAGGTTGGCAGACATATACTTCCTCTTCAATTTTCCCATAAAGGAAAGCACTCTTTACATCCATTTGATAGACCTTAAACTTCTTGTATGAAGCATATGCTAAGAAAATTCTTATTGCTTCAATTCTAGCAACAGGAGCATATACTTCATCATAGTCTATTCCTTCTTCTTGAGTGTATCCTTGGGCTACAAGTCTGGCTTTGTTCTTTATCACTATACCTCTTTCATCTTTCTTGTTTCTAAAGATCCACCTTGTTCCAATGGCTCTTTTTCCTTTTGGTAGAGGTACAAGTGTCCAAACAGCTTGTAACTTGAATTGAAGGAGTTCTTCTTGCATTGCCTCAATCCATTTTGAGTCCTTCATTGCTTGTTAAATCTTCTTTGGTTCATCCTGAGATAGAAAACATTCAAACGTACATTCATTAGCAATTAGACTTATATTACACATATTTGCAGTTAAGCTTTTGTTTAATTTGCTTCTTGTTTGTAGTGGTGAGTTAACATCACTTAGAACAAGGTCTAATGGATGGTTCTTCTGAGTCCTTGTTGTTGTAGCTCTATCAACCACTAGTTGATTTTCAAGATTGGACTCATTTGTCTCAGGCATTTGCTCCTCTAGAGATCCTTCATTGTCATTGATGTTTGGTTCATCATCATCTTGGTCAGAATTGCTACTGTTATTATCTTCATTGAGATCAGTAGTATTGATGTTGTTACTGGGATCAGTAGTATTTTGAGAGTTTAGGTTATTGCTAGGACCAGTAGTATTTTGAGTACTATTACTGGTACCAGTAGTATTTGAATTACTACTGTCCTCATTACTAGAGTTACTACTGCTTCCAGAATTTGAGTTATTACTGTCCTCAGTGTTAACTGTGGGAGCAGTATCAACTACTATGTATCTCATCTCTTCTTGACCAGTATTAACAGATGATGTTCCTTCCTTTTAAGTATGACAATTTGAATCACCTGCATTTAAATCCATGTTAGAATTAAAGGATTTGGTTAGATTGTCTATGTTAAATAGCCAATCTGGACCATTTCCTTGTTCATTAGAAACATTTTCATTAAAGGATACATTGATGCTTTCTTCAATTATCCTTAATCTCTTGTTGAATACTCTGTATGATTTGCTTTGAGTAGAGTATCCCACAAAGATTCCATCATCAGCTTTGCAGTCAAACTTACCAATTTGTTCTCTTGTAATCAGAATAATACAAGAACAACCAAATGATTTTAAAAAACTTATAGAAGGTTTTCTTTTATTAAAAAGTTCATATGGTGTTTTATAATGTGGCTTCACTATTAATACTCTGTTTTGAACATAACAGGCAGTATTTACAGCTTCAGCCCAAAAAGTGATTGGTAACTTTGAATCTGCTAACATTGATCTTGCTGCTTCAATGATGGTTCTATTTCTTCTTTCAGCTACACCATTTTGTTGAGGAGTTCTAGGTGAGCTGTATTGCCTGTCAATACCTTTAAGATCACAAAAAATAATTAAGTTAGCATTTTTAAATTCTGTGCCATTATCACATCTTATGGCTTTAACTTTTTGATCAGATGTGTTCTCCAGTTTAGTGATTAAGTTCTTGATGAGTTCACTTGTTTCATCCTTTGTCCTGAGAAAGAAACCCATGTATATCTGGAAAAGTCATCAGTAATAACAAGACAATATTGTTTCTTTCCAATACTCATTACATTTGTAGGTCCAAAAAGGTCCATATGTAAGAGTTGTAAAGGAACAGAAATAGAATTCACAGATTTGGACTTCTGAGAAGTCTTGTGTTGTTTACCTTTTAGGCATGCAACACAATGATGATCACACATGAATTGTTTTTGAGGTAGTCCAATGACCAAATTTCTTTTTACTAAATTGTTCATGTTTTTGAAATTAGTGTGACACATCCTTCTATGCCATAGTTCTGATTCAGTGGTGTTTGCCTTGGATATAAAGCAGTTGACCTCATTTGAAGAAATGAGTTCTCCCCCTATATCCAGGCAATACACATTGTTTCTCCTTGGAGTTCTTAACACAACATATTTTTCATCTAAAATAAAGTCAGGAGAAAGAATGATGCACTCAATGTCTGTGAAAAGAATTTTGTTCTTTTTATCACAAACTTGAGACACACTGACTAGATTGTATTTTAGCTCAGCTACAAAAAATACATCATCAAAGGTAATTTTGCCATTAGTAACAGTACCTTTCCCTGTAATCTTACCTCCCTTTGGATTCTCACCAAAAGCTACATAACCTCCATCAAATGACTTGAAATCCTTTAGAATTTGTAGATTTCTAGTCATGTGCCTTGAGCATCCACTATCAATGTGCCATGTTCTACCTTCTTCAGGGATCTGAATGCTCTGCACAAGTAAGTAAAAGGTTAGTTAATTTTGGGAACCCAAGCTTTATATGTCTTGGGTTCATCCTTAGAGAAATCAGATTTAGAACGGTTAACTTTAAACATTTTTGGTACCCATATCTTTTTAGTACTGGTGTTCTGTTTTACTACGGACCTTTTGGATTTGTCTGAGTTTACTACTGATCTTGGTCTATACCCATTGTTTTTAGCCTTGGAATACTTTACTAGTGATGGACCAGTAGTATTTGGGTACTTACCATATTTAGAGTGACCAGTAGTGTTTTGAAATTTTGGTTTGGTAGCAGTAGTATTTTTGAAATTAGGGTTGTTACCAGTAGTGTTTTTGTACTGGTACCAGACAGCATTATAATTAGGGTTAACACCAGTAGTAAAATTGTTAAAGTTTTTACTGGTGTTGGAAAAATTAAAGTATTGCTTATTTTGATTTGATTTTCCATTGTTCTTGAAGTAATTGCTGTTCTTTGGGCTTCCAACTCTTTTACTTTGCACAAAGCTTGATGCACTTCTTCCAAATTTTGGTGTTTCAGCAATTGGAGTTTTTGTTTTATTTACCACTGAAGGACCAGTATTATCTTTTAACTTTTGTGTTTTTGCTTTTTCTTTAAAAATTTTAAATTCCTTAAACTCTTTACAGTTAATTGGATTGAAGTGACAATCCTTTGCTAAATGATTTACTTTGTTGCACATAACACATCTTAATTTTTTATCTTTAGCACCTTCAGGTTTTCTTTGATCTAAGAGTTGATTTTTATTTCTTTCATTTCCCCTTTTTAAAATTTGTGGTATATTTTCTGCATTATATTTAGGAGAATCTTCTTCACTTTGTGCTGTGTGAAAACTTGTATCAATTGAGTTTGTAGATTCAGTTTGCAGGATTGTAAATTCAATTGAGTTTGTAGTTCTATCATCATCAGAAAAATCATTTGATTCAGATGTTTCATTATTAAATTCAGTTTGATTTTCATTTTTTAATTCATTTATTATTCTTTCTGAACTGTTTTTGAGTGGATGAATGAATTTATATGGAGGTGGTACAGCATGATATCCCACCCCATGAACAACTTTTTCTGTAGATTGATTATTAGTTAATTCATCAAGAATTTTAGTGCTTCTTTCAAATTTCTTAATTGTCAATTTATTTTGTTCAATTTCAAGTTGACATTCTTCTAATTTACTTGTTAGTTCTTTATTTTTTGATTCATAGAAATCTTTCTCATCTACAGCTTGGAGAAGTTCTTCCTTTATCCTTTGATCAATCATCTGGTACACCTTTATCTGATGTTCTTGATCAGCAATCACACCATCAAATTCATAATTTCTTCTTAATGCTTTTGCTAAATCTTCATTTAATTTAGTGTTTTCTTTTTCTAAATTTTTAACAATTTTAATACATTCAGAAGTACAAGGTTTAGGTTTTACCTCAGATTTGCTGTTAGTAAAGGCCATTAGAGCTTGATTTTGAGCATGTTCTTCTGCTTGAAAGCTCCAGTCATAGCCTTGTCCTTGTTGTGAAACAAGAGCAGTTGATTTTGATCTTTTGTCTGGCTGAGGACATTCTTTTGCAAAGTGACCAAGATTGTTACAGTTGTAACATTTGACTTTAGTTTTGTCAAATCCAGCTTTGTCACCTTTGTTATAGTTGAGACTTGTCCTACCAGTCCTTTTCAAGAACCTTTTGGTTCTAAGGCTCAACATAGCCATCTGCCATTTAAGATCCATCTCTTCAAGATCATCAGGATTCAGTTGTTCCAAGTCATCACTAATTAGTGCAGTATGCACATGACTAGTGAAGAAGGATTCTCTTGCAGCATCTTCACAATCTGCAGCCTTTGCAGTTTCCAGACCTGTTCCTGTACTAGACACAAAAGCGGAATTGTTTGAAGATAAATTAGGAGTTTTAGAACTTACCTCAGATTCAAATACTCTAAGCTCATTGTACAATTCATCCAGCTCTTTTTCTTCCAGGGCATCACCTTGTCTATATATGACTGTGTACATAGACCATTCTTCTCCAAGAGATCTGAGAAACTTCCTGTTGACATCATCATTGTCAGGTTTCACACCAACTTGATTTAATTCACCAATGAGTTTGTTGAATCTATCAAAGGTTTGAGATAGAGATTCATTCTTTTGGCCTTTGAAGTTTTCAAAGTCCTGTTTCAGTACAGACTTCATGTTTCTTTTGGTGCTTTTAGTGCCAACAAATCTCTTTTCAAGTGCTTGCCACAACAGCTTTGCATCATCATATTCAACAAAGAGATGTTGATAGTCATTAGGAATGGCCAGAAGAAGAGTGCTTAGAGCTTTGAGTTCAATTCCTCTGTCTTTCTTCTCCTTTTCACACTTGAGTTTGTCTGCTTCAGTTGCAGAACTGCTTGCTTGAGCAGGACCAGTTTTGTTTCCTTCAATGACAACTTCCCACATGGAATAATCAGTAATAAGCATGTATTGCTTAATACGATTCTTCTACATCCCAAAGTTATTGGGAGTGAGTATAGGGATTTTGTTAGCTTGAGTGCTTTCATTATTATCAGTCATGATTAATAATGTGTGTGTTTTAAAAGATTAAAACTTTTTGTTGTTCTTAGAATTTCGTAGATCTAGAACCAATAGCTCTGATACCACTTGTCAGGATCGATTAACTATGAAGATTAGTTAATAAACACCTTAAGATCTAATTGATGATAGAAGTTACATCGGATTAACACTATATCAATGTAATTAAGAACAATGAACTGTAAGAACAATATGCGAAAATATTAAGAACACGGTTTCACAAAAAGCTTCAATGTATATTATCGATTAACAATACACACGTACGTTTACAATTCGTAAGGAACTATTTATAATAGTCCTTGAAGCCTAACTATTTACCCTGGTTATTCTAGGACTTGATTTACATCGAATAAATAAAGATATACATTGAATTACATTCTATAACTAACTCTACGAAGATCTCGGACTTGATATGCTTCCAAATCGTATACCAGTAGTAATCTGTAATCACCAGTAGTAAATAAGCATTGTCAGTAGTAACTCTGGTGATCAGTAGTAAGTCCAAAACCGACGTCAGTAGTAACTACTAAGATCAGTAGTATCTTCATTATGTGCTTGATCAGTAGTAACTTTAGTTATAGTCTTCACCAGTATCAACTCATCAGTAGTAAGTGGTTCTGCCCCATCAGTAACAATCATAGTAGTCACCAGTAGTAACTATGATCAGTACTAACTGCAGCATCAGTATTAAGTTGACCTGTGATTTGGTTCCAATAATTAATTTATTTGTGTTACACTGATTTTACCCTTATAATAATTGAAAATAAAGTTTTTTTAATGCATTGAATGCAAGGGAATAAAAGACATTTAACATTTATTATGATGTGCTCAAGGGCATATATTACAATATCTCATTATATATATGACCCTGGATGAAATATGTTGTCTCGGGTAGGTTAAACCGCGAACAAATCTTACTTTATTTTTGAGTAAATTACATAAGTGATATATGTGGTTTGTAAAAAAATTTGAATCTGGTCCTAATTAATCTAAAAAATTACACGAATAATCCTTAAATACGAAATCTTATTATGCTTTTGATACCTAATATTAACTCTGTTAAATTTCTCCATTAAACCTTGTCATGTGCAATGCACATGAAGGTAAATTTGTCACTTTATAATCTCCCCCAAAAAAATATCATTTTCTTCTCTAACAAACCCATCAAAGACACATACCTGCAACATCTAGTTCAGCCCGATCAACACCCGGCCAGAAATTATCTTATTCGGAAACAAATTAAAAATGATAGTGAAATATTCAAGGTAGTCTTTAATTTTTTTGTAATCCTAAGGAAAAATCTCAACCATTGATCAATAAGATCTAATGGTCAAGATTAATCATATATATTATACATGAAGGGGTATTTTGGTCACTTGACACTTACAATAAAATTTCAAATTTTTTTTATTTTTTTAATATTATTATTATTTTATTACCCCCCCCCCCCCCCCCCCCGGGTTCCACAAAAAAATTTCTCATTTCACCTTAAATTTTTGTCCCACGAAAAACTTCTCATTTCTTACATTTGATGGGCTCCACATAATAAAATACTATTATTACTAAAGACCACATCACTAACTATCCATTAACTATATTTCTCTCTCCAAACCAATCTTATATTTTAATCAAAATTATTATCAATGACCTCCACCACTAATTATCACCTTAAAACTTGTGTTAAAGTTAAATGTGAAGTTTTTTGTGGGACGGATGAAGTATTATTTTTCGTTAAAAAAATATTATTTTGATAATCATGTATGGTACTTAATCACATGTAATTATATTGTACAATCACATTTGATTGTATATTTGATCACATGTGATGTTTAGTACAATCAAATGTAATTAGATATACAATCACATGTGATTATCAGTGTTATTAATGAAAAATTAATATTTAAAATAATAATAATAATAATAATAAGATCGGCTGCTCCATATGTTGACGCGGGTTTATGGGTGTTGTCCGGGCTGTACTAGATGTTTGCATGTATGTGTCTTTGATGGGTTTGTTGGAGAAGAAAGGAATATTATGTGGGGATGATAAAATAACAAATTTACTGTCATGTGCATATGATAGGTTTTAACAGAGATATTTAACGGGGGTTATATTGACAACAAAAACATGACAATATTTCGTATTTAGAGACTATTCATGTAATTTTTGAAACTTATGAACCAAATCCCATTATTTTTACAAACCACAGCGACCATCTATGCATTATTAACTCTTTATTTTTTAGCTGATAATATTGCAAATATTTTGTTTACCGTGCATTATTATGCCTAAAATTGACATTATTAAATTCAGAATCATGCAATTTAGAAATAATGATCTTTTTTATACTAAGGTCCCATTTGGTTCACAAAATATTTCTGAAGGAACTAGAATTTGTTCGAAATCTTTCAGAAATTTAAATTAGAATTCAGAAGCTATTTGGTTGGCATGAAATGAAATTCGAAGCTAATTCTATATATAGTTTGTTTCGCTAGAAATGAAATTGGCATCCATGTAAAATGACAAAATTGTCAAAAAAAATATTTGCTTAATTTTACGTTTTTTTATAACTTATATGGTGTTGGTGGTGAGTAATAGTGATGGTGGTGGTGAGTGGTGGTGGTGGACGGCGGTGATGCGTAGTGATGGTGGTGGTGGGTGGTGGTGGCGGTACTGTGGTAGTGGTGGCGGCGGTAGGGTGGTGTCGTGGTGATGGTGGCGATACTGTGGCAGTGGTGGTGGCGGGTAGGGGTGGTGTCATGGTGATCAGTGGCGAATCCAGGACTAAATTCAACCGGGGCTCTTACAGAATATTGAGTGGGGACCATATAAAATTTACCACTAATTTTCTTTTATCAAAATTTTTTCCACATGGGAGTGGCTTACCAAGTGAGGGCAATGGACCCCTCTTATGTCAACATGGATCCGCCAGTGGTGGTGATGGTGGCGGTAGTAATGGTGCTGGCGGTAATGATGGTGGTGGGTAGAGGTGGTGTCGTGGTGGATGGTAGTGGGCGGTGAATGGTGATGGTGGTGGTAACGACGAATGGTTTACGTGACAGCATGATCGTATGCATTAACAATGGAAAAATGTCTTAACTGCATGGAAATGTCAATATACTAGAGATTAATTATATTGCATAAGAGATGGAGGACAGTTTTTTTGAAAATGGCAAATATATTAATAACAAAAACGGCCCAACTTAGCAAGATACTAAGAGAGAAAACAAACAAAGTTTTACAAATACATAAAGAAAGGTGAAATACTCCAATCAAACCAATTACATGAAATCTTACTCCTATGTTTTACCCATAAGAAAGAAGTGGATATTGTAACGACCCGAATTTTGTAAATAAATAAATTGTACAAAAATATGTTAAATAAGGATAAATCGTTTAAAGAACGTAGGAATTGGTTTCGTGTCGTTTGGACACCGTACGAGAAAGTTATGGGCGAAACCGGGTCGAGCCAAAGATTAAAAAGTGCAGCCTTAGCTGCTCATGAAGTTCACGACGCGAACTAATGTTCGCGATCGCGAACATGGTGCAGCGATTTGGGCAATTCATATCGAAGTAGTTCCCGACCCGATGGCGATCGCGAACTATGCGTACGTGAAAAAGTTCACGACGCGAACTTTGTTCCCGATCGGGAACTCTGCCAGACACCAGCATTTAAGACGGGAATTCTCATTTATTACACACATAAAACCCTAGTTTTCTCCTCTCTTTGGTGTGTGCGATTTCTGGAGTATAAGGGTCGTTTGGAGCTCAATCTTCATCAAATCTTTGGTGATTCTTGCTCCTTGTTGAAGAACAAAGGTAAATCTTCAATTCTCTTGTGTTATAAGTCTTAGATTTAAGTATGGAAGCTTGAATCATAAACCCTAGTTTTGGGTTTGTTCATAAAGGGTCAAATGGAAGTTGTATAACTTAGATCCATGGTATTTTAACAAGTAAAATGTGTTTATGAACTGGATCTATGAAAATATGAAGGTTTATGGAATTAGGGTTTGGTAATTTGGGGAAATATGATGCAAATAGTTAACTAGCCATGAAGTACATGATTAGTATAGATGATTGATGCAAACCATTGTATTGGTTTTGATAATAGGTTATCGATTTGGTGGATTTGAGGCATTCGAATCTTGAGAAGTGATATTGGTGTTCAAGGAACACAACATTGGATAAGCTTAGCTAAGGTGAGTACATGTGACTTTTAAACTGGGTACATAGCTAGTAAATGTTTTTATGTTTTAATGATTTTGTCGAGTCTTTGAGTAATTTAGTCATTTATGTGATTTATGATGAATTGCTTGTTTGATAACAAAATGATCGATTTATTGAGAAATGATGGAGCTATAAGCTCATAACGATAAAAGATAAGTAAAGATGGTGATGATGATGATGATGTCCCTAGGGCCGTAGTAGATTGGAGGCATTCCGATTACTACGGTACCTGAAGGTTAGTGGTAGATTGGAGGCATTCCGATTACCCAATACCTACGAGTCCCGGTAGATTGGAGGCATTCCGGTTACCGTGGATATGATGGTCTTGATAGATTGGAGGCATTCCGATTATCTTGACATTGGCCAATGATGAAAGTGATAAAGTGACCCAAAACAAACTTAGTAATATTATTTTAAGATTAAATGATATTATTTGACTAATTGTTTATCGGGTCTAAAACCCATGTATCTCACGAGGTAATTTTGTCTCACGTACTGTGTTTGTATTTTTTGCTATGTACTCAGGTTCGGGATCGAAGATCTAGGAGGCCCGTTTAGAAGAGGCCTTGTTGAGATTAGCTCGGTGTTGATGATTAGAGTCCTTATCCTATGGTTAAGATATAATTTGTAACACCGTTTTTGTAAACTCTGATAATCTCGAACAAGAAACCTTTTCGTTTTTGTAAAACCGGTATTTGACACCGATACAATATTGTGTATTTTGGATTAAATGTTATTTAATTGTTGTTTTGAAAATTGAGGTGTTACAACTTGGTATCAGAGCTATAGTTTAAGTGAACTAGGTTGAGTTGACCATCCTAGACTTAAACTGAGCTAGTAGGACCGTAGGTTCCATAGGATACTTATGAAATGGTTATTGAGACCTTAAAGTGTAGGTTCGATAGGATTGACCTTAAGGGAATAGGTCATGTTGGTTGTGGAACGGTCAGTGCCACCGTTACTTTGATAAATTGACTTCTAAATGATTAATGTCTTATTATAGCAAAATGGTGAGAACTAGAAGTACAAGAGGCCCACTTGATCAAGGGCAAGATTCGAATAACGTTATCATCGAACCGGTGTTTGGTCCTCAACCTCGGGAAGGGGAGGAAAATTCGGGTGTTGATAGGAACACTCACACCCCGGTCACCGTGGAACACCTCCAAACTATGTTTAATCAAATGAGGGACATAGTGAACGAGGATGTGAACCGAATCCTCAATGAGCATAAGGCACGTGAAAGGCGGGAGGAATCTCCACCCCGCACGAAGAGCAAGTCAAGTAGTGTTGCTCAAACCGAGAGGTTCCCAACGGAAGAAGGAGAGAGTGACCCCGAGCCGAGGGAAAGGAAGGGGTGCACGTACAAAAATTTTATGGCTTTTAAGCCCGATAACTACTATGGTAGCTCCGAACCAAAAGTCACGATCCGTTGGATCCGTGAAACCGAACAAGTCCTTGAAGCTAGTAAATGCAAGGAAGGTGATATGGTGATTTATGCTTCTCGGTTGTTGAAGGATGAGGCCCTAGTGTGGTGGGATACCTTGTATGAAACATTAGGAAAAAGGGCGATGTATAAGTTGACGTGGGATGAGTTTGTGAAACGGTTGAAGGCAAAGTTTTGCCCCGAGAGAAATTTGGAGAAACTTCAAGAAGAGTTTGTTCATTTGAAGAAAGGTGGGTTGAGTGTCGATGAGTACACTAAGAAGTTCACGGGATTAATCACGTTTGTAATCAAATTGTATCCGGATGAGAGATCCCGGATTGTGAGGTATGCTAATGGACTCCCGTGGGAGTACGAGTTGGAAGTAAAGAGGGCCGCTACACTAGATGAGGCTATTAGTGCGGCGAGGAATGTGGAGGAGGTGGGCCAAAGGAGAATCAATGAAAGGCCAAAGTTTGAAAAGTTTGAGAAGAGGAAGTTCGAGGGGAGCTCGGGTTCGGTAAAGAGAGGAAAGTTCACCCCGACCTTCTCTAAACAAGCAAGTGTGGGTGCATGCAAGAAGTGTGGCAAAGACCAAAAGGGGGGATGTTTGGTGGATTCAAAGTCGTGCTTCAAGTGTGGAAGACCGGGGCATATGGCAAGGGATTGCCGGGTCAAACCGTTGGATGAAATCGAGTGCTATTCGTGCCATGAAAAAGGGCACTATAGCAATGCATGCCCGAAGAAGGGAAGTGAGACCGTAGTGTCGACCGCTCAAAAGAAAGCGGAGCCGACAAAGGTCAAGGGACGGTCCTTCCAACTTACCCGAAATGAAGCCAAAGAAGTCCACGATGTCGTTTCAGGTACCCTACTCGTAAATTATATTCCCGCCCGAATCTTATTTGACTCGGGTGCTACTTATTCGTTTGTGTCGCATAATTTTGTTGTGATGTTGAATGTGCCGTTAGAACTTCTTGATGAAATCTATGACATAGAAATTGCGAATGGTAAAACCTCCATAGTTCAGCATATGTGTCGGAATTGTGAATTGGAAATAGATGGGAGAAAGTTTAAGGTGAATTTATTACCCATGGAAATTGCGGGTTTTGATATAGTTATAGGTATGGATTGGTTGGGTGAGAATCAAGCAAAGATTTTATGTGGGAAGAAGATAGTCTCGATTAGGACTCCCGACAACGAAAAAGTTTATGTGTAAGGTGAGAGACGACACCATTTGCCATGTCTTATGACCGCGGTTAAAGCTAGGAAATGTTTAGCCAAAGGATGTTCGTCCTTTTTAGCATATGTATTAGATGGAAGGAAAGAGAAGAAGACGGTGGAAAATGTAAAAGTGATTCGGGATTTTCCCGAGGTATTTCCCGACGATTTACCGGGATTGCCACCGGAGAGGCAAGTAGAATTCCGTATTGATTTAGTCCCGGGAGCGACGCCGATAGCTCGTGCTCCGTACCGTTTGGCTCCCACCGAAATGCGGGAATTGATGTCCCAATTGCAAGAGTTACTCGACAAAGGATTTATTCGTCCCAGCTCGTCTCCATGGGGTGCGCCCGTATTGTTTGTTAAGAAGAAAGACGGTTCAATGAGAATGTGCATCGACTACCGAAAATTAAACAAGATGACTATTAAGAACCGATACCCGTTGCCTAGAATCGACGACTTGTTTGATCAGCTTCAAGGTGCCGACTATTTCTCGAAGATCGATTTGAGATCGGGTTACCATCAAGTTCGAGTGAAAGAAGGAGATACCGAGAAGACGGCGTTTCGTACACGTTATGGGCATTACGAGTTTTTGGTAATGCCATTCGGGTTGACTAATGCACCGGCCATTTTTATGGATCTTATGAATCGGGTTTGCAAACCATTCCTCGACAAGTTTCTTATCGTATTTATTGACGATATTCTTATTTATTCAAAAACCGAAGAAGAACACGAGAGCCATCTAAGACAAACGTTAGAAGTGTTACAACGAGAGAAATTATATGCTAAGTTTTCTAAATGTGAATTTTGGATTCGAGAAGTCCAATTCCTTGGTCATGTCGTGTCCCGAGAGGGAATCAAAGTTGACCCGTCAAAGATTGAAGCGGTCATGAAGTGGGAACCGCCACGAACTCCAACCGAAGTGAGAAGTTTTCTCGGCCTTGCCGGATACTACCGTCGATTTATTCAAGACTTTTCTCGAGTGGCGACACCACTCACATTGTTGACCCGAAAGAGTAGTGAGTTTGTGTGGGGAGAAAAACAAGAAAATGCATTTGCCATATTAAAGGAAAAATTGTGTAACGCCCCGGTTCTCACGTTACCTGAAGGGATGGAAGACTTCGTCGTGTATAGTGATGCTTCACATAAAGGTTTGGGTTGTGTTTTGATGCAACGGGGGAAAGTGATTGCTTATGCCTCGAGACAACTAAAGAATGCGGAAGAAAGGTACACGACTCACGATTTGGAATTGGCGGCGATAGTGTTTGCTTTAAAGTTATGGAGACACTACTTATATGGTACCAGGTGTACGTTGTACACGGATCACAAAAGTCTTCAATATGTTTTCACTCAAAAAGACCTAAACATGAGACAAAGGAGATGGATCGAATTGATACAAGATTATGATTGTGAAATTGTCTATCATGCGGGGAAGGCCAATGTGGTAGCCGACGCCTTAAGCCGAAAGGTGTATGAAAAGTCGATTAAGGGAAAGCTAACTCGTATTGAAGTAGTCTCAAGTATAGTAGAACGAATCAATAATTCCCAACGGGAAGTGATGGAAAAAGATGAGTTAAGGCAAGAACGTTTGGGAAAGAACCAACATTTTGTGGAAAATAAGCAAGGGTTGAAAACCGTGGGTGGTCGAATTTGGGTTCCCAAGTTCGGGGGTACCCGAAAGGAGTTACTAAACGATGTTCATAAGTCTAAGTATTCGATCCACCCGGGAAGCACAAAAACGTATCAAGATATGAAGAAGATGTATTGGTGGCCCGGGATGAAGGCAAGAGTAGCAAAGTATATTTCTAAGTGTGCCACGTGTGCACAAGTAAAAGCCGAGCATCAAGTACCTTACGGGGTAGCTCAATCGTTACAAATCCCGGCCGGAAAATGGGATGATATAACAATGGATTTTATTGTTGGATTGCCAAAGACAAGCAAGAACCACGACGCCATTTGGGTCATTGTTGACCGGTTGACCAAAAGTGCATTATTCTTGGCAATTCGGGAAACCATGCCACTTGAGAAGTTGGCAAAGTTGTATGTGGATGAAGTGGTGAGACTTCATGGAGTCCCGTTGTCGATTGTGTCCGATAGAGACGCGAGGTTTACCTCGAGATTTTGGAGATCGTTACAAGAGGAGTTGGGAACGAAATTGCGGTTGAGTACGGCTTACCACCCGCAAACCGATGGTCAAAGCGAGAGAACCATTCAAACGGTTGAAGATATGCTAAGATCGTGTGTGCTAGATTTTGGAGGTAAATGGGATGAACACTTACTGTAACGACCCGAAATCTGTGAATAAATAAATTATTTAAAAATATGATAATTATGGATAAATCATTTAAAAGACGTAGAAATTGGTTTCGTGTCATTTGGACACCGTATGAGAAAGTTATGGACGAAACCGGGTCGAAAAGGATAACAAAAATTGCAGCCCAGCTGAAGTGCCCAGATAGCGGCGCTATCTGGGAAGATCGCGACGCGATCTTGTGGGGGTCGGACAGCGACCCGAAATAGCGTATGAAGGGGAAACGCGAAATAGATAGCGTTGGGAGATAGCGGCGCGAAGTGGCGACGCGAATTAACGCGGGCAAGAAATAGCGGCGCTATCCTGGGGATAGCGGCGCGATCTTTCGTCTGTGCAGGATTAAAAGTCGGGTTTTGGTCATTATTGCAGAAACAAACCCTTGTTTTTCTCCCACTCGAGTTTGTGAACGATTTTGAGTGTAAAGCATCATTTGGAGCAGATTTCTTGGTCAAATCTTGTGATTCTTCACTCCTAGTTGAAGATTAAAGGTATATCTTCAATCCTTTGTAGTTGTAGCTTTAGATCTATGGGTTTAGAAGCTTGGGTTTGAAACCCTAGTTCTTGGGTTGGTGATTAATGGTTAAATAAAGGTTGTATACACTTAATAGATGGTATTTTGACAAAGGAAACAAGTGTATGATTTTGATTTGTAAGAATCTTAAAGGTTGGTTAAACCTAGGGTTTGGTAATCACCATATTTGGGGAAAATGGATTGATGGGTGTTATCTAGAGGTAGATGAACACATTGGTAGTAGTAATTGATGTTGATCATATTGTGATAATTGTATTAGGCTTTTGGTGAAGTCTTGGAAAGTTGATTGGATTGAGAAGCAAGAGATTGGGTGTCAAGAACACGGTTTGAGCATCTCATTGCTAAGGTGAGTACATGTGGAATTTACTGAGTACATAGCCCTATGAAATACTTTCATTACTTGTGTTATGGTCTATTTGCTTAATTGGGTAGACTAGTAGTTGATAGTTAGTTATACCAATGATAGTATTGAACTAACTTGTTTGATGATAGACGTGATAGCCGAGAGCTAGATTGACATAACTATTGAGTTATGATATGCTGAGATAATGTGATGATGCGGGGAACCCCCGGTCATGAGAGGGTGGAATGAGGGGCAGTTGGGTGAATTCCCATCGACTCATCCACGATAGGCGTGGTGTGAGGGGCAGTTGGGTGAATTCCCATCGACTCATCCACGATAGGCGTGGTGTGAGGGGCAGTTGGGTGAATTCCCATCGACTCAACCACGATAGGGTGGTGTGAGGGGCAGTTGGGTGGATTCCCATCGACTCAACCACATTAGTAGTCTTACTCATTGGACGTATTCCGGTGGGCAAGGTTGTAGAGTCACACTAAGGTGACTAGAATGGGTAGTTGGATTTATATATATATGTATATTGATTGGTTTTATGAAACGTGACATTTCATTTTATTCTCGGGTCTAAACCCATGTAGCTCACGAGACGTTTTTGTCTCACGTACTCCTTGTTTTGTTTTGCTATGTACTCAGGTTCGGGATCGAAGGTTTAGGTACGCATGGATAGAGATGCGGGGCCTAGAATAGAAGAACCTTAGATTGGATTTATGCTTAGCTTTGGTTTTGATCTATTTTGTAACACCAACTTTATACTCTGATTTTTATACCAAAGGTTTTTGTAAATCCATATTTTTGGAATAGTTCTTCTATTTATGAAAAATGTTTTATTTTGGGCAAATGTTTTGTGTTAAAATTTGAGGTGTTACAACCTTAACCAAGTCAACTAATCATATGTTGACTAATTCGGGATGAGAAAAGTTTAACGGTAATAACCGCGGGAGGATGAGAATGGATACTCGGTAGAATGAGGATTGAAATTCTTAGCGATTCCGAGGACGGAATCCTTTTAAGGGGTAGATAGTTGTAACGACCCGAAATCTGTGAATAAATAAATTATTTAAAAATATGATAATTATGGATAAATCATTTAAAAGACGTAGAAATTGGTTTCGTGTCATTTGGACACCGTATGAGAAAGTTATGGACGAAACCGGGTCGAAAAGGATAACAAAAATTGCAGCCCAGCTGAAGTGCCCAGATAGCGGCGCTATCTGGGAAGATCGCGACGCGATCTTGTGGGGGTCGGACAGCGACCCGAAATAGCGTATGAAGGGGAAACGCGAAATAGATAGCGTTGGGAGATAGCGGCGCGAAGTGGCGACGCGAATTAACGCGGGCAAGAAATAGCGGCGCTATCCTGGGGATAGCGGCGCGATCTTTCGTCTGTGCAGGATTAAAAGTCGGGTTTTGGTCATTATTGCAGAAACAAACCCTTGTTTTTCTCCCACTCGAGTTTGTGAACGATTTTGAGTGTAAAGCATCATTTGGAGCAGATTTCTTGGTCAAATCTTGTGATTCTTCACTCCTAGTTGAAGATTAAAGGTATATCTTCAATCCTTTGTAGTTGTAGCTTTAGATCTATGGGTTTAGAAGCTTGGGTTTGAAACCCTAGTTCTTGGGTTGGTGATTAATGGTTAAATAAAGGTTGTATACACTTAATAGATGGTATTTTGACAAAGGAAACAAGTGTATGATTTTGATTTGTAAGAATCTTAAAGGTTGGTTAAACCTAGGGTTTGGTAATCACCATATTTGGGGAAAATGGATTGATGGGTGTTATCTAGAGGTAGATGAACACATTGGTAGTAGTAATTGATGTTGATCATATTGTGATAATTGTATTAGGCTTTTGGTGAAGTCTTGGAAAGTTGATTGGATTGAGAAGCAAGAGATTGGGTGTCAAGAACACGGTTTGAGCATCTCATTGCTAAGGTGAGTACGTGTGGAATTTACTGAGTACATAGCCCTATGAAATACTTTCATTACTTGTGTTATGGTCTATTTGCTTAATTGGGTAGACTAGTAGTTGATAGTTAGTTATACCAATGATAGTATTGAACTAACTTGTTTGATGATAGACGTGATAGCCGAGAGCTAGATTGACATAACTATTGAGTTATGATATGCTGAGATAATGTGATGATGCGGGGAACCCCCGGTCATGAGAGGGTGGAATGAGGGGCAGTTGGGTGAATTCCCATCGACTCATCCACGATAGGCGTGGTGTGAGGGGCAGTTGGGTGAATTCCCATCGACTCATCCACGATAGGCGTGGTGTGAGGGGCAGTTGGGTGAATTCCCATCGACTCAACCACGATAGGGTGGTGTGAGGGGCAGTTGGGTGGATTCCCATCGACTCAACCACATTAGTAGTCTTACTCATTGGACGTATTCCGGTGGGCAAGGTTGTAGAGTCACACTAAGGTGACTAGAATGGGTAGTTGGATTTATATATATATGTATATTGATTGGTTTTATGAAACGTGACATTTCATTTTATTCTCGGGTCTAAACCCATGTAGCTCACGAGACGTTTTTGTCTCACGTACTCCTTGTTTTGTTTTGCTATGTACTCAGGTTCGGGATCGAAGGTTTAGGTACGCATGGATAGAGATGCGGGGCCTAGAATAGAAGAACCTTAGATTGGATTTATGCTTAGCTTTGGTTTTGATCTATTTTGTAACACCAACTTTATACTCTGATTTTTATACCAAAGGTTTTTGTAAATCCATATTTTTGGAATAGTTCTTCTATTTATGAAAAATGTTTTATTTTGGGCAAATGTTTTGTGTTAAAATTTGAGGTGTTACACTTACCGTTAGTTGAGTTCTCCTACAATAACAGTTATCAATCGACCGTTAAGATGCCGCCTTATGAGGCGTTGTATGGAAGGAAATGTAGGACTCCATCATGTTGGCTCGAGGCGGGTGAGACGAAACTCGCGGGTCCCGAGATTGTGAGGTTGACCAATGAAAAGATTGGGATAATCCAAACCAATATGAAAATCGCCCAAGATCAACAAAGAAGCTATTCGGGTTTGAAAAAGAGACCATATGATTTGAATGTTGGAGACATGGTGATGTTGAAAGTATCGCCTTGGAAAGGCGTAATGCGGTTTGGTAAGAAAGGCAAGTTGAGCCCAAGGTATGTTGGCCCGTTTAAGATTTTGAAACGGGTCGGTTTGCAAGCTTTCAAGTTAGAACTCCCACCCGAACTTCAAGGTGTTCACGATACGTTTCATGTAAGTTATTTGAAGAAGTTCGTGGGTGAGGTTGAAAATATAATTCCGTTACAAGAGTTGCGGGTTGATGCCCCGAACCGATTGATTGAGGAACCCGAAGCCATACTAGAGTCAAAAACCAAGAAACTTCGGAATAAAGAAATTGAATTGGTGTTGGTCAAGTGGAAACATTCACTTGGACCGAACTTGACTTGGGAAGTCAAGGACGAGATTCGGAAAAGATACCCGAACTTCGTGAACTATGATGAGATTCCGAGGACGGAATCCCCTTAAGGGGTAGATAGTTGTAACGACCCGAATTTTGTAAATAGATAAATTGTACAAAAATATGTTAAATAAGGATAAATCGTTTAAAGAACGTAGGAATTGGTTTCGTGTCGTTTGGACACCGTACGAGAAAGTTATAGGCGAAACCGGGTCGAGCCAAAGATTAAAAAGTGCAGCCTTAGCTGCTCATGAAGTTCACGACGCGAACTAATGTTCGCGATCGCGAATATGGTGCAGCGATTTGGGCAATTCATAGCGAAGTAGTTCCCGACCCGATGGCGATCGCGAACTATGCGTACATGAAAAAGTTCACGACGCGAACTTTGTTCCCGATCGGGAACTCTGCCCGACACCAGCATTTAAGACGGGAATTCTCATTTATTACACACATAAAACCCTAGTTTTCTCCTCTCTTTGGTGTGTGCGATTTCTGGAGTATAAGGGTCGTTTGGAGCTCAATCTTCATCAAATCTTTGGTGATTCTTGCTCCTTGTTGAAGAACAAAGGTAAATCTTCAATTCTCTTGTGTTATAAGTCTTAGATTTAAGTATGGAAGCTTGAATCATAAACCCTAGTTTTGGGTTTGTTCATAAAGGGTCAAATGGAAGTTGTATAACTTAGATCCATGGTATTTTAACAAGTAAAATGTGTTTATGAACTGGATCTATGAAAATATGAAGGTTTATGGAATTAGGGTTTGGTAATTTGGGGAAATATGACGCAAATAGTTAACTAGCCATGAAGTACATGATTAGTATAGATGATTGATGCAAACCATTGTATTGGTTTTGATAATAGGTTATCGATTTGGTGGATTTGAGGCATTCGAATCTTGAGAAGTGATATTGGTGTTCAAGGAACACAACATTGGATAAGCTTAGCTAAGGTGAGTACATGTGACTTTTAAACTGGGTACATAGCTAGTAAATGTTTTTATGTTTTAATGATTTTGTCGAGTCTTTGAGTAATTTAGTCATTTATGTGATTTATGATGAATTGCTTGTTTGATAACAAAATGATCGATTTATTGAGAAATGATGGAGCTATAAGCTCATAACGATAAAAGATAAGTAAAGATGGTGATGATGATGATGATGATGTCCCTAGGGCCGTAGTAGATTGGAGGCATTCCGATTACTACGGTACCTGAAGGTTAGTGGTAGATTGGAGGCATTCCGATTACCCAATACCTATGAGTCCCGGTAGATTGGAGGCATTCCGGTTACCGTGGATATGATGGTCTTGATAGATTGGAGGCATTCCGATTATCTTGACATTGGCCAATGATGAAAGTGATAAAGTGACCCAAAACAAACTTAGTAATATTATTTTAAGATTAAATGATATTATTTGACTAATTGTTTATCGGTCTAAAACTCATGTATCTCACGAGGCAATTTTGTCTCACGTACTATGTTTGTATTTTTTTGCTATGTACTCAGGTTCGGGATCGAAGATCTAGGAGGCCCGTTTAGAAGAGGCCTTGTTGAGATTAGCTCGGTGTTGATGATTAGAGTCCTTATCCTATGGTTAAGATATAATTTGTAACACCGTTTTTGTAAACTCTGATAATCTCGAACAAGAAACCTTTTCGTTTTTGTAAAACCGGTATTTGACACCGATACAATATTGTGTATTTTGGATTAAATGTTATTTAATTGTTGTTTTGAAAATTGAGGTGTTACAGATATAATATCCCCCGTAATGACCGAATATGATTTGTGATTATTGTTAAAAGCCACATCATTCCTTACCTTTCATAAACACGTATCATATCGTGCATTGAATTATCGCTATTAAGATCCTCCTCTTATTATGACAGTTGCTGCAACTCAAACCGAATTCTATAAGATCCGTTGTAGTATTATTGAACAATGGAAGAGGAATTGATCAACCTTTTTGTCACATTCTTTCGAACGGCAGCATTGTATTTTGCTTTGAGGAAGATAATAAGAAAATTGTTAAAAAGATTTATGTCTTCTTCTGTGTTTATTTCTTTAAGAGATTAATCACCTCGAATCGGATTTTATTAGTATGCGTATCACCAGCCACACTAAATTTTTTTACCACATCAGATGTCATCTAGGTAACCATACAACATCACTTTAGAGGAAATATCCACCATACGCACCCAAAATGTGAAGGGCCTCCACTAAAACACCCCAAATATCAGCTCTTCTCTCACAAACTTCATCAAATTCCCCATTTTACCTGCAAGAAAAACCACCGTGGTCGTGGCCACACTTCCTCTACGGAACACTCCCCCACATCGTGGGGTTGGGGATGTTCCAAACACTCCACGCCGTGCTTGATGGTCCAGCTCACCTCTCCGCAATCTTTAGGATTTTAACTATTATTATATTTATTAGTTTAAATACATATTATATTTTAATTTATTAGTTTAAATACATATTATATTTTAATTTATTAGTATAGTAGTTGTAATATTTAAATTTATTTTAATATATGTAAATTAATATCAATTAAATCAAAACTAGAAAAATTGCAGGTGATACCATTTTCATTAATTTTGGAAGGGTTGTGAAAGAATGTGACAAAAACGCTAAGAGTCTGTTTGGTTGGATAGATGAAATAAGTGACGGAATGGAATCGACGTGGTAATGGAATGAGTGACGTAATGAAATGATACATTGTATTCCATTATCATGTTTGGTTAGCATGTAGGAATGAAAAATATCCTAAAATATTATTAAGTGTATATTTATATAGATCATTCTTATTAATTAATAACTATATTTTTTTTAAATAATTAACTATATAATATTAAATATTAAAATATTTAGAAAAGATTATTATAAAAAATGTATTTGATAGTTAATTTTAAGAAATAAATAATATATTAATTAAATTTTTATTCCAAAAAAATAATGTTTTATAAAAAAAAAATATGTCAAGTATAAATTTATCTCTACTTTATGTATTATTAACTAAAATTCATCAATAAATTTTTTACACGTAATATAAATTAAATTTAATAAAAACTCGTTAAATCTAAATACATATCATAATAAAAAAAAATATAATCTTTATTTTTCTAAAAATATAATTTAGTTACATTTTTTTAATTTTATAAATTATCTTATATGTAAAGAAGTTAATTAACTATATTTTTTCAATTCCATTACATGATGGAATGATAAAAAATCACCTCCCCTCTATGTAATAAAAATGGATAAAAGAGGAGGAATAGCATTACATGAGGAATGATCCATTCCATTACAACGATTTAAACAAATATTTTTTTTTTATTCCAACGTAATATACCATTACATTCATTCTTTGATTCCGATATACCGAACGCAACGTAAGAGGTGGAGATTTGGGAAACACTCTTGATGTTGAAACTATAAATTATCGAACTTAAAACTCATTAACCACAATAGCAGGGTACTGTGCAATATGACGATGGGTATCTTGTGCAACCATATATTTTACGGCGAGTAAAAAGTTGTTCGATTGTATACTTTTTTCTAACAATAGTAGGATACTCACGCTATAGATCACTAATTCGAGTGTGAAACAACTTCGACCATTTATCGGCAGAGGCCCGGGTGGGGAAGAAGGTCTTGAAGATGTTGTGGTCCGTTTTGCCCGACTTATCACTACCTTCGTGACGTAAAGATCAAAGATTTATTTAGTGATCGGATATCAAAACGTCAAAAAAATAAAATAATAATGCGTGTAATTAATAAAGACTTTTAATAATTGACTATTTTGATTTGCAACCAATGGGATTGAAGATATGTTGAAATTATTGAGTTTGGTTGGTGGGAGTTTGTTGATAGGGAATACACGTTGTTTTCACTTTTCACCGTCAGCTCATATAGGGGTGAGCATAACAGGGTACCCGCCGGTTCCGACCGGAACCGGAACCGGAATTGGAACCGCAGGTTCCTGGAATATAGGAACCGGATTTGGAACCTGGAAGACAGGTTCCTAAATTTTCGGAACCGGAACCAGATCCACCGGTTCCAGGGCAGGTTCCGGTTACCCTGTCTCTAAATTCATAAACATTTAACTATTACTAAATAAATAAATAAGACAATAAGTTACACAAACTAACGATTACAAATATCATTTAGCGAGTTTAAATATGGTTTAAGGATTACTAACTAAATATTACAAATATCACATACGAGAGAGGCGGAGGTCGGAGAATGGCGGCGGTTGTGCAGCTATGGTCGAGAGAGGCGGAGAGGTAAGTACGAGAGCAGAAGTGGCGACTGGCGAGATAAAATGAAACCCTAAGTGGCTAATTCTAATTTCTAACTCATGTAAATGGTAAATAGGGATAATTTTAGAGCCCCAATTTCTGGCCCAATAAGTGATAAAACAGCCCATATAATTTGGACTGTTAAAAATACAGCTATAGTCTGATATATTTGAGTAAAATCATTTATTTTAATGTATTTTATATTATATATTATATATTTAATAAATATATACAGGGTATCCGCCGGTTCCAGGTTCTTTAATTTTGAGAACCGGAACCGGAACCTCTTAAGCCGGTTCCCTGATTTTAGGAACCAGAACCGGAACCTCCTAGCAGGTTCCGGATCCGGAACCTCCGGTTCCCAAGCGGTTCCGGTTCCGATTCCGGTTACCCTCTTTTTCTGCTCACCCCTAAGCTCATAGATATGGACGAATCATAAGACTCAGACTTGCATACTGAATATCACTTTAATAAAGGCCACAAAATTAATGGATATGACGGGTAATGTAATAAGTTAAAATAGATACTCTTTTATAAAATATTGAGTAAATTATCTTTTAGGTTTATAGCAAATTTCACCATTGATCCTTTAGTTTCAAAAATTACACTCATGGTCCTTAGTTTTGAGAGGTTTTTCACCGACGGTCCTTTACGAAAAAGTCCGTCTATTTTTCAAGTTAACTAACATCATATGTGATGCACATGGGGGTATTTTGGTCAATTTATCTTTCCTAAAGGACCATTGGTGAAATTTGCTATAAACTTAAAGGACCATCCGTGTAATTTAATTGAGAAGGGGAAAGACAAATTGACCAAAATACCCCCATGTGCATCACATGTGATGTTAGTTAACTTAAAAAATAGACGGACTTTTTCGTAAAGGACCATCGGTGAAAAATCTTTCAAAAATAAGGACCATCAGTGTAATTTTTGAAACTAAAGGACCATTGGTGAAATTTACTATAAACCTAAAGGACCATTCATGTAATTTACTCTAAAATATTTTGACATTACTCTTATCTTTTAGTTTGTGAAGAAACTACCAGTATCACAAAGAGCCTAATTGGCTGTAGTAGAATACACCCTTTTATTTTACGCAAGTTCGATACCTCTTCTCGATTTATTTATTTATTTTATTTTATTTTTTTGCTTAGTCTCTAAATTTTCTAAAATAATAGTTAACTCCTACACTTTAAAATTGATTAAATATATCCTTATTTAAATCAAACTTACATTATTATTATTTAGGTTATTTAAACATTTATAAATTTCATCTAAAAGATGTAGAACTTATCTATGTTTGTTAATATACTTAAAAGTTTATAAAAGTTATCCATAAGTCTAAAGCTAAAAGATGTAATAATGTTATATACGTTTATTAATTTGATTTGGATTACTTAAATATTTATAATTGTTATTCAAAACAATGTTATATGAATAACATGATATATCATATCAATATTTTAGTATCACATTTGTGTCTTAAATTAACATAAGAAAATCAAATTAGGGAAAATTTAAAATCCACCACATCGCGTGAAAGTAAATATCCTCAATTAGAGCATTAGGTGTGGTCACACCAAGTCGGAGTGCCACCTCCGCGCCACCTATGCGCCACATCATTATTTCACATTTCACATTCAAAACCCCAAATACCCCTCTACCATAACTTAACCTAAAATATATTTTTTGGACCCACTAAAATACCCCTTACCCAATAAAAACACCAAAAACACACTCTCTCTCGTCCCTATTCGCTCACTGCCTCCGCCAGTTGTCCGACTTGGGCCCTCACTCACCCCACGCACAGTGTGGTGGCGAGGGTGAAAAAGCCACCACCTCAGCAATTTGATTCCGGCGAGGGGTGTATTTCATGATTGCACCGTATACTCTTATAACACTGTTAATATCACATTTTACACGTAAACATCTATGGAAGCAAATCTATCCATATGACCAAAAGAAGTAGTTTCTTTCAATTCTACAAACTCATCCACCAACCCTTTCACATCAGGTTAAGGGTATGATTTGGTTCTCCTAATCGTGACGGGTTCCCAAACTCATCAGTTTTATAACATCACCATTTTCCCTAACAAGTTCACCGACGCTCTCAAAGTTTGATCATCTTGTTAAACCTTCTTTTGTTTTTGAAGTCACTAATAGTACTTTGACACTTCAGTTTATCCTGCATTGTTATTTTTACAACCCATAACATTTCCCGATATGCTCACAATATGTTGTTTCAAACTATTAATTCCTGAGGACATAAGTTTGCAACATAACCTACATTTAGCGACCAAAATTGCATAATCGCACCCAACATCATCCGAAGAGTTTAGGCACTTGTGTAGCAGTACATTCAATCAACGGAATCATTTATGATGCCATGTTTAATTGTTGTGCTTAACTACAATTATAATGAACGACACACAAAACAACCAAAACAACAAATGCTTAGCTATGCAGTATGGGTCCATGAGGCCACACATCAAAATTATTGTCACATCATATACCAAACAAGCAACCACATCATATCAATTTAGATATAATAATCACGACATGATCACACATACCAAATTGTGAAGGGGGCACACACATGAAGAAAGAAAGAAGAACAGCCGACAGTATTTAAAAAGAAGAAAGATCGAAGAAGATTGCTTTCAAGTTTCAACATTTGATTTCAGCGAGTGTCGACAGTATTTAAAAAGAAGAAAGATTGAATAAGATTGCTTTCAAGTTTCAACATTTGATTTCAGTTCTATTTGTGTGTGAATTGCTAGTATCATTGTCTGGGTGCAAAAAAAAAAATCGATTTCAAAATCAAATAGTAAGAAGGAAATCGCTCATGTGAGTTTCCTTGTGCCTGTTACATTTTCAAAATCAAGAAGGAATCTACTTATTTAAGTTGATGGCTAGAACAAGAAAAAAGAGAAGAAAAACTCTAATTGTCAGAAGATAAATAGACACGCATCTAAAGATTGTACAAAAATCTATAACTACCCCTGAATTTTAAGAACCACTTTCCCTCATGAATTAATGTAAAACTTTTATGCACTTAGATCATTATCAAAATCCTAGAAAAAAACCTAAATTAAACAGGTCAAAAACTTTTACACACTTTGACTAATTTTGACTTATCTATGCAAATTAGCATACTGGTATACGATATTACTCGAATTTTGACAATTCCATTAATTCTAGCTAACTAACCTAAATAAAACCCCAATGTACAACAATATATAAAATAAAACAAGCAGCAAATTCTCAAACATGAACACAAAATGTCAAAACAAAATTTTGATAAAATGTAAGATCAGATCCAGAAACATAGAGTACTCTGCAAATCAAACTAACAGTAATAGTCATAATAACTGACATCAGAAATTCAATAACAAACCTAAGCAGTGAGCACAACAGCACCACCAGCTTCCTTAATTTTCTTCTCAGCAGTTTTAGAAATGAGCTTAGCCTTTACCACCATTGGTTGCGTAAGAGGCACGGCACCCTTTCCCAACACCTTGAAGTAACCGAACTGAGTGACGTCGACGACCGGAACCTTATCGGCGGATGACTTCTCCTTCACGTCTTGTGGCACCATTGACCAGAGCTTGTCAACGTTGACGATAGGGCAATGGAACTTGTTGCGCAGCCGATGAAAATACCTCATACCGACTTTACCGAAGTAACCGGGATGATATTTGTCGAATAATATACGGTGGTGATGCATACCTCCGGCGTTACCTCTACCTCCGGGATGCTTTCGGTGCTTTCCGATACGACCGTGACCGGCGCTCACATGACCCCTCTTCTTGCGATTCTTCCTCAATCTGGTTGTCATTTTCGCCTATAACAAAAATAAATTACAGATCTGAATTAGCTACTCTCATTTGCTAACAAATATATCGACTTGATTTCGAATTTCAATGGAAAGGTACAGATATAGAGCACGAATTCTAGATCAGTGACAGGTTATAGATCGACGGAATAGAATGCATTGAGAAAATGAAGGATAAATCTTACGGCGGTTGATAGACGTACCTTTGGAGTGAAATCCGATGTACGACGGCTGCAGAAACCCTACGTTTCAATCGAGCGAAGGAAATGAAACCCTAGCTCGATTTATAGAAAACATGAAGGATACGTGAAAAATATGTGACACTTATGAACTGGGTTGTGTGGGCTTTGCCCATTTTTCTGTTGGGCCATTCTGATATTAAGAGCCCACTTATATTCTTAATACCTCCTATTCAAAATAAGTTTCAAATTAAGTGACACAATTTTCTTTTGGGTTATTCAAAATAAGTGACACATTTTAAAAAATTATTTTATTTGATAAAAAATAGTAAGATCCACACCGACTAACTATCTACTTTAACAAAGTGAAATGACTTTTTTACCCTTTTTACTTTTAAATATCATTAACCCCACTTTATTCAAAAAGTGTGGGACCCATTACTCACTAACCATCCAATTAATCTAATTTAATTATCATTAAAATCTTTTGCCTCAAAAACCATGAAACCCAAAATGTGTCACTTATTTTGAATGGGAGGAAGTATGTGTCTTTGTAGTTTAATTTGCGATTTAATTTATTTTTTGTTTTATAAACTTGGGGGCATCGTTTTGTAGATTACAAGATTAAATGCATTTACCATAATTATTAATTTATTTATGTTCTGTTTTTCATTTGTATAATATGGTGAGTGAAATAACATTACGATGTACAAATCTTCTCTTGATGAAAGAATGTGGCAAATTATCTGTAGCATATGTGTTCTCGATGTCCAAGTAATCGGATATCACTGGATTAAAGAATAAAAACAAAGAATTACATCATTAATCATGCACTGAAATAACTCCAAATAAACACAAGAACTCGTGTTCTTTTGCGTATATTCCAATACACAATTATATAATCAGTCAAACTTTTTTGAAAAACATGCACACTCAAAGAACTTCCGTTCTACTTGTAAGCGAGTAATTTTTAACCCATTTTGACTTGTTGTAGGTATATTTGAAGGAGTAACTCCTGTAATGTGTCGTTGTTGATTAACCATAACTTGTTTCCCGTTGTGAATTATCGAAACCTCGCAAAAATCGGGTGCATTCTTCTTAATGAACTCTCCTTTATCAAGCCCCGTTCTCAAGCGCCTGCATAACAATATGGATAATTATATTTTTATATCTTTTTCTTGTTTCAAGACCAAAATATAGGGCATTCTTACCAAAAGAATTGCTAACTATACCTTAGGGAGGGTGCTCGTTTAGTTCCAATGACAAGTTTAGTAATGTTGACGATTGGGATTAGATCTAAAATAGCCTTGCTTGTGGTATTGCTCTCAAGAAGCATTGTTTCGACCGTAATCTGTTCATCGAAAGTAAAGTTTAAGTTCTTATATACAAAATGATGTAATTATATGTTGATAGACAAAACGCACCTTGGCGTCCACGCAAAGACGTATGTACTTTTGTAAAAGGCTTCTTCGTTTATTATTCTCTTCATTTATGTAGATCTGGACTTGCTCTTTGCTCAATTGGCTTCTTGATAGCTTTCCAACTTTTTACGAAACAAAACTTCACATAAGTTCATAGAATTTTATCAAGGCACGAGGTTGTCAGTCACAAAGAGGGTGACGCCTCATATTAGCTAAGGGTAGCGTTATGACACCATATACTTTAAAAGGGAAAAAAGAACCACACATAAAATTCTTATTAAAGTTATTACATATTGGGTGGTTTCTTAGTCATTTTCAAACAATAAATTAAACAAATATGCACGCTTAGAACTGTTGACCTAGATGTTCCAATACCTACTAGTGTCAAGTGGAGATTATAATTTTAACCCAAATATAAAATAATTAGGGGGTGTTTGGGAGAGCTTATTAATAAAAAAAATTAGCTTTTTAATTTATTTAACTTAATAAGCACATTTAAGTGTTTGGTTTAGCTTATAAGTTTATGTTTATAAGTTTATTAAGGGGTGATTAAAAAAGCCATTTTAAAGGGGATTTTTAAGCTTTTTAAGATTTTACCATCTTACCCTAACCTTTGATACACATAAATTTAATCCAATTTTTTTTATTTAAAAATTAAATCTTTTTTATTTTTTTCTTATTTTCTTATTTTCTATTTTTTTCTTATTTTCTATATTTTTTATTTATTATTTTCTATTTTTTATTTTTTATTTTTTCTATTTATTATTTATTATTTATTATTTTTTATTTTTTATTTAAAAAATAATATTTTTTTTATTTTTTATTTTTTTGTTAATAACGTAAGATGTCTATTTTAGTAATTTTACATTAAGTTTAAATAAGTTCTTATAAACACTTTATTTTAGAAAATTTTATTAACGTAAGTAAACTAATAAGCTTATAAACTAATAAGCACAAACTCCCTTTATAAATTTTCCCAAACACCCCTTAGTCAACTTACGCTAATTAATTATGTCCAGCTTAAAGGTGAAAATTAGCTAGTTAATGAAAACTTATCACATGGGTTAGAATGATTTAAAAATCGTTCAAAGAGTACCAAAGAACTTCTTAAATTGTTATGTTTCTGTCACGATCCCACATCGGTGGAATTATAAACTGTTAGAATATACCGTTATTATTATGAGAATATTTGTATTAATGTATAATTAATTAGTCAATCATGTATATATGGTAGCTACTAAGTATGAGCATAATAATAGGCTAGATGTATGGTAAGGCTTGTATATTTATAGTAGATATGGTGAAATGGAAAAGGCACGAATTCACATTCTTTCATGGTCTCAAGAGATTAAGGAATCCTTTCCCACATTCCCTCTTCCGCTCCTTTTCTGCCCATCGGATATTCACTGCCCAATTTTTCTTTCTTTTCTTCATTTTCTACCAAACCAATCCTCATCCATGGCAGAATCACTAAACACCAAATTTCACCCCGCTCTTGGCGTCTCAAACATTCGAAACCACATCCCGATCATTCTTGAATCAACTAATGCCCAATACTCGACATGGGCAGAGTTATTTAAGATCTGTGCTCGGTCGATGCAGGTTCTTTCCCATATCATCCCGTCGGACAAACCCACTTCTTCGGGTCCCAAAACAGCAGCCGAAGAGGAGTTATGGTCCACACTTGACGCTACGGTTCTCGGTTGGATATATTCCACCATTTCCCGTGATCTCATTAATACTATCCTGGTTTCGAGCTCTTCCGCCATGGACACATGGAATCGATTACGCGATTTATTCGAGGACAACAAACACTCGAGGGCAGTCACTCTTGAACAAGAGTTTTCCCACACTGTTTTGTCCGATTTTGAAAACATCTCGGCCTATTGCCAACGACTCAAGGAACTTTCTGATCAATTGAGGAATGTCGGTGTCGAGGTGTCTAATGATCGCCTGGTTCTTCAGATGGTATCGGGCCTTACCGAGGCGTATAATGGGGTCGGGACTCTTCTCCGACAAAGCAATCCGCTACCCGCTTTTCAACAGGCCCGTTCGATGCTCACGTTAGAAGAAGCCGGCTTGGCAAAGAAGGTTGCAACGTCGGCGAATTCAGCCCTACTTACCCCGACGGTTGATTCAGTGACCGCCGGCATACCTCGCAATCGTGATACAATTTCTAAAGCTGGTAATCGCCGGAAAAATGGAGGTCGGAACTCCAGCAGTGGTCGGACTGGCGGTGCCGCCGCCGGACAGCGCCGTGGCGGCAGTAGCGGGCAGAACGGAAGTGGTGGCCAAAATTCTCAATACTTTACCCCATGGTATCCATGGTATATGGCAGGTAATTGGGGAGCCCCATCGCACTGGCCTGTTCCTCCGTGCCCATATCCTTCGGCCCCATGGCCCAAACAAGTTTCTGGCCCAACTTCACAAAATGGCAGAGGCGATGGTTTGTTGGGTCGTGACACAAATCTGCCCAGCAGGCGTTTGCAGCGGGTATGGGTCATAATTTTGCTCCAACCGATATTGAGGCAGCCATGTACACTATGAGTCTTAACCCACCGGCAAATCCTTGGGTCATGGACACCGGTGCATCCTCCCACGTCTCTATTTAATTTGAGCAAACCCAACGGTATTTTAGTCGGTAATGGTCAACATATTCCCATTTTAGGATATGGACACACTCGAATACCAAAACCTCACCCACCCTTAGCCTTGAAAAATGTTTTATATGCATCACATATCATCAAAAACTTAGTCTCGGTTCGTAAGTTTACTATTGATAATTATGTATCAGTTGAATTTGACCCTTTTGGCGTGAACGATTTTCAGACGGGGAGACGTATAATGAGATGTGACAGTACTGGAGATCTCTATCCGGTCACATCAAATGCACCTAGTCAACACTCTGTTTTTGCTGTTTTAAATCCTACTTTATGGCATGATCGTTTGGGTCATCTGGGTCTACCAGTTTTTGAATCTCTAAGACAAAATAAAATTATTGATTGTGGTCCAAATAAACGTTTTTCATTATGTCGTTCGTGTGTTTTTGGTAAACATGTTAAATTACCTTTTCATACGTCACCAAATAATACGTTATTTCCATTTGATATTATACATTGTGATCTATGGACTTCTCCTATTTTAAGCAATTCGGGCTTTCGATATTATGTTGTATTCTTGGATGATTTTACTAACTTCGTTTGGACTTACCCTTTGGCTAGGAAATCAGATTTTTTCCCACTTTTGAAAAATTTCATACATTTATTCACACTCAATTTGAGCGTGCCATTAAAAACTTGCAATGCGACAATGGCAAAGAGTTTGATAATCAAAACGTCCGAAGTTTTTGTCACAAAAATGGCATTGGTCTCCGTTTTTCTTGCCCATATACATCTTCACAAAATGGTAAAGCCGAACGTAAAATCCGGTCGGTAAACAATGTTATTCGAACCCTTTTATCTCATGCGACCATCCCTCCCTCTTTTTGGCCGTATGCTTTAAACATGGCCACTTATCTTCAAAATGTTTTACCGAGCAAAATATTAAATTTTCAGTCTCCTCGATCCATTTTGTATAAAAAACAACCGGATTTATCACATCTACGGGTTTTTGGATCATTATGTTATCCTCTTCTACCATCCACAACTCTTCACAAACTCCAAGCTCGGTCTAAACCGTGTGTGTTTTTAGGTTTTCCGGATAACCATCGGGGCTATAGGTGCTATGATATGCTTTCAAAGAAAATTATAACGTGTCGTCACGTCATTTTTGATGAGACTAAATTTCCATTTCAGTCTACGTCGCCACTTCCAAATTATAATTTTTTAGATGATGATAATAATGCATATACAAAACAATTACTACAAAATGCTACCTCCACTCCTACTGGTCCGTCCCCACCTACAACACCACCAACATTTTCTCCACGTGACTCGGCCCACTCAAACAGTCAACATAGTCCAGCCCACCAAAACCAAATTCCTTCTCATTTGCCCACTAGTCCGGCCCACCCACTCCACCAGCCTGACCTCGCCACTCCTCAAACGGACTCATCTTCTGTCCGTGACCAACAGCCTTCTCCACCCCCACAAAATATGGCCCCACCACCACCACCTACACGACCCGTTACCCGCAGCCAAAATGGCATTCTTAAACCAAAATCACTTTTCAATCTACACACCCAAATTATCCCATCTCCCATTCCTAAAAATCCCGTTGCCGCTCTCCGGGACCCTAATTGGAAGATGGCCATGACTGACGAATACCAAGCTCTTATTAAAAATGAGACTTGGGTGTTAGTCCCCCGACCACAAAATGTTAATGTAATGAGGTGTATGTGGATTTTAACTCATAAGTTTAATGCTAACGGTTCTTTTGAGAGGCATAAAGCCCGACTTGTAGGTGATGGCAAAACACAACGCGTGGGAGTTGATTGTGGCGACACTTTTAGCCCGGTTGTCAAACCGGCTACTATTCGCACCGTGCTCAGCCTTGCCTTATCTAATGCATGGCCTATGCGTCAACTTGATGTTAAGAATGCTTTTCTTCATGGGAAGTTGAATGAAACGGTTTATATGCACCAACCGTTAGGTTTTCGTGATCCATCCCATCCGGACTATGTTTGTTTACTCAAAAAATCATTATACGGGTTAAAACAAGCACCGAGGGCGTGGTACACCCGATTCGCCGATTATGTATCCACCTTTGGTTTTACTCATAGTGTATCGGATAACTCGTTGTTTATTTTTAAGCAGGGGGATCATATGGCTTATCTTCTTTTATATGTTGATTATATAATTCTTACAGCCTCCTCGGATGCTCTTCTCAACCGCATTATTGAGTCTCTCGGGTCAGAATTTGCAATGACGGACCTGGGAAATTTGAGCTCCTTTCTCGGTATTTCCGTCACCCATCATTCCGGATCGTTATTCTTGTCACAATCCGCCTATGCGACGGATATTATTGCCCGCGCCGGTATGACTAACTGCAAACCCTCGGCCACACCAGTTGACACAAAGCCGAAATTGAGCGCTGACACTAGCTCTCCATATTCGGATCCTTCTCTTTATCGAAGTCTTGTCGGGGCTCTTCAATATCTCACCTTCACTAGGCCCGACATCTCTTATGCGGTCCAACAGGTGTGCTTGTTTATGCACAACCCGAAAGATATCCATATGGCCGCCTTGAAACGTATCATCCGCTATATTCAAGGGACTTTAAAATATGGGTTACATTTATATAAGTCTCCTACGACCACTTTACGGGCATATACGGATGCTGATTGGGGGGGTGCCCTGATACAAGGCGGTCCACTTCGGGATATTGTGTGTACCTTGGGGACAATTTGATTTCCTGGTCTGCCAAACGCCAACCGACATTGTCTCGGTCGAGTGCTGAGGCAGAATATCGCGGGGTCGCAAATGTTGTAGCCGAATTATGCTGGCTTCGGAATTTACTACTAGAACTTCATTGCCCCATCCAAAAAGCAACTCTAGTATATTGTGACAACATTAGTGCGATTTATTTAACAGGAAATCCCGTTCAACACCAACGAACAAAACACATCGAGATGGATATTCATTTTGTTCGAGAGAAAGTAGCACGTGGTCTTGTTCGTGTATTACATGTTCCATCTCGTTACCAGCTTGCCGACATTTTCACCAAAAGTTTACCGCTGATATTATTTGAAGATTTTCGCAACAGTCTCAGCGTTCATCCATCTCCCGCTACGACTGCGGGGGAGTGTTAGAATATACCGTTATTATTATGAGAATATTTGTATTAATGTATAATTAATTAGTCAATCATGTATATATGGTAGCTAGTAAGTATGTGCATAATAATAGGCTAGATGTATGGTAAGGCTTGTATATTTATAGTAGATATGGTGAAATGGAGAAGGCACGAATTCACATTCTTTCATAAACCAAATGGTGGCTTATAAGTCTATGTGTCCCCTCCTCCTTCAAACTAGCTTTTGGGAGTGAGATCTACACTTGAACTTATAGCATGGTGCGAGCCTAGTATAAGATGGGTTCGTATTAGTTTTAAACACATCAAATTGGTTTAACTTTTAATAACTTATTTAAACACTTTATACGTGTTTTTAGTTTGATCTAATAACTCGATTAGTGCGTGATTCTAAATTTGATGTGCCGGATAATTGATAACTTCGTACGGTTTAATCTGATTATTTATGTAATGCTTACATGTCACTCAACACACCGTCTTAATTTTTGAGTCATGACCCCTAAGACTATGCGTAATGGGTTATCACTATTCAGTCGTCACCCCTAACACATCAGCGCAACATCAGCCCGATCAAACACATAAAAAATCCCGACCAAACTCACGTAACCAGTCGACCAAACCATTCTCCTTTGAAAAACCGCCTCCTTTTTGAAAATCACGCGACCCACAAGGATCGTCTGGACGACCAATATGATCTGCGACGCGTATAGGTCGAGCTTGTGTATTGGTTAGGACGCGTCCTATACATTGACACGTAGGTGGGATGCGTACAAGTCGACTTGCGATACGCCCAGTCTATTACGCTTAGAACATTTTTGACCTTATATTGATAATAGTTTTATTTTAAAATACGACACTTGTTAGAAAAGTCATTATGATGATATTTTTAAACTCCAAACTTTTTCTAATTGCATTAGTTTATTTAATTTCTTAACTTTTATATAACTTTTGATACCAAACTTTTTTATAATAACTTTTATAACAATATGAAGTAATCGTAATAATAATAATAGTGCTTATTAACTTAAAAATGAATGAAACAATTAGTCAAAAGTTAAACCATCAAATTAGTAAAAAATGTGAGTAATTAAAGCATATCAACCTAAATATCAACCTTATTTTTCTTTTATATATACAAATTTGTGTTATTTAATTAATAAGTTAGAAAAATCGATCAATTTAATAAATGTAAGTCGGTTCAAGTTACCCTCAACATAGAATCCAAACTCAAATGAAATTCAAGTATATGAAAACGGAAGAAATTAATACCAGGAGTCTGGATATGAGTGACCGGAGGGAAGACATGAACAAGATAAACCCGAGCTCCGGGAACCACCAAATGATCAACCGCCCATTTCACAACATCCATACTATTCTTTCCGACGGCAACAAAAACATCCAAAACCTCTCTACTACAACCGCTCCGGCGACATGACTCCTGATCTTCAACCTCCACAATCTCCGGCGACATCATGGCTCGCGGCCGCCACGTTTCTTCTTCAATCTCCATTACCTCATGATGATCATCATTATCATGATGATTATGATTAAGATGATTAATGTTTCTCTCTCTTGACATAATAACAAGTATTAGAAGATAACAAAGAGAGTGGGGGAGGTGAAAACAAAGGTGTGTAAGAGTGGTGGCGGTGGCTTCTTGTGAAATATGAAATCTGTCGGGTTGCTTTCAAACCCTTTTTCTCATATAAAAATATGTGCTTTATTCTTTCTTTCTAACATATTTTTCGTATTTTATTCTTTAATTTTATACACACGTATACATACCAATATAAAATTGTAGATTTTTCCGATATTCATATAATAGTACATAATTAATTTCTATACACTACGCATATGCAAAATACTAAATCGATAACCAATCAGAACTGCTGATTGAACCAGACACGGGTGACTCGGACCAAACCGGGCTCTGTTGGTTCGGCTGTGGGTTCTAATTTTCATTAAAATCGGTTTTCGGTCCGGTGCGGTTCGGTTCCGAGAGGTTCAGTCCAAAACCGAGAAAAAACCAAAAAAGTCGAATAAATTTCCTCGGTCTGGTTCTGTTCAGTTCCAGCTGATTCTCGGTCCGATTCGATTCCAAGCGTTATCGGTTCGGTTCTCGGTCAAGAAACCTTTTCTCGATTAAAAGCATCGGCTCAATAGCTTCAAGTAAGAGGTTCAATTCACAATTTCAGCTTCATACATACCCAAAAGAGTAAATTACACGGAAGGTCCCTGTGGTTTGCCACTTATTTCACCCACAGTCCCTGAACTTCGTTTATTACACTGAAGGTCCCTGGTGTATACAATTTGTTACACCCATGGTCCCTGTTGCCCTTAACTTTTTCTAAATGACGAAAATACCCTTTTGATCTTTTGTAATAAAGCGAAAATAAAGGACCGTGAATGTAATAAGTGATAAACCACAGGGACCATATGTAAATTTTACTCTATTATTTGAATTTTTTTTCTTTTCTCTCTTTAACGCCACATTCAGATTCACCACTCGCCTCTATCTCTTTGAATTCAAACATCAATCAATAACCATTATCGTCGTGTAATCAACCCCTGCCTCTGGTTGCCTCCTCCAGTTGTTCTGCCGCTGATGACGTTCTATCGACCTGAGTGTGCAAAACACCAACTCATCTTGCGACGTGCATCAATTATCTGAATCACCGCGTGCGCAAACCACCAAATCCTTTGGTGACGTGCATCAATTGCCTGATTCAATTTTGTTCGATAGAACGTCATCGGCTCAGAACAACTGGAGAAGGGAACCGGAGGCAGGGGTTGGTGATGGATCGAATTTTTAGGGGGTTTGGTGGCGCGACGATAATGATTATTGATTGATGTTTGAATTCATAGAGATAAAGGTGGGTGGTGAGTCTGAATGTGGCGGAAGAACATGAATTAAAGAGAGAGAAGAAGAAAATCAATTAATAGAGTAAATTTCACGGATGGTCCCTATGGTTTATCACCTATTACATTCACAGTCCCTTATTTTCGCTTTATTACAAAAGGCCAAAAGGGTATTTTCGTCATTTAGAAAAAGTTAAGGGCAGTAGGGACCATGGGTGTAACAAACTGTATATACCAGGGACCTTCAATGTAATAAATGAAGTTCAGGGACTGTGGGTGAAATAAGTGGCAAAACACAGTGACCTTACGTGTAATTTACTCATACCCAAAATTAGGTCCACCTATAATCTCCTCCGGTGGTACAACCCTCTTCCGATCGATCCCCATTTTGCTAAAAGAACTTGGCATATCCATCGATATTGTAACAATTGCTTGATCCCTTGTAGTAAATTTTGATTTTTGTATATGAAAGTTGATTATCTTTTTGTATTCAACCATGCATGTTTGTATCAAAATGGGTAGTCAATTATAGACCACTTTAGTTAGGCTTTATGCACATGCAACATGTCCAAATGCCAAATGCCAAATGCCAACATGAGTAAGTGATGTCTTGTACCAAATTATATATCGGGGTTGAATCATCTTCATTTGTTCAAGCATCTATTTCATGTTTCATCAATTCAATCTCTCATAATTTTAAGAGACTGTGATACGGATTCAACGATCGAGTGATACGTTTCTCGGCCAACCGAGTAAACACGAACAAAACTTGGTTTCAACAGAAACACGTTTATTAACTTTCAAATTCAACTAACTATCCAACCTTACAATGACAAACTTTAAATAAGAAAACAATCCTAATCCTAATTCAAAAAGGAAACGAAAGGATAAAAGCTAAAAACAAGTTTAAAAAGATAAACTCTAAAAAGATAAATGCTAAAGATGGTTGGATAGGTTTGAGCCAAAACCGTGTAGACTTTTCTAGCCACGGGTCGTCGGGTTTGCTTGGGCCGGATCTTCATTGGGTGGGTCTTGATCCGTATCATCCTCCCCCTCTAAAAAAGGACTCGTCCTCGAGTCATTATCATCATCACTAGGCTCGTACGGGGACAAGTCAGCAACATTAAAAGTAGCGGACACATTATAATGGCCGGGAAGGTCTATTTTATAAGCATTATCATTAATACGATGGAGCACCCGAAACGGTCCATCAGCTCGCGGATGTAGTTTCCCGAACCGTCCTTGTGGAAACCTTTCACGGCGTAAATAAACCCACACTAAATCGCCTTCCTGAAAAACAACCCTTCGGCGATGCTTATTAGCACGTGTTTGATACTGTAAATTGTGATCAACAATTTGTTGGCGCACTTGTTCATGCAAGCGTTTAATTTGTGTGGCACGTTCATCCCCCTCGGCGCTGAAACGTTGTTGTTCGGTCGAAGGTGTTAAATCAAGGGGAGTAAACGGATTGCGACCATAAACAACAAAAAACGGACTCCGCCCGGTCGAACTATGATTCGAGCGATTGTAAGCAAACTCAGCTTGTGGCAAAACAAGATCCCACTTTTTCGGATTAGTCCCGACAAGGCTTCGTAGGAGATTTCCCAAACTCCGATTTGTAACTTCGGTTTGTCCATCGGTTTGGGGGTGATGAGAACTACTAAATTGTAGTTTGGCACCCAATTGTTTCCACAAGGTTCGCCAAAAATGACTAACGAATTTAACGTCTCTGTCGGAAGTAATGGTTTTGGGGACACCATGTAACCGTACAATTTGGTCGAAGTATAAACGAGCAATTTGAGATGCGTCGTACGTTTTTACGCACGGTATAAAATGAGCCATTTTTGAGAATCTATCGACAACGACCATAATTGAATCCTTTTTTCTTTGTGTTAAAGGTAAACCCATCACAAAATCGAGGCTAACATCTTCCCATGGGTGGTCGGGTGTAGGTAACGGTGTGTAAAGGCCTTGGTTTGTGTGATGCATTTTGGCAATGTGACAAGTACGACATCTTTTGAGGATTTTTGATACGTCTCGGTTTAATTTGGGCCAAAAGAATCGATCGTGCACTAATGCAATAGTCTTATCACGTCCGAAATGACCTGCTAACGCTCCTTGATGGCACTCGAGAATGATGGCCTCGCGAAACGAGGACAGTGGAACACAAAGTCGGGTTCCCTTATATAGTAATCCGTTTTTTTGAACATAATCACGATATGGAGTAGATGAGCTGTTGGTCCACACCTCAGAAAAGTCGGGATCGTCTTGGTACAGGTTTGCAAAGGAGTCGAACCCGAGGACTTGAAATGCCGTGGACGTTACGAGGGTATGTCTGCGACTCAGGGCGTCGGCTACGGAGTTTGCGGTGCCCGCTTTGTGGCGGATGACAAAATGAAAATCTTGTAGCATTTCGACCCACTTGGCATGACGTGGATTGAGCTTCGTTTGCCCTTGTATAAACTTGAGTGCTTGGTGGTCGGAGTACAAAATAAATTCCCCCGGTAGTAAATAATGTCGCCAATACTCAAGGCTCCGGACGATAGCATAAAATTCTTTATCGTAAGTGCTATATCGTCGTCGTGTCTCATTCAATTTTTCACTGAAGAAGGCTATGGGTCTGTTGAGTTGGCTTAAAACGCCACCAATGCCGACGCCGGACGCGTCACACTCAATTTGAAAAACGTGCTCAAAGTTGGGAAGTGCCAGAACCGGTGCTTGGGTGACGGCTTTTTTGAGTGTGTCGAATGATTGTTGTGCCGCTGGGGACCAAGTAAACTTGCTTTTCTTTAGTGTTTCCGTGATAGGTGCAACTAGTGTGCTAAAGTTACGGATAAATCGACGGTAGAATGATGCAAGTCCGTGGAAGCTCCGTACGTCGTGGAGGGACGCGGGTGTTGGCCACGTTGTGATGGCGGAGACTTTGGATTCATCCATGCGGATACCTTGACCGGAAATTAAGTACCCGAGGAAGATTACTTCAGAAGTAAGGAAGTGGCACTTGTTAGCATTAGCAAATAGCTTCTGTTCCCGTAAAACTATGAAGATATCGCGGAGGTGTTGTTGGTGTTTTGTGACATCTTTACTAAACACTAAAATGTCGTCAAAATAAACGACAACACAACTTCCGATGAAAGGTTTAAACACGTGATTCATTAACCGCATAAATGTGCTCGGGGCATTTGACAACCCGAAAGGCATAACCATCCATTCGTATAACCCATCACGTGTTTTGAACGCTGTTTTCCATTCATCACCGGGACGCATGCGGATTTGGTGATAACCGCTACGTAAGTCAATCTTTGAGAATACGGCTGCCCCGTGTAAATGGTCGAGTAGATCATCAAAGCGCGGAATGGGAAACCGGTATTTAATAGTGATCTTGTTAACGGCTCGACTGTCAATGCACATACGAAATTTTCCTCCGGGTTTTGGGACAAGTAGTGCGGGGACCGCGCACGGGCTCATGCTTTCCCGGATAAGACCCTTTTCGAGGAGTTCGGTGACTTGTCGATGTAACTCCGTGAACTCTTTTGGGTTCATGCGGTAGGCGGGTTTGTTTGGGATGCTTGCACCGGGAATGAAATCGATGCAATGTTGTATGTCTCGTTCAAGAGGGAGACCCGCTGGGATGTCATCGGGAAAGACATCTCGAAACTCGTTGACGAGTTGTTGAACTTCGAGTGGAATGGTGGGGACAACCGGGTTTTCTTCGGTGATTAAGAGTCCAAAGATGATGTTCCCGGGATTCACAGGGGACGGTTTGGTAATAGTGGTGAAAAGTGGACCTGAAATTAGCATTGATTCGGCACTTTCATCTCGTGGATCATGTGGAGCAAGTGTGATATTAATACCGTCTTTTTTAAAGGAGTATGTGTTCCGGAACCCGTCGTGTTTGGCACGGCGGTCGTATTGCCAAGGGCGGCCCAATAGGAGATGGCACGCGTCCATTGGAAGTACTTCACACCACAGTTCATCCGTGTATTTATTACCGATGGAAAATTGTACGAGACACCGATGTGTAACCTTGATAAGGTTGCCCTTTTTTAACCACGTTAGTTGGTATGGCTCAGGATGCGGTTGCAGTGGTAAGTTGAGTTTCTCGACCATGGCGGTGGCGACGATGTTTTCACAGCTACCACCATCGATGACGACATTGCAAATCTTGCCTTTTGAAGTACATTTGGTGCGAAATATATTGTTACGTAACCATGCCGTATCTTCGGATGGAGTATGGACGGTGGTGTTTAGGATACGTTGGATTACGAGTGCCTCGCCGCGATCAGGATAGATGGTTTCCGTGGGTTCGTCATCGTTTTCGTCCTCGGTGTCGTATGTTGGTGTCGGGTCATCAACAAAGGCAATCACTTGTTTATTTGGGCAATCCCGCTTTAAATGTCCAAGACCTTGACATTTGAAACACCGCAGGGGGTTGGGACGCGGTCCGGTGGATGTACTTGGTGTACCCGATTCTGGTTTGTTTGGGTCTGCCCGAGTTGGTGTGTTCGCGACCGGCGGTGCTCGGTAACGAGGGGGTGCAGCTCGCTGTTTGCTCGACAGTTGCTTCTCGACTCGCTGGGATAACCTGCACACATCAACAAAAGACCAATATTGTTGTAGCATTACGACATCGGATATCTCCGGTCGTATTGCGCCTAAAAATCGAGCGATGACCTGTTCATCATCTTCCTCGATACCGCATCGCATCCGTAGACGCTCAAACTCAACGATGAATTCCTCTACCGTAAGTTGGTTATGTTTGATATTATGGTAGTCGATATATGCATCTTGTTTGTGATTTACGGGTAAAAATTTGGAACGCAATAAGCGTTTCATCTTGTCCCATGACTCGACTTTTCTTTTCCCTTGTCGAGATCGCTGGTTTTGTACATGTTCCCACCACAAAGAAGCGTATTTACGTAAACGAATAGCGACAATTTTTACCTTTAAGTCGTCAGGGATTTGTTGTAGGTCGAAGATTCGTTCGACCGTTTGAAGCCAGTCGATGAAGTCATCAGGTTGCAGACGGCCTTCAAACTCGGGTATTTGCGGTCGGATTCCCAACGATCGCAATGGGTCCGTCGGGGGTGGTGGTGTTCGTGGCTGACGGTGAGCTTGCCGTCGGCCAAAGATGTTGTATGTGCCCTCATCTTCCCATACGATCGATTCAGTAGCGGAATCGTCATCGTATGCGGTTTGATTTAGTTCGAGCTCTTGAACCCGTTGCTGGAGTCGTTCAATCTCAGCGACGTCTCGCGGGTCACGCTGTTCATTCCCGTTGCCTCGGGCGGCGGATCTACGGTGATGACGACGTTCTTCCTCGCGTCCGGACATCCTGAATACCTAGATCTCTGATACCACTTGATACGGATTCAACGATCGAGTGATACGTTTCTCGGCCAACCGAGTAAACACGAACAAAACTTGGTTTCAACAGAAACACGTTTATTAACTTTCAAATTCAACTAACTATCCAACCTTACAATGACAAACTTTAAATAAGAAAACAATCCTAATCCTAATTCAAAAAGGAAACGAAAGGATAAAAGCTAAAAACAAGTTTAAAAAGATAAACTCTAAAAAGATAAATGCTAAAGATGGTTGGATAGGTTTGAGCCAAAACCATGTAGACTTTTCTAGCCACGGGTCGTCGGGTTTGCTTGGGCCGGATCTTCATTGGGTGGGTCTTGATCCGTATCAGACTGTTAAAAAAGTTATAAAGTAAAAGATAAATATAAAAAATAGAAACAATACTTCAAATCGAAAAAGATAGTATTTGAAACCATAGCTCGCAAATTTAAGTGCGTGATATAATCCATGTGATGTTAGAGTGACTTTTGGTAGAATTAGACATGTACGTGTTTTGTGCAATGACATGATCACTAAAGAGTACTTTACGGGTTCAAATCAAAGTGATTTGCAATTTTATTTTTAGGGTTTTTGAAATGATGGAAGCTCCAACGAGTTTTGATTTATATATGGAGATTGCCCTAGATTTGCTTCCATTTAATTAGGAAGTAGCACAACTTTGTAGTGCTTCCTACAATAATTTTGTTTCATTTTGACATAACCCACCATATGAGCATTATTTAACACAACTATATATGGTGATATCCTTGTAAATGAGCACTAAGAGATTGCCACGCAATTAGATGCACAAATCCAACACTACATTCATAAGATAACCAAATATACCTATCGTATCTTCATATTAACTTCAAACTCGACCTATTTGACCAACATGACCTGTTTGACCCATTACTTTTGTCACCTAATTTTCATTTTTGGATTACCTACCTACAATTTAATATTGAATTCGCAATTACTTTAGGGTCGGCGTTTTCTATACGTTATCTTGTTCGCTTGGTGGTTATGCTTTCGTCACATATATGTTGTGTTTCAAGCCCCTAAACAAATTTAAATCTACAAGATCTAGCATATATATCATCGATATACCATTACCACAATAGGACCGTTACTTTTAAAAAGAGTTCAAAGGCTAGTGCCTCAAGCATGTCCTTATTATGGACAACTTGAGGGTATGGCAACCTGTTGAAGAAAAATCAAGTGAAATTTAGGACCACCACTCGTGAATCGTGATGCACATTTGTGATCTTTGGTTCAATATTTCCACTTGAGGTTGAACATGATCATTGTGCCTTTGAATTGGTTTTTTTTTAACTCGCCTGATTCCTATATAAGCAAGTTTCTTAAACAATGATACAATATATGCAGAGGTTATTCCTAGAAAGATAACTAAATTTGAGGTTGTCATCAAGTTTTAAATGAAAGCGATTGAATACACCAAGATCGAGTAAAGTGACAAGAAGTGGAGGGGACCAAGAATCCACTAGATAAATGCGGGTCAATTTTGCTACAAACATATACATCGCAACAAAAAGAGATGGCAATATATCAAGAAGCTGACAGCATGCTAATGTCAAAAACTACCATCATTTACATGTCATAACATAATCTTCAAACCGTTATTCTTGCACTCGATGAGTCTCGTTGGTAGGAGCCACAAATTAATAATGGACTAATGGAATAACATATAAGCTTTAAAAGTTGAGAATTGAGATTCCTTGAATCTAATACCAAACACAAATCTTACTATGTGGCTTGAGTAACATGTCAAAATAAGTTAGGGTTAACTAGGGGTTTTTTTTTTTTTTTTTAAATTTGGGTTGATGTGGGTTGCGTCGACTCACAAACTTTGTCTTTTTTTATTTTAAATAATGTATTATTAATGATTAGTTGGTTCGGGTGGATTTAGTCAGATCATTCAAAAAAGTAAATTTTGTTTCGACCCATTTAACCATTTCCTTTCTAGATAAAAGGTTTTGATCTGACCTATTTAACTCCTTAAAGCGAACCCACAACCCAAATGGACCGATTAATAGCTAAATGGGCCACATAGCTAGTTTTTATCTCTTTCTGAGTACAAAGTATACTTCATATGTCATTGCCCCCTAGGCATAACCCATTAGGCCCACAACATATATCTTCGTGTACTTCGTGTGTGTAACAACTTGAATATAAATTCCCTTAAATATCTTCATAGGCAGAAATGGAGATTAAAAAAAACACACTAGCAAACAGAAATACAAATGATTAATATGATAAAGTCATTTGAATATTATGATGCAAAGTGTACTAATGGTAGGGTGTACATTGTACTTATGATATCTATATCAATATCTCATTCATATATAAATATGCATATCTCCAACTTGATTTTTCACCAACTTCTGAAAAAAAAGATCTGAACTGGGTATAAGCTATATAGATGGAAAAGTCTTTTCTTCATGTTCTCAAGTTTATAATGGTCGATGGTCGTACTAGCCACCGTTTGGGTATCTATTTGGGTTATGAAACCTACACAAATATGGACAAGGAAATGGAAAGAAGCCGAAGATGCTGTAAGAACTATCGTTTTTTGGTTCGAATGGTAAGATCTTGATGTTCTTAGAAGTTGTAAAGTTATAAACATGTACTTAAAAAAAGGGTTTTGTTAATGACAGCTCTTAGGGCTGTCTCTAACGTGCATAAAAGGCTTGTACATTCATGAATATAATAGTGTTCCTAAAATTCAGGGGGCAGTTGTTACTTTGTTTTTACCTTCTTATTGACAGCCCTTAGGGCTGTCATTATCATTTTCCTAAAAAAAAATACAGGTCGTTTTAACATGGTAGACGACTACTTGTGGTCTTTATTTTGTTGTTTAACACCCCCTATAATCGTATCGATAATCATTGGGTTTGTCTACTTGCATTTCTAAGCCGAAGGAAAATAGAGGGAAGTAAGATAATTATATTAAACTCGTTGATATGTTACACTCTCATGACTCCTGAAAATAGTCTTTCTAGTTCCAGATAAAGGTATGACTCTACGTACATCCTAAAAAATATTTTAAGTATCATATAAAAATACACCGCAATATCATATGGTTAAAAACTTATTAGTTAATACGCATGACTAAGGTTTAATTCAACTGTTCAGTTATTGACATATGTGTTATTTGAAAGTAGATTCAGATTCAGATTTATCGTTATTTAAAATAGTTGAGCTTCTCCCCAAACTCAATATGTCGCTAGATTAATTTATCGGGTAACTTTAACTGAGTCAAAATATCACGGTGAGAAAGCACAATTTTACGTAAATACCCCTAAATATATTGCGACAATTTGCAGGTTTTGTTACCGGAATTGGTATAATACTCCGAAACTTTCTCTGAAGTATTCACATGACCACCATTAGGGGTGAGCATAGCCGGGTACCCACCGGTTCCGACCGGAACCGGAACCGGAACATCTTGTACCGGTTCCTCAATTTTTGGAACCGGAACCGGAACCTCCGGTTCCTTCCGGTTCCGGTGCCGGTTCCGGTTCCGGTTATCCTGTTTCTAAAATCATAAAATTAAAATTAGATGTAAAGCTTATATATTAATCATTTTTTATCATTTTATCAACTAATCTTTGAATAGTCATAAACTCCAAACACTTAAACCTATGATTGTCTATATAAAATTAAAATTAGATGTAAAGCTTATATATTAATCATTTTTTATCATTTTATCAACTAATCTTTGAATAGTCATAAACTCCAAACACTTAAACCTATGATTGTCTATATATTTTATCGTTAGAACACTATATTTATACTGATTAATGACTAAACTCATTAAAAGTTACACAAAGTTTCTCATATTGTTAAATTTTGACATTAAATTTATCATATATATAATATTTTAACAAAAATAGACCGAATAATTACCGGTACCGGTTATCCACCGGTTACCGGTTCCTAAATTTTGAGAACCGGAACCGGAACCTATTAGGGCGGTTCCATAATTTTAGAAACCGGAACCGGCGGTTCCAAAGCGGTTCCGGTTCCAATTCCGATTACCCGTTTTTTCTGATCAACCCTAACCACCATACCAATTCGCCATCATCCTTCCATTCATTGATCATACATTCATCAATATCTAAAAATCTCTTAAATTTAATCCATTTTCACACACTAATTAAAACACAGCAATGGATCCGAACCCTAAACGGTTCCCAATTCTCTATTACGTCATGACCAGGCTCCCCACCATGAAACGCCCTAACCCTAACACGCCGGAAATCGACATTGAACAACCACCAACAACCCCTGGTTCGCCTTCCAAATCGATCTCAAAAACCGAGCCCTTTTTCGAATTAACCGAACGAATGCCGCACCTAACAGATCCCCATCTTCTGGCTTCGATGCGGTCAGCCGTGGGCGACGTTTCACAAACACGATCGCTACTCAAAACACTCGGCGAACGTCCCGATCATGAAGCCGTTGATATGGCAAAAACACGTCTGGCAGAGATTGAATCAATGCAATCAAACCAGCTCGACGAGATTGCGTTATCGGATAAGGTTGATCCCGAGGAAGAGAAACGGAAGAACACGATTGATCGGGAGAAACAGATGCATAAAGCGTTGATTTCGTTGGATCAAATGCACGAATCGTATGATAAATTGTTGAGTGATGCAGAGAAGAGGCTTGAGAAGATTTACGAGTCGGCTAGGGTTGGGGGAACGAGGTCGGGTGTGTTTGTTGGCGATGGTCTTGCGGATGAAGTTGCCATGATTTTGAGTGATGCGATGTCGAATGGGGCTGAAAAGATCGATTTATCGGAGAGACGGTTGCCGTATTTGCCGGAAGCTTTTGGGAAGATTCGTACGTTGGTTTGTCTTAATCTGTCTTGTAATCAGCTTGAGGTTAGTTTATGATTCTTTAATCTTGTGGTTTTCTAATGTTTTGTTTGATTTTATACCTTCATTCACAACCTCATGGATTCATATCGGATAATCTGACGTAACTTAGTTTTTAAGTTGGTGTATATATATGGGTCAGCAGAAAAAAACAGGGAACTGCCGGTTCCAATTCCTACAACATTTTAAAATAGAAATAAATAAGAAAATTTCTTAAATATTTAGCGATCTAATTTTTATTTACAAGGTACCGCTTTAAAAGGTTCTGGTTCTCGTTCTCAAAATTAAGAAACGGCTACCGGCTCAGTAACCGGAGCTCGTGGTTACACGGTTTATTATTATTAAAAAAATATACTCCCTCCGTCCCACAAAAAAGTTCATATTTCTCACTAAACTTTTGTCACATTTCTCATATTTGATTGACCCCACATAATAAAATATTATTATTACTAAAAACCTCATCATTAATATCCAGTAATTATCTTTCTCTCTCCAATCCAACATTATATTTTAATCAAAAGTATTATTATTGACCCCATCACTAACTATCACCTAAAATCTTGTGTCAAGAGAAATGTAAACTTCTTTGTGGGACGGAGGGAGTATTATATATATAAATATATATACTACCTCCGTATCAAAATAAGTGATACACTTCTAAAACTTACCTTATTTGGCAAAAAAAGTGGGACCCTTTCTCCACTAACTATCTACTTTAATAAAGTGATATTACCCTTTTACCCTTACTTTTACTTTTAAACATCATTAATATCACTTTATCCAAAGGATGTGGGACCCTTTCTCCACTAACTACCCACTTTAATCTATGTTAAACCACATTTTAATCTTTTGCCCCAAAAACCGTGTTTTCTCAAATGTATCACTTATTTTGATACGGAGGTAGTATTAGATATAATATTCATACAATTAACATAATTAAACAACAAATATTTAGTCGGGTCAAAAATCAAGGCCAAAAAGCGAAAGTTTTTCACTACATTTTTGTATTTAAATTTCGGTAAATTTGCTTATGAATCGCTTTACGAGATAACTAATCCCAAAGTGACCACTCGCGGTTTAAGAGTTGTTTTTAATAAATTTTGTAGTTGTATTTTGGTGGGTTTTAAGCTTGAAATTATTAGCTTAAAGCCAACTAATAAAGTTAATTTTGTTAGTAAAATTATAATTGCCGAAATTTTGATGACAAAATTTTTTTGAAGATTTATTGAAGATTTTGCTAACTTTTTTTCTGAAGATATATATAGAACTAATTTGTTTTTATAGAGTTATTTGCAATTGTAGTATTGATTAGCCTTGATGTATTGGAACAGGTAATTCCTGATTCTGTTGCTGGACTAGAGAATCTTGAAGAGCTTAATGTTTCTTCAAATATTTTGGAGGAACTTCCAGATTCCATTGGCTGTTTGCTTAAGCTGAAGATTCTAGATGTTTCTAGCAACAAACTTGAGTCCTTGCCTGACAGCATTGCTCAATGCAGGTACATCTCTTTCATTCTCTCCAAAACACAAACATTTAGATCTAAGGAATCTGGGGCTGGGAGGGTCGGGCAGGTTGGGCAACGAAGTGAGAAAATGGATTCTGCCCGCTTATTGTTAGGCCAAACCTACCAACAATTTTTTTGTCCATTTTTCTTGAATTGTTAAATTATATAATAACGTATTGGATATTATTAGAAAAAAGTAACTTATGTTCTGAATAACCAATATATTCTATACTAGAAAATTGTGTAAGACTGGTGTCAATCATTACACTAACTGACACCTTTAGTTTTTGCTATATCATCATCACATCAGCTGACTTCAATCGACACATCCATGCCTACAGTACTTATTTCATCGATTTTTTGAATTCCACCATTATAAAATATACATATATCCATTTCATTTTTAGCTAATCTATTTACACCACACATTTTCATCTACATACCACAATAACTATTTTATGTGTTTATATAATTTGCAATAACACCTGTACATTGTAGTATAAGTATAAAAAGTTCTACATGAATTAATTCCCATTTATACATGACCCAGCCTTAAACATTAGGTGGTTATTTCACACAACTTTTATTGCATGTATCACATCTAATGCTTAATATAGTTGTACATTTAGCTGTAAAACTTGCCGTGTGATATATAAATTAAAAATTGTGACGTCAAAATTAATTCTCTTCAACATTTACCCATATCTACTCGTGTTTTAGGTCATTGGTAGAACTTGATGCGAGTTTCAACAAGCTAACATATTTACCCACCAAAATCGGGTACGAATTAGTGAACTTAAAGAAGCTATCAATCCAATTAAACAAGGTTCGCAACTTCCCGACTTCAATCGGCGAAATGAAATCACTCCAATTTCTAGATGCACACTTCAACGAGCTTCGAGGCCTACCAAATTCCATCGGAAACTTATCAAATCTGGAAGTTCTCAATCTAGGAAGCAATTTCAGCGATCTACGAGAATTACCCGACACAATCGGCGACCTAACCAGCCTCAGAGAACTCGACGTTAGCAACAATCAGATCCAGGAACTCCCGTTGACTTTCGGTCGTCTCGAGAAGTTGACTAAACTGAACGTTGACCAGAACCCGTTGGTGGTCCCGCCGAAGGAAGTGGTGGAGGAGGGGATTGGGGCCGTGAAGGCGTTCATGGCTCAGAGGTGGTTCGATGTGTTGGTTCGAGAAGAGGAGAAAACGAGGCATGAACACGTGGCGTTGGCTCATGCGAGTTGGTTGGCTCGGAGCACCTCGTGGTTAACCGGTGCGGTGGTTGGTGCGGCTGGGACCGTTTCTGGACTTCTTGGAGGAGAGAGTGATGATCCTTATCTTGAAAAGGAACGGTGATTATTTCAATTTTATAATCAAAAATAATTTATTTTAATAATAATATGATTTTTTTTAATAAAAGAAATTAGGAGATTTTCTGGCATAAATAATATATTTTGGGCAGCTTTCAACCTTTTCGGGTCAGTTTTTGTTGTTTTTAGTTTCTTTTGTTTTAAGCCAGAACTTGAAACAAGTGCATAAAATTTTTGAAGGCAAAAAAATAAAGTAGAAACGTTGTTGTTCTAGTTTTGCATTGTTTCTTGTTGAGTAGAATAATAATAATGGGATTGAGATGTAATTTGGTATACTCATGGAATCTATTATATAGATTTTATTTTTGTTATATATTTGAGGTTTATGGTAAGTTTTTTGTTTTCTGTAGGGATGGCATTTGGGTTTATGATCATATATTTATGATGGTTAAATTTAAGTGTGTGGGGTTGTTTGGGGAGAATTTTTTTTAAGGTAATCATGTTTGTTACTGCCTTTTTCGGATGATAAAGGTTTGCTCATTATGTCCACAATCTAAGAGCATTGGGTGTGGTCACACTAAGTCGGAGTGCCACCTCCGCGCCACCTATGCGCCACATCATTATTTCACATTTCACATTCAAAATCCTAAATACCCCCTCTACCATAACTTAACATAAAATATATTTTTTGTACCCACTAAAATACTCTTACCCAATAAAAACACCTAAAACACACTCTCTCTCCTCCCTATTCGTTCGTTGCTTCCGCCAGTGGTCCGACTTGGACCCTCACTCACCCCACATTGCGGTGTGGTGGCGAGGATGAAAAAGCTCCACCTCAGCAATTTGATTCAGACGAGGGGTGTGTTTCGTGATTACACCCTTTCTCTAACCGTTGTCATGACCGCTTTTAACTTTTTTTTAATTATCTGATAATGTTTACTTAGGGATACGACATAACTTACTCTATAAAATTATTTCAAACATTCTTCCTACTAAACTATCACCAAATGGTTAATTTGAAGAGAATAATTATGTGATACATTAATTAGGGTTAGAAAACTAGTTATATTTATTTTTTTTAATCATCAAAAAACTAGTTATAATAAAACAAGTCTTAGATAATATTGTTTGAATATCTTTTTACAGTTTTTAGTAATCTAGTGTTTGAGTTTCAAAAATTATCTATAATTTTAGAGAATAGATTGAATGATACAAGAAAAAATGTTATTTTTGCAACAATATGATTAAAATTCTCTGGATCAAATTTTATAACAAGGGTAAATATAGGGCTGTCAAATTGTGTTATCATTTCGTGTTTTTGGGTAACACAATACGATACGATACGAATTCGTTCAACACGAAAACAACACGACACGGAGTCGTGTTTTATTTTGCTAACACGGACACGGCCCAATTAAAAAAACGATAAATACGACAAAACAAAATAAATAACAAAAATAACAAATTTCGTACTTAGTACATGTTAAAACCCGACAAACACGACAAAAATATAACATTAATTTATAAATGTTCCAAAATTATTACTATCGTGTAAATTTCGTGTTAATCTCTGAAAACGCACACGACACGACTTCGTGTTTGTTTTACACAACACGAATTTAAATTTAAATTTCGTCCCAATTTCATTTTGTTTCGTGTATTTTTGTTGTGTCGTGTCAGGTTTTGACAACCCTATGTAAATAGTACTTGGGATTGACTGCGGGAACTGCCACTTTTCCAATACGAGCTATTCATCCTAGTCACTATGGGCGTATTTTCTCAATTGACACATCCGAAGGAATAAATGTTGGGCTTATTGGATCCTTAGCAATTCATGCAAGGATTGGTCGTTGGGGGTCTCTAGAAAGTCCATTTTATAAAATTTCTGAGAGATCAAAAGGGGTGTGGATGCTTTATTTATCACCGGATCGAGATGAATACTATACGGTAGCGATAGGAAATTCTTTGGCCTTGAATCGGGGTGTTCAGGAAGAACAGGTTGTTCCAGTATTACCCTTCAGTGTCTTTTTATATCCTTGTTCCAGTATTACCCTTCGGTGTCTTTTTATATCCTTCATCATTTTTTTTATCTTTTCAACTTTAATGTATCTTGAACTTTTGATATCTTCATTATGATTGATTCTTCAATGTTTAAATGTTTCAAAATTCAATGTGATATTTGTCAGATATACACCGAAAATTCTATATCAATCATAACATTTGATCACATATTGGTTATGCACTGTGAACGTAATACTTTAATGTAGGAACATCAGTTTTTTCTACATTTTGAAATTTGCATTTTGATTATCTTATAATATTTGTATGTGTTTTCTGCATCAAATCCTTCTAAGATGAGTCGTACTTTGGATGACTATTTTATATGAAAATGAATAAACTTTTGTTATATTTACTTCCAATGAGACAAGATAAGTAAGACTTTTTTATACGAAAATGAATAAATTTGTGTCATACAAATGCATACAAAATTTAGAAAGATTGCTAAAACGTGTTAAATTGCCTAAAATATACTAAAATGATTACGGACTCCTGTTTTGTTTTATTGTTCATAGTTTCCTTGCTATTTTTCAAATTATACAAATATTGACAATTTAACTAATTCCGGGCTACTTTATATTAACAGTCTAATTCAACTCACCTAATATGCGCTATTTTGCTACCTATTTTAACATAAAAAAAATTCTTTCGTTTTTTAATACCTATGACTAAGATGTTATAACTTCTACTTATCCATTTAAACTTTTTTAATTAACCACATGTTTTGCAATGTGGTTAAAACCAAATCGTTTAGGTTGATGCACTCATTGCTAATCGTATTTTCCAAAAAAGTTAAGTTTGATTATTCTTTTATTAAGGTTATTATATTATACGAGTATTAATTATTGGATACCGAACTTTTAAGTAAGGGTGTAAATGAGCCGAGCCGAGCCGAGCCGAGCCCGAGCTCTACTAGGTTCGAGCTCGGCTCGTTTAAGTTTTAAGGAGCTCGAGCTCGGCTCGTTTCGAGCCTTATATGTAAAGCTCGGGCTCGGCTCGTTTAGGTTTTCGTAGGTTCGGGCTCGGCTCGATTAGGCTCATTTAAGCTCCAATATATATAAAATATATAAACTTTTTTATTTAATTATAATATTTAATATATTATGTAAGCACTTCATTTTTATATTATGTTATATACATATATATGTATAGTATACATACACACATAAATAAAAATATATAATATATAATTGTATTTTTGTGGATCAAGCTCGGGCTCTGGCTCGTTTAATAAACGAGCTCTTAGCTAAGCTCGAACTCGGCTCATACTCGTTTAAGCTCGGCTCGTTTCGAGCTTTTAACGAGCCGATCCCGATTAACTTACGAACGACTCGGCTCGTTTTCACCCCTACTTTTAAGGACATACATTTATGTCACCTAGGTGACCTACATCCTGTTAATAATAGTTAACCACCTTTATTTTAGAATTTTTTGCGCAACATACAGTAATTAGATTGAATATTTTCGGAAATTATAATGCCCTCATGGTGCATTAGCTATATTTATGTATTTTTTATATTTTCATGAGGATAAATAATGACCAAATTATCATTTTATTACCTATTGACATAAATATAATATTGTTAATGATTGAAATTATCAATTTAATAAGTAAAACGATTTTAATAAAAAAAAGTAAAATAATCAAATTTAACTTTTCTAAAAAGTGAAATGATCATGTATTATTCAAATTGCTTAGAACCTGTATTGATTTCTATTTGATAAAATAATAAATAATAACCAAAAATAGAAGTTTGTAAGTTTTCGAACAAACAAAAAAGAAGAAAGTTGAAGGAAGAAGCTGTTCGAGGATAAAAACAGACGGCGTCACCGGCGAGTAACGACGTCATCTAGCTCCGTCAACGCACGTGAGGCCATCATTTCCTACCCTTAACTTGTACAGTTGTACTTATTGTGTATGTGTATGCTTGTAATTTCCATTAATTAAATTGATTTAATATTGTTTATAGATAAAATATTAAACTGCATATTTTAGTCCCTAACCTATTGCTCGACTACAAGGTTGTCCAAAAGTTTATTTTGCTTCATTATCTGTCCAAAAAGCATATTTATAATGATTTGGTTAACATTATACTTCCTCCGATTTAATATAAGTGATATACTTTTCTTTTTAAGATAATTCAAAATAAGTGATACATTTTAATAAGTTATCTTATTTGACAAAAAAATAATGATCGGGGCCTACACCCACTAACTATTGACTTTAATATAGTAAAATGACTCATTTACCCTTATTTTTAATTTTAAACATCATTAACCTAACTTTATTTAAAAAGTGTGGACTCATTCCCAACTAACTATGAAATTAATATACTTCCTCCGATTCAAAATAAATGATACACTCACTTTCCTTTTTGAGGTGATTCAAAATAAGTGATACACTTTGAAAAGTTTCCTTATTTGGCAAATAAAATGGGACCCACACCCACTAACTATCTACTTTAACAAAGTGAAATAACCCCTTTACCCTTACTTTTTACTTTTAAACATCATTAACCTTACTTTATTCAAAATGTGTGGGACCCATTCCCCACTAACCATCCAATTAATCTAATTTAACCATCATTATAATATTTTGCCTCAAAAACCGTGAAACCCCAAGTGTATCACTTATTTTGAATCGGAGGAAGTAATTTAATTCTTATTATAATATTTTACCTCAAAAACCATCATATGAATAACGTAACACTTATTTTGGATCGGATGAAATATGTGGGGTAGATGTGTTAAAAAATGAACTTCTATGGGCTTATATTAAAACTATAAAAGTTTGGGATTAAAACTACCTATTAAGCAATAGTTTAGGGGCTAAAACCTTAATCTACTCTTTGATTTTACTTATATAAAATAAAATTGACTGCAGTCAACAATGGCACCTCGATAATTAAGACAAAAAAATACACTAAAATACTCAAATTCCATATTTACATGTGTGTATTTTAAGACTTGATATCATCCAAATCAGTTAAATTATAAGTAGTTCTTATAGTCCACCAAACCCTAAATTGATTTCAAACCCATCAACAACCTTCATCTTCTTCTATTTCCACCACTAAGAATACAATGATCACTAGACCAACCACCACCACCACCACCACCATCGGAACCACCGTCACGGGCTTGTTCTTTCTGCTTTTATCATTGTACATGTTGTCTCATAACGACCACAGCGGATCATGGTGGTCGTGGTTTTATATTCCGGTTGCGGGAGCTTTAATGGTGGGAGGATTAGTGGTGGTTATGGCGAGAGCCACCATGGTGACGTTGATAACGGTGTTTGTGATGCTGGCGTGTGCAGGCAAACGCCGCCGTGTACTGGCGGTGCAAGGGAGGAAGATTAGTAGTGAAGTTGTAATGCATTTGTTTAAAGTTGTGATTAAAGAAAAAAGCTTTTTGGTTGTTGCTTGTGCTACTTTTGTGACTTCAATGGTCATGGTTTGGTCTTCATAGATGATATTTTGATAATGGTTCAATTTTTGTAACGGCAAACTGAATCAGTTTTTGGTCAAAGTTTTATCTGTTTATATCATTTAGCATATTATGTACTACCTCCGTATCAAAATAAGTGATACATTTGAAAAATTGCGGTTTTTGAGGCAAAAGATTGGAAAGTGATTTAAAATAGTGTAAAGTGGATAGTTAGTGGATAATGGGACCCACTTCTTTTGGATGTAGTGAAATTAATAATGTTTAAAAGTAAAAGTAAGGGTAAAAGAGTAATTTTACTTTATTAAAGTAGATAGTTAGTGGAGAAGGGGTCCCACTTTTTTGCCAAATAAGGAAAGATTTTAAAGTGTATCACTTATTTTGTTCCACCCCTTTTAAGAAAGTGTATCACTTATTTTGATACGGAGGTAGTATTTTTTTGGATTATTTTATTTGTAAAAACTGTATAATTTCTTAGGTATTTTATCATTTGTCATGATTTTTTAATTTTTTATTAATTTTTAAAAGGTAATCTTGTTATATTTGGCTCCTCGTTATGACTTGCAAACTATGTCTAGCTTAGATATGAGGTGTGAGATTTGGAGTTCGATTCCTGTAAACATCTCTTTGTGGTGTTAAATATGGGGGATTTTTATGGGGGCTGGGTTTGCCTTGTAAAGGAATTCGAACCCGAGGTGTTCATTGGAATATTGCGAGTATATTTCCCAAAAAAAACTAACATCAACTACTTGGTAATGAATTTTATAATCAAACTTTTATTATACGTGTTTTGCCCTTTCTGATATCCATACAACCCTCTTCCAAGAGTAAACTGAGAGAGCATAAAAAAATATACAGGTTCATTAATATTAGAGATAATTGTAGACTTCTTTTCGTAAAATAAATTTATGCGATTTGGTTTTCCTAGAACAAAATTGTGCGATTTTATGTTTTTTGTGTCACTTCATGTGGTATGTAGATTTTGTTTTGTATAACATACATTTTTTGTACGACTAACGTACAAACATGCCAGTTGCACGCTATATTTTAAAAAGATTTGAGAGTTAAATTTTATTTCATAATTTTGGTTTTTATCAAGTCTATTTTTATAAATCACCCATAATATTAATTTACTTCTACAAATAGAAATTTTGTTAGTCTAATTTTACCTACTAATAAATAAATAGAGTTTTTCTAACGTATGCCTCTGGGGCATACGATAATGTGTATTTAATGAAACGATAATTTCCTAATATGTATTAAATAACATTAACGAACTCTAACTCCTACCATTTTAAAACATGCATTAAATACATTTTTATGTTTAAATGGAAATTATTACTTCATTGAATGCCATTATCGTATGTCACTGGGGCATACGTTAGAAAACCCTAAATAAAATATTAAATCTAACTGGAACTCTATTCCACAACACGATCAATTAGTCTTATCTTAACCATTTTTATACAATTGTATTTTCTATAAGGGAGGTGATTCGTACAGAGCAATTTTTATTCATGTAGAGCAATTTCATCCCAAATGACAGTCATGCCCTTAAAGGGAGGGGTGAAATACAAAATTTGGTAAAAGGAAAGAAAGGGCATAATCTGTCATTTAGGATGCAATTACTCTACATGGATAAAAATTGCTCTGTACGAATCACCTCCCTTTCTATAACTATCTGAAAATTGTTAAGTACATAAGTTCAAACCCTTATATCACGCCAAATTAACAATCCAAACGAACTTTGCAAACAAATCAAAAGATATCAGACTCGTTCGTGTAAATACATAAAAGCCCATGTCCGTATGTATCAATGTACAAGTATATATATATATATATACTTCCAAAACCCTTGCAAGAACTACTAAACCCTAATATTTATATAACTTGTGAATTTAGAACGAAAATCGTCACACTTATCTCTCGAAGGATTCCTCGGAAATCTCGACTTTACAAACATTAGCAACTTCTTGACGAGTTTCCCGAGAAAGTTTTCTCAAAATATCGGATACAACCAAACCGTGTTTCTTTTTAAGTTCATCCATTTCGTTTTGTTGCTCGACCAATAAATGTTCAAGTTTCTCCACAATTATTTCAACTTTATCATCACCACCACCATCATTATTATCATCATCATCATCATTACACGTGGGTCCCGATTGCAAAGGCCTAGGTCTAAGTGGAGAGAGACTATTTTTGGGTGAATCACTCCAATACTTTCGACCCGAAGGTAATCTCTCAAGAGCTAAAACTCCGGGTGAACCACATGACTTAATGGTGCCAGGTGGCGGGGACTCGTCTTGCGGGTCAACGGTCGGGTCAACCGTGTTTGTTGGAGATTCGGTTTCTTCTTGGTCATCAAAGTAATCGCGTGGGGCCCAATCGGGAATACACGAACGGATTTCCGCATCGATCATTTCGGAGATTGTGGAAACGTCTTGATCGGTTAAATCGAGTTCTTCAACCATTTCACTAGCCACAGCTATTGATGTGTCGTTATCCGTGTCAAATGGGAAGTGAATGTTCCGGACATTACCTGGCACATAATGCCAAAACTAAATTAAAGATGGAAATTTTGACCCGTTTACTTGTGAACGGGTTGATTCAGGTTACGTTTTATCCCTAACGGGTCAAATGTTTTTGTAGTGCATAAAACATATTTAACAAAAATATTGACAAAATCACATTATTAACAAAAATTAGATTATTACTAATGTAATTATAATTTTTGTAATCATATTTAACACAATAATAATTTATAATAAACACTTTGAACAAAAGGTGTTTCGGTCAACCCAATCTAAATTGCTTTGACCTGGCCCTATTATCCAACCTGATTACAGATTGTGTAGAACTTTAACGGATAAAAAATAGCTCAAAAGTAAATGGGCAGAAAGAAATTTTTTTAATGCATAAAACTAAAATTCATTTTATTCAAAAGCACTGATAATTATTGGAATAATATGATTATATTAACATATTTGACACTAATTATTTACAAAAAGTTAAAATTTGGAAGGAAAATAAAGTGTTTCGGGTCAAACAAACCAGACCCGACTCATTCCTACGTGTAACAGAAAATGACCCGTTACCCAGCCAGCCATTTTGCCACCTCTATCTAGAAATAACAAAGATATATAAATTACCTGCTGTATCTTCAATCCGTAGTTTCAGGAAAACTGTATTCATGTCTCTCATTTGACCAATGACAGTGAAATCTCTAGCAGTTTCAGCCATAACTGTAGTTTCACCATTGCTAAGAAGCTCAACGGGATCACCATCTGCAAAAACTCATCAGAAATTAAAATAACAATTTAATTAATTATATAATTAAAAGTTCATTGCAAATGTTACCTGGTTTAGAATAGGACGGGCCTGGTTGATCGTGCAGAAACTGATCCATGAGTAATTCTTTAGCAGATAATCTATTTGATACTTTAGCAATGCATTTTTCTATAAATGATTTGACTTCAAGATCCTTTACTTTTGCTAATGAAGCTGGTTTCACACCCTAACAGAACGGGTCGATTTGGGTTATGTTTGATCTCAAACGGGTCAGACGAGTAAGCTAAAAGATTTAACTAAAAAAACAGTTACTTACTGATGTAACTTTCTTATATATCTGAGCAGCATTAGCACATTCACAATACGGATACTCAAATGTCACTAATTCCAATAAGCACATTCCAAATGCGTATATATCCACAAGTTCATTGTATTCCTCTTCATAAAGTTCTGGTGCCATAAACTCAGGAGTACCTAAATATTGTATTTCAATAGCTTTAATACGATAAATCGATAATGATATATCAAAACTGCATTTTAGTACTCTAAACTTGGCAGACTAGGTCCTCAACTACCCTGAACTTGGCTGACTAGGTGCAACATGATACCCTGAACTTGATAAAATGGTCAATTTAGTACTCTAGCTTACTATATCAACCATTTTGTCAAGTTTAGAGTAGCATTTTGCACTTTTAATAGTTCAGGGTAGTAGAAGACCTTGTCAGCAGGGTACTAAAATGTATTTTGGGCAATTAAAAACACACACACACTCACCAATTACACTGTGAGCAGAACGAGCCTGCCTAAGAATAGCTGCTAATCCAAGATCCCCGATTTTAACCTCCCCTTGATTCCCGTTAACAAATATGTTGTCACATTTTAAATCACGGTGTATAATAGGTGGATCATGACTGTGAAGATACAAAAGTCCCTCCAATATTTGTTTAGACCATTTCTTTAATGCTCTTAGATCTACATGTTTATGTTTCTTTCTATACCTATAAAAATTGAAAAAACATGTATGAATGTTCAGATTTCAGATTCAGAACATGTGTTTTGTAACAAGATGTATAATCGGGAACAAATCGAACTAACTGTCTTAATGTTCCAGATGTGAAAATTTCAGTGATAAAGTTGATGTGCTCGTTTGTTGTATCGACCCAAGAATTGTAGAATTTGATAATGTTTTTGTGCTTAAGTGTTTTAAGCAAATGAACTTCTGAGTATAGACGTTCCAGCTCCTCAGGGTTCCTTAAGAAATCAGAAACCTTTATTTGATTCCAAGCTACTTCAATTCCTTCCAATTCATCAAAAGCTTTGTATCTAAATGTTCAATTTTGATCAAGGAATCAAAAATACCTAGTAATTTCCAATTGCAAATTGCAAAATTCAAATGAAAATGAAGCATGCATATAATAATTTGATATTATTTTTATAGAAATCAGTATAAAGTAATTATGCAAAAGAAGGATACACTTTTTTGAACGCCCCTTTCCCCAGCACTTCTTTATACTGCAAATTGCCCAAATTTCAGCATCAAATTAGAAACGATGTCTGAATCTGACTAATATTACTCAAATTAACTTGAACAATGAATAAAATTGAACGTACTTACCCGACCGTACCGACCGGAAGGATCGATCTCAACGAACTCATTATCGGAATCGTCCGGTTCATGATCTGACATCGACGATTCCAACGGCATTTCTGTATGTTTTTTCTTCGTAAAACCCTAACTCTTTACGAACAAAAAACCAGATCAACTCGTAGATTCACATAATTTCAACGAAATTTGGCAAACGATTGTGATTCATGACCGGAGAAACCTGACGCCGGCTACCGAATCATGAACTGAGGGTTCCGAATTTCGATATACTTTAACGAATTACGCATATATTTTAAGAATTTGAATCCGTGAAGATTACAATAAAAGAGTCGTGAAAGATCGAGAAGAAGTTTGAGGAAAGCAGCTTAGTAAATTATGCGGTTTTTTGTTCCGATCGAATCTAATTAAAAAAATCTATACTACTTATAAAGCATTTAGAAGTATTTAGGACCTTTCCTTAAATAGTCGGCTGAAAATTCAGCCAAATTCTTTCTATTTTTAGAATTTTCAACTTATGCTAAAAAAAAATTATAATAACAGGGATTCGAACCCGCAACCCTCAGGTTATAGGTAAACACCCAAACCAACTCTACTACCATCAAGCTGCGTCAATAACTCTTAACATAATCCTATTAAATGCATAGATATACTTGTGTTACGGGTTGAGCTGTCGACGGCCCATCATATAACGGGAAATTGAGTGGCCCATCTGGCCTTGGGCAAAACGAATCTGGCCTTCGATCATTCATCTCTCTCTCATCGTTGCTTCACCAGCCTCCTCGATTCCAGTCATTCCCTTCCTCCGCCTCCTCGATTCTGGCATTTAGGCTCCTCGATTGCTTCAACCATGAGTATTCTTCTGCAAATGCCTCCTCGATTCCTTAAAGCTTGCACACATCTTCACACAATAAATACATCACAACGGGGAAAATTCTACAATTCCATTAGATAACTATTCAAAACACAGATCTCCTTATTTGAAATCTCTAGCAACGAATTTTTGGTAAGTATGTTTATTGAACTGTTTTAATTAAAAGCTATTGTTTTATATCGCTTGAATGTTTGACGAAATTGGTTGATATCTGTTTAACTGTTCATTGTAAAGTTGATTTCGTTTTGTAAATTGCTTAGATTCTGCTCATAATGAAAATTTTGAATTACTTAATACTACATTGGCTCTGCTGCTAATTCTGTTCAGCTAACAGTTCGCGCTTCCGTCATTGTGTGAATGTTGATGGAAGGAAGACTCTTTCAGGTAAAAATAACAATTGTTTAATGTTGTTTAGACTCGGACAATTTCTACATTGGACTGAATTCTTGAAAAGGAAAACTCTTTCAGGTAAAAATAACAATCGTTTGTATTTAATTACTCACGACCGATAATGAAATAACTATATATTATATAATGTTAAGATTTTGATTAGTATTTTGTTCATCGACAGAGCGAGAAAACATCTTCATGAAAATAGCCTCTAACAAAGATTTTGATTAGAGTCAGGTCCATAGTCGAAAATGCCAAATGCATCCTCAAAGTAAGTTCACAAAATTCTCTAATGTTGTTTAGACTCCGACAATTTCTAAAAATTGAAACAATTTTCACATTGCAGATTGCTAAAGTCACATGGATCATTTAGTGGATATTTGTGGTTTACTGGGGTTCAGTAAACTATAAACCAACCATTAATAGATGTAAACATTCAAGAAATTTTCCTCTAAGAACACCAAAAGCAGAATACATTAGCAAAGATTTAATAAAGATTGGATTTTAACACGCGTGATCCTTTATTAATTCTTGCAAGCTGCTGGAATAAGCATTGATCATCTTTTTTTATTGTTGTAGGTTTATTGATACTACAGGTATTGTATTTAAATTACAATTTGTATACTCATTATTACTTTCTTTGAACTTTAGGTTTAACTTTCATGATTTCTGATCAAATCATTTTGACTTTTTAGGTCAACAAGTTACAAGGTTATAGCAGATTAACAAGGTATGCAACAACAATGCAAGGATTTGAAACTTTTATGTACTTAAGTACATTTATTTTTGGTTAAAGGTGGCAAATTACACAATGGGTTAAATCAGACTATGTTGTAATCTCGTACGGGTCAAATCGGCTGAACATGTTACTTTTATCTTTTAGTTATTTGTAACATCTGGCAATTCTGTAATATAATTTCATAATTTTTTTGATTTAGTTCAGTAGAATCTTATATTCATAGTTGTCCATTTGTTGATGCTGTATTCTTATTGTTGGATGTCATTATCCTGAGCAAGTTTTATTTCAAAACACATTCGGCTTTAAAAAAAACGGCTCTTTGTATGTTCATTCACTTTAGGTTTTATTCATATGACCCTTTTTTCCTTTCTTAAGTAAAGGAACAGTTGACTACGTCTGAACTACAAATTATGTATGGGGCACAAAGTTTTTCATGAGCAAGGAACAACTACTAGAAGTTGCAAATAAGAATGGGTTGACCTGGAACACTTGTTCTTTGTGTTTTTGTAAGTGATGAACTTCTATGCTATACCTGATTTGATCCCTTAGAATCAATGCCCCACAAACACGGACTGTTACAGATTGCACCAGCAACTAAGATGGCATGCCTTTTATTTAAGCTTGTATTGTTTTCAGCAATTGAGATGGCATGACTTTAGCTATCTGGATATATGACATAATGATATGATTTTGATTTGCCCCATATGAAGTTGGTATTTTTATGACAAAGTTTGTATATAATCCTTTCAGTTATGTTGAGAAGTTTTCTTTTTAGATACAGCTATAATGGATTATTCTCGTATTTTTCATATGGGCACTTCATATCACCGTGGACGACATCAAAATGGGTACTTTAGAACTTTTTGATTTGTTATAACAATTGCAAAAATCCGTTGTGGTCCTTGTGGATTGTTTTATCAGTCGAAGTTACTATAGTGTATACCGGACAAATTGGATGAACTTCCGATTGTTATTTCTTTTTATTGCTTAGGCTACCCGGTATGGGACACCACCCCCCACACCAATCCATGTCCCATGTGGCAACCCACCACACCACACCAAAAAAAATGAATACCACCCCCCTCCACACCATTCTTGCATGTGAAAAGGGCCCCACCACATCACTCACACATACTCCCTCCACGCCTGTTTCAAACCGTGGTTGTGGCCATGGTTCCACCACGCCTTGCCTCCACATGTGGAGGGGGGTGGTATTCAAACTTTTTTCCACGGTGTGGAGCCTCCACCTCATCTCCACCTCACCTCCACATCACCACCCATGGCCACGCCATGGACCCATACCGCATAGCCTTATGGACATTATAGGATTCTTGATGGTCAATGGCCTTTTTCAGTTTACTAATGATGTTGATGCTAATTGAATTGGTAACTGGTTATTCCTTTCTAGCTTAGTCAATTTCACATTGAGATTGACATCTTATTTAAGTCCGTTGCAGGTCGTGGGTTGCTGGTCTTCTGTTGTTTTTGTTTAAACTATGACTCCTTTAGATAGGATCACATGGTACCCGCTGCCGCATCATGCGGGTACCCTGCTATTAATATTCAAACTTTCATGATAAGTTATTATTTTTCCGTTTAGTTTTTATGATTTGAAATGAATTCTCATTCTTAAGTATGAAGAAGAGTGCTCGCCCATTCCCATTTACAACATTTGTTCGCCGCAAAAATAGTGTCACTGGGTACCCGTCGCCGCATTGCGCGGGTACCCTGCTAGTATTTAAAAAAGTTTGAATGTGGAAGCATTATGAAAAGTCAATTTAGGATATGAATAAACATTAAAAAGGTTAGACTACATGTTAAATTATCACTATCGCATTACGTCATACTCCCTCTGTCCCTAAATAAAGTTCCCATTTTGCCTTAAAATTTTGTCCCTAAATAAAGTTCCCATTTCTCAAATATAAGGGGCCTACTTAATATAATAATATTATTACCAATATTTTCACCACTAACTATCTCTTAAAACACTTTCTCTCTCCAATCAAACCTTATATTTTAATCAAAAGTAATATCAAATACCCCACCACTAACTATCTCCTAAAATGTTGTGCCCAACACAAATGGGAACTTTATTAAGGGACGGAGGGAGTATTAATTTTCCCTTTTTTAACCAAATATATGATAAATTCCAACTAAACTCACATTCAAATTTTAAAATTAATTTTATTAATATACGTATCACTCATCATACATGGGGTACAATTCAACACAAAACGACTTTCATCAATCGCTTGGACATTTGGACGATCAAATGGATGAGGTTTGGTCACAGTCATGATTGGGGGTAAGAGGAGGGACGTGCCCCATTGTAAGGGACATCCGACGACGTGGATAGTGTGACGCACCCTACACGTGACAAAGCGCATTTGTTCTAGCAATATGATTTTTTTACTCTCATTCTTGTGGTCTATTTTTTATTCTCATTATCTTTTTTTTGGAAACGGCAAATGAAATAACGGAAGCCTACTCACAATTTTTCAGCGAGCACCCCGAGTTCGAGCTCCGCATAAGCGGACAAACCCAGCCCCCAAAGGGATTTCCAAGGAAAATTCTCCATATGTGCCCGTGTGAGGTATGAGTTAAATTACGCTAATACAACGCTCCCAAAGTGATTCGAACTCACGACCTGCAGTACGTCAACATGAGTATAAATTTGAGTTTGTTTTGCCACATGTCCAATCTAAGAATTCTCATTGGTAATTATTGCTGACGTGTAATTATGTAAAATGTCACATGTCAATCAAAATCAAATCATGAGATTCAACAGCAAACTTAAAAGCAATTTTTAATTTTAAATTAGGATCCCCATATTAATCGGCTATTTTACAACAATAATTTAAAATTTCAAAATAAATATTACATCCGTCTCAAAATTATTGTCCACACTTGAATATCACATAGTTTAAGAAAAGTGCATTTATTAGATTGTGCAACTAATAGTATTTTATCTTTACCACCTAAATATTTTTTGATTTGTTAAATTTTCAAGTAAACAGTCATTTTGGGACATTTAAAAAAGGAAACATGGACAATAAAAATGAGACGGAGGGAATAATATTGTGACAACCCTCGGAAACGGGTCGTTCTCTCGACACCCGATTTGACCGTACCTTATTTTATAAAACATTATCTTCATATATTAAACTTAACAATAGCTCGCGTGACGTGTTAATCATACACATTTTATACTCCCTCCGTCCCACAAAAAAGTTCCCATTTCTAATGGGCACAAGTATTTAGGAGAGAGTTAGTGGTGGGGTCCATGGTTATATTTTGATTAAAATATAAGGTTTTCTGGAGAGAGAAAGTGCTTTTAGAAGATAATTAGTGGTGGGGTCCATAGTTTTAATATTATTTTATTAAGTGGTCCCTCACTATTTGAGAAATGAGAACTTTTTTGTGGGACAAAATTTAGAGGGGAAATGAGAACTTTTTTGTGGGACGGAGGGAGTAATACACATGTTACGCATGCGAGTGATCTTCTAAGTTAAGCGATTCTTTGGTAGAATTCACTTTTTTCTTTGCGGAGTTAACGAACCGTAAACACAAAGTATAGTCGTTGCAACTAGAAATATAAATATAATATTTTTATAATTCAATATATCACAATCAAGTCAAATATATGGAAATACAGTACGAAACACTAACCGTATTAGAACTAAATAAAGACAAAATTTAAAAACGTGATAGCAATTAAAAAAAAAAAAAAAGGGAAAGATAAACTCGAGTAATGAATGGAACTAAACGTAAACTAAAAATTATCCATCACTCGACTATCTAATGCATATATGATATGTTTTAGATGCGTAACTAGAAATATGTAGTTAATATACATATACGTACATATCTAAATAAATTAAACTCTAGTAAAAATAATTGAAAAATAGATGAACCTATACAATCTTTTCCCCCACCTACCAACTCAGAGTCAATCTCTTGGAAAAATCCCTCACGATTTTTGTCTGCAACATATCTCTTTCTTTTGCTTTTGTCCATCTTGAAACCCCAAACCATCATTTCATTTGGATAAGTATCAACTACAATCACACTCTAGACAAAAGACTTAAAACTACTTCCACCATAACCTGCACATTTCGAAAATCTTACAAGAGGAAACGATCATATTTGCTCCCCAACAAAATCTAAGTAAACTCCATAAATAAGTTTCCTCTTTTCTTTTCTTTGAACATTATCTACACATCTTTAAAATCCCTCATACATTCATTCAACTAGGATAAAAAGGGAGTAGTAACAAGGAAATAACAAGACCCTTGGAGTCTGTCTCGGAGCAAGAAGAAGATCCACCAAACCCGACGAAAACCCAACCGAAAATTTATAGTGAGCAGCCTTATTTATTACAATTTTCATACTATGTATATTGCGTTTTTGTTAGTGCACTCTTGATGTTATTCCACCAAAAAGTACATTTTCATATCCTACAACTTAAATCTACAAGAAAACCCATTTCAAAACGAAAACTTATTTTTAGGAAGCTATTGAAACTAGATCAAGCTGTGGTCTAAAAATATGTAGTTAAAAACTCTTTGACATTACATGTGAATTATATTAAGACATGTCAAATTTTGGAATCATCCAAAAACCCAGCGAGCGCCCCCTGTGATTTCTTCGTTGTTATTCGTGTCGAGCTCCTAGTATATTGGATACTTCCATTATTTTAAATAATACTTCATCCGTATCAAAATAAGTGACACACTTTTCATTTTGGGGTGTATCAAAATAAGTGACACACTTTGAAAACTTTCCTTATTTGATAAAAATAGTGGGACCCATACCCACTAACTATCCACTTTAATAAATTGAAATTACCCTTATACCCTTAATTTTACTTTTAAAACTCATTAATATCACTTTATTCAAGAAAAGTGGGACCCATTCTCCACTAATTATGTACTTTAATCTATTTTAATCTCTACTTTAATCTTTTACCTCAAAAAATGTGTAACCCAATTTGTGTCACTTATTTTGATACGGAGGAAGAATAAAAAGGACGTTCATCAGATTGTTGGTTGCATGTGAAAATCAACTTTACTACATTATAAGTGTATTATGAATCATTTAAATATACAAAAGTATATTGCTTCAAACTACTACTACAAAAATTCCTATGACAATGGAAATATTTAATGTCATATTATTAAACTAGCTAAAAAAATGTATTTATATTTCAACACTTAAATAACATATTTTAACCATTTAAAAATATATACTTAATAACCAGTGTTACGTTTTCCGAAATTACTGAATAAATACATGACAAACGCATTAACATACATTTTAGGATGTTCAAAAGTATAAATAAAATTATTTTATAAAATACAAATATTTTGGTAAACAAATATTAGTATTTTATGATGTCATCAACGAGTCACTCGCGCCTAATGACATCTAAAAACATCAATTGAGTGAGCCACTTGCATAGACGCGTTTGAAGCGTCGTCTACTTATCGTTTGACCCTACTTATTTAGGTTGTTGGGACGTATTCATTCGGGCACAATATTCATCATTGCTAGCATCTGACTCAGGTGAGTTTTCACAGCCCCACTTTTATTGTATTTTAAGTGTTTTGGGGTGAGAAACATATTACGGTTTTATAAATGCATTTTTAACTATTACCGTGTATCTAGCGAATTTGATGAGTTATTCGTAAACAATATTTTGGTACAATTGGTCTTTTGAAAGACATTTATGAATAATATTTTGGTACAAACAATCTTTGTGAAAACATGTATAAACTATCCTTTTGAGACAACTGGTCATTGGAAAGACATACTCAAACAAGCATTTTTACGAAAAAGTCTTAATTAAGACTTGTATGAAAAACTATATTTTGCGATACTAATCTTTGTATAACCGTGAGTTGATAGATGACGTACCCTATCGCCAGATCGTTTAGATCTAACATTACTGTAATCATCAACTATAGCTAGCCAACGAATATATGAGTAGTACTATTCGGGATTGATCCCCCGCTCATGACTAGTCGCTCTAGCCGTGTAACATATGAGATATATATTCTATTAAAACGTCGTGGACTCGACATGCCTCGGTAAAGGCAGATTTAAGTTTGATTACAGGCTCATGAACTTATACTTTAACTTGTATGCCTAGCTAGCCTATAAGGGATTACGCACAAAATTAAACAATTAGGTTTCATAGATTTGAAACAAGTGAACTTAAACGTACATAGATTTGTACTAAACGACTTACCTTTCTAAAATCATATAGAAATGGTTTTACGCACCGATCATGTGCAAATTGTGTCTTATAGAGTTAAAACAATTTACAAAGGAGTTTGAGCACTGAGCATGTGCAAATTTGGTTATAGTTTTGAAATGGTAACTGAAGGTCATTTTACTACAAAAATTGTACCAACAAATCTTCAACGATTATTTTAGTACACGAGTTGTACTGACAAACACTTTTAATGAAAATCAACGATTTATACAGTCATAAAACCTGTGAACTCACCAATCTTTGTGTTGACACTCTTTCTAATATGTTTTCTCAGAAAATGAAAGTTGAAGCTTCATTAGCATATTCAAACGCATTTGGATTAACATTTTGAAGAAATCTTTATTTTACAAAAACAATAACTTTTGTTTGGAAACATTAAGTATTGGTAATCCACTTTGATTTGCGCTGATTCACTATTGATCGATTGTTGTGATCTCCGATGTAAGTCGCACGCCCGTTCTTCCGCAAAACCAGTTTTGGCGGGGTGTGACAAATATTCTATAATATCTTTCTCAAATTATAGACTTCAACTTTAGAAACAAGATCATCATTTAGAAACATACAATTCGGAAACCTCACCAAACCCAAAATCATTGTTTTCACTTTTCAGTTTTCACATTATTTTCAAAAAATCCGGTATCACCATTTTAATCGGCTATTTTACAACAACATATTGAAATTTCAAACTTAATAATAATGTATAATATCTTTATCAACACTTTAATCCTTTCGACAACATGATGCCTTTCAAATTGAACCGGAGACAATTTTCTATTCAAATTTGCTTTGCTATGACTATTATTAAAAGTCAAGTTCATACGTTATCGCAAGTTGGTTTGTTTCTTCAAAAAACCAGTATTCTCACATGATCAACTTTATGTCGTTGTATCAAGAGTTAAGAACAAGAACGGATTGTCTCTGGTTATTTGTTGCGACAAAGATGGCAATGACACTATTTCAACAACAAATGTCGTTTTCAAAGAAGTGTTATTTCGTCTCTAAATTTTTTGTAACATTTATTCATGTATCAAAATTTATACCAACTTATCATTACAATTATGAATTGTTATGTCATTTAATAAATTGTATAAATATTTTTGTTATTTTTAATTTTACATATCTTTTGAAGCATCTACGCTCAATCAGACGAGCTTTGAAGCTACTTAATATGATATCATTATTATCTTTATACAATTGTCATAATAAATAGGAGGTTTGATATTTTCTAAAGACCCCCTTAAAATAGAGAGTTTTTGTAAATATTCATATAAACTTTACTTTTTAACCCTTTAATAACAAAGAGTTAATTAATACTTTCTTAATTTAATTTTTATTTAGTCAAAATAAAATATTTGGTTTTTAAAACCTCTATCATTATTTTTTTTAATCGAAATACAATCTGTTAGGATCTAACATTATACTAATTTTATCTTTGCATTATTTTATAAATCACAATAATATATTTACATAAACAAGGTAACTCAGCTAGACAAAACATTTCCCTTTACTACAAAATAAAATATTTATTTCAAAAAGGAAAATATATGTTAGATATTTATATTGTATAGTTTTGTTTCTTTTGTTATAACTTGAACAAAATGTATAAAATAAATTCACAGCAACGCGTGGTGCTCCATAGTTCTTGTTTAAGACATATATGGTATTTAAGAATAAATTTAGATTTTTTGTTAAAAAATTTAAAGGTTATAGGTGAATTACAAAAACTGCCCTTGTATTATGTCTTAATATGCATATTTCATCTCCTAAGACAAATTTTTTATTTTCGAACATTCTGAATTGACGATATAATCAATCTCTTATTTGTAACTTTTTGAAAAATCAGACGACCTAAAAACCCGAAGAATGAGTAATGTAAACTGATAGTCTACACAATTACTAGTACTATATAACAAAATAAAATGTATCTGCTATTTTGTGCTGATACCCAACTAATAAATTAGTTAGAATACATTATACAGCATTTCTAGAAATGAAAAATATAAAAATAAAATAAATTAAAAAAACACGTTAATAGAAAATTAGTTATGTTATACTCCAGCAATTCACCAATTTATCATTTTAAACCTCAAACTTAAAATCGTTACTATTTTAACTCCCTCACTGAGTCATTGTTAAACGAGCTTTTATCAATTAAATAAAGGAATTAAAAAAGGTGCCACTAAAAATCTCAAAAATCTAGATTGGTTTTTCATTTTAAGAAGATACGTTTGATAGATCCAAAAATTGGGAGGCAATATTGTTGAACCCGATTAGCGAAGATGGCTCTGGACTTGGACCAACATACCACTACCACCCCCTTTGTGTATACTTCAAAAAATGAAGAAAAAATAATAATTTTATGGATACACAAATACATATAAATAATAGAATATCAAATAATATATGAAAATAGCGAATATTTTATATTTGCACCTACTGCATCCATGAATTAAACAGATGTATGCATGTATTTTAATAAAATAGATACACCCATACATGCGTGTCCTCGATCTTATAATACTTCATTTTTTATTACATCAGCATTATGCATATTAACCAATACTTTAACTGAGATATTAATATCAACATTTTAACTGACACACTAACACTAACAATACACATTTACTACTTTACTTGATATTATTGGACTCAAGCATATAAATTACACACATAAAAAAATACCAAGGGGTGTTTGGAAAGCTTATTAAGGAGCTTTTTAGCTTAATAAGCTCAAAAAAGCTTGATATTTCAAGCTTATTAAGTTAATAAGCTAATAAGCCCCCTTAATAAGTTTTCCCAAACATGCCCTAAAACTCACATTAAATACTCACTTTAATTACAAACGGGCCCACATCTCTTCATCTTGTCCGTTGCTTCGGATAGGAGCAACTGAAGATGCAACTGACACCACCATATATGTCAATGGTGTTAATTTACCGAACGCAACCAAACCGACGATAAACATTTGCACATGTCTTATACTACTTATTCTTTGATTGTGATATTTTAACTAGCACATAATTTAACAAGAAAGTTTGATACTAAAGAATACTATATATACCCATTAATAGAACGACGTAGAAAACTTATAAAGTTTAACTAATTTCACAATCGGAGGTAATTTACGCGTACACATAAAGTGTAACATTTTAGAGCTATATTACAAGTAAGTTATGTGTATGCCATCTATTTTTCCGTATAAGTAACATTTAACATGGTATTTTTAAATTTTAATTATCTTACATATGAACTTATGACTTTTTCATCATCTCAAATTTTAATTTATTATTAATTAATTGAATATTAAGAAAATAAAAATTGTCGTTTTAAAATTTTTGACTAGTCGGTCTTGAGTCGGCCTTAAGGCCTTTTATTCAACCTTCAACTCATGTGCTCTTGTCATGCTTCCAAGGGTCTCTTTCATTGAATCTATAAAAAAGTTAGTACTTATATCTACTCGCAATGATAATAGTTAACTTTTATATAGTAGTATATGTTTTATCCTGTTCAAATATATCGAATAAATTTTTTATAAAAATATGTTTGGATTGACATATTTTGACAGTTGTTTGATCATAAATTTTAATTGAGTTAGTATTTAACTATTTAACCCTTCAACTTTCTTTTGTTGACTTGGCATTTTAACCTTTTTATTAATCTTGTACCGGTCATATCAGCTATTTCTGTAATTATTTGACTGTTTAACCCTCAAGCATTTCTAGAATTATATATGGTATACTCCATGAACTATCATACTTGTATATTTGACGGTGTAAAAGTGTAAAACCTTAATTTGACCTCTTGTAAGTATTAACATGTGAGATAATGCCTTTTAACAAAATCAACAAAAACTTCGAATAAAATTGTTGTAAAAAAAAAAAGAAAAAACACTTCAAAGGTTAAAACAACTAATCATTGTTATTATAAATTTGAAAAATAGAAACTTTAGTTAACTGGATAACAAAACGCGCATCATGAATCCTGAACATATGACCAAGACTATTACAAATACATGTTTTAAAGGCGTATAAATGTGTTGCAAATCTTTTTTGTTTTCACTTTTATTGCAAAAAAACAGATTTTTAGAATACATATTTTTTATAAATAATATTCCAGTTAGAACTTAGAAGGCTCCTCCGGAATAACAGAGTTATGTTATTTGAGAATGGTACATTAAAAATTGGTTTTTGAGATATTATTTGTTTAGAGATGATTTTTGAAATTTTATTAAAAAATGGTTTTGTTGGCTCAATTTCAATGATCTGCCCATCTACCTGCCAGTTTGTAAGCATTTTTTATTTCTTGAATTCCATCAGTGCTGCCAAGAAACCCCTCTGGCATACCATCCTCCCATAACTCTATGTTATCCCTCAAAATCCCCCTATCTCACTCCCATTTATCATCCACTAAAACACAACTTATTATCATCATCATCTGATTATTACAACTGATTATCTGATTCTAATTATGCAAGACTCGATCGGGAAACCAATCGATGACTCAACCGCCGTCACGAGGTCCGGTCAAAGTATCTTTATGTCCGTTTACAAGACGAAAGTGGGTGGTCAATGTTGGTTGATCACAATCACTTGGTGCAAGAACATGTTACTACACGGTTTATCGGTTTCCATAGACGGCCCACGAGCCGAAACCACGTGTAAAGTCGAGTTAAAACCGTGGTATTTTTGGAGAAAACAAGGCTCCAAAAACTTTGTGTTGGATAATAAGGCGATCGATGTTTTTTGGGACCTCAAAGCCGCAAAATTTCACGGTGAAACCGAGCCGATTTCTGAGTACTATGTAGCGGTTGTTTGTGACGATGAAGTCGTACTTTTACTTGGTGATTTGAAGAAAGATGCTTATAGGAAAACCGGTTGTAGGCCTTCTTTGTATGATCCGGTTTTAATATCAAGAAAAGAACACGTTTTCGGGAAGAAAAAATTCGTAACACGAGTCAAGTTTCACGAAAAGGGTCGCTTTCATGCGATATCAATCGAATCGAAGAACAGGAATACTGATCACGGGGTTGATTCGGAAATGGAGATAAAAATAGATGGCCATTTGATGATTCATGTGAAGCATCTTCAATGGAAATTTAGAGGTAATGAATCCATTAATTTGAAGAAAGTAAACCTTGAAGTTTATTGGGATGTTCATGATTGGCTTTTTAATCCTGGTTTAAGGCATGCATTGTTTATAATTAATTTGACCACTCCGGCAGCATTTCCGGCGTCATCTCCGGCGACATCATTGTCATCGAAATCAGGGAGTTGTGGTTCATCGGAAGGGTTTGATTCGAGTGGGTTATATGAGTTTTGTCTCTTTCTATATGCTTGGAAAATTGAATGAGATCAAGATCAATTATGTGTGTTTTAAGTGTTTTTACACACATATTAAGTAAAATTGTGTGTACTACATGTTTTTGTATCTACATCCAAAACTCAAAAATTCCATTTGAATTATGTTTTTATCTATTTTCTTATTATAAGTTTAATTGCATATTACGAATGAATGTAAAAGCATCCAAATTTTAAACGAGCATAACTTTAAAACCAATAAAGTGATAGGGCCCACAGCGGGCCGCAACTCATTGTTAGAATGTATCTAGAATGCTGATGTGACGAACCAAAGAGCCTGTAATCTACCAGTATAAGGTATTGAGATTTATTTCCAATTAATCTGTAGTTATGGGTTCGAGTCTCGCTGTATACGTTAGTGTATACATGTTGTGTTGTTCAAAAAACTATATTCGAGTATGTATGCTTCGGGGGTAGGGGCCGGGCCGGAGTGAAGGTGGATGATGCACATGGATAGGATAATGGGGACCCTAATTGTAATTTCGACAACCTAGACAGGATCATGTACTTGTCTCAATAATTTCCTCATTTTGAGTGTCCTCTATATGGATCTCATCTTGATCAATGAGCAAAATCTGCTAAATTTATGTGAATTATACTTCCTTTTTGTGTTGCACATTACGCTTTATTGGTTGTACAATGCATTGACATAACTCAGGGTGTTGTTAAGAAGTGACAACTTGTCCTTTAGGTTCCTCGATCTTTATAGGGGGCCAAAAATGACGTTATTTGTATGAGAGATTTTTACACCATCAAGTCCTGTTACAATTACAATTTTACCCTCTGTTTGTTTACTATCATCAGGAATGGCTCAAGCACATACGGGGCTTAAAACGAACTTTCAACACGGAGCCTTTTACAAATATATTTTTATACTCTGTTATGAGATTCTACTAAAACTTCATGTGTTGGAATATTAAAGAGATATTGCAAGTTGGCAATTTTCTGTATCTCATATTGGTGGGACGAAGAAAATATAATGGGTTCATAGTGCTTTTCATGCCTTAAGCCTTTAAAGGCTTTAGCGGAGGATTAATGATTAGACTCACACGTGCGCCGAGCCAAGTCCGTACGTGTGATTTAAGCGCTCTTCGCACGACGCATTGGTCGTTGGGAGCTGAGGAGCTTTTATATTTGGCCATAGGGAATTAAAATGCAGTTAATGCCCGTTCATTTTTTGACTATTAACATAGTTTAATGGCTGATTAGGGGTGAGCATTTGGACCGAAACAACCGAACCGAACCGAAAACTAAACAAAATTGAACTTAACCAAAACCGAAAACATGTCAACGGTTCGGTCTTCAGATAAAGATGAGCATTTAGGCTAAAAAAGTGAACCGAAATCGAACGCTTTAGCAGAGGATTAATGGCTAGACCCACACGCGTGCCGAGCCGCGTCCGTAGGCGCGATTTAGGCGCTCTTCGCACGACACATTGGTCGCTGGGAGCTGATACTTTGCTAGTGAACAGACGTAAACGTTCGGGAATTAAAATGTAGTTAATGCCTATCCGTTTTTTTACTATTCACACAGATTAATGGCTGATTAGGGGTGAGCATTTGCACCGAAACAACTGAACCGGACTGAAAACTAAACAAAATCGAACTTAACCAAAACCGAAAACATGTAATCGGTTTGGTCTTGAAAATTAATCATTCTCGGTTTCGTATCTATCGATTTCGGTTCGGTCTTCGGATAAAGATGAGCATTTAGGCTAAAAAAAGTGAACCGAAATCGAACCGAAACAAAATCGAAAACATGTAATCAGTTCAGTTTTGAAAATTCAACATTTTCGGTTTTAGTTATATCGATATTGGTTCAGTTTAATTTCTCGACCACGCTCACCTCTAATAACATTCTTTATTTTATTTCTATTTTTTACTTAAAAAGGCTTAAAAGAAGGTCAAATGGACTTTGCAACCTTGCAGTAAGTTAAAAAGTACTCTGAATTATTGCATATATTTTTAGTAGCGTATGAATAAGAGCATCTCCAATGGTAGCTTTTTCAAAAGTTTATTACTATTCTAATAAGCTTTTGAAAGACTTTTTACCATTGGAATGCCTAGCTTTTTAAAAAGCTTATTGCAATGACTTATTCTCTACTAACCTTTTAACCATCTTTTAATGTTTGTCATTTTTAGCCCCTTATGTTTAATAACATTTTATTTTAAACCTTAGATTTTTTATAAATAAATTCTTTATTATATTTTTATTACTTAATAAATAAATTATATAATATTTAATGTCAATTAGTATAATATTTTTGTATTAGACATTTTAAAAGATATAATATTTAGCAAGATGTCAAAAAAATTGTCAAATTATATATAGGGGTATTTATAAAACATTTGAGATAGATAAAGGTAAACTAGAAATATTATAAAAGAATAAGCTTTTGGAGAGGTTAACCATTGGAGAAGACATTTATGAAAAGATTTTTGGTTAGTGGAATGTTACTAATAAGCTTTTATGAGGTTGGGATGCTCTAAGCAATCTATATAGATGCTACACGTAGCTTTAAGGACGGGTGGTCAAAACCAAGAAAATAGTCAAATCTGGTAAAAAGGGATATAAATGTCATTTAATTATACCGTACGAACTAGTTTTACACGAGCGAGTTACAAGACTGCTAACACCATTTTTGTTTACTTTTTGATACAAAAGCAGTAGTAGAATAAACGTTACACGCACGAAAAAATCATCTCAATCTATACCAGTATATATCTCGAGAGAATAAATAAATTAAATTTTAATCACCTGTTATTACTTGACGAAACCAAACCACTTTGCTAAGAAAAACGGGTTCTTTCCTTTTTCACGAGGGGGGTCAACTGGTTTTCCTGGTGATGGAGTTTGTTTTGTTGGCGGTTTTGGTTTAGCTAGCACGAGATAATGATGTTAGAACAAAATAAGCAACTTCATAGAGTTAGAAGATATTTTTATGACAAGTGGTTTTTACACCAGAAAAACTACTTCACACAACACAAATTATATTTTGGTATACTTATACAGTCTGATTTAAAACTTTTCCAGTGTGGTGAGTGGAGTAAATTATGGGGTGTATATATCACCTCCCTATTTTTATAGATCAGTACAAGCAAAGTGATATTTAGTGACAAAGTTATTAGTAACACTGTAACAGACAAAAAAATAATCACTATGTAGGTTTGAAGGACACTTTTTTGAAAGAGTAATCCAAAGTTTGGGTAAAAGACATAAACCTTCAGATTGTTTTACAATTTTAAGAAAACGTTTTGTCATAACAAAGTCAAAAAGCTATGAATTACCCAAATCTTTGATGACCTCTTTTACATTAGTGAGTTTTTTTAAAGTTCGTAACACTGTTAAATGCCACTAAAAGATATTTTTCTTATAGTGGATCATAATTCTGATAATGTTATTGATGTTTTAGATACATATAAACGATAAAATACCTGGTGGTGCAAAAGTTGCGGGTTTTGTTTGATTTGGTTCCTTTCTCGAGCCTTTTTCAAATGTATTCGGGGATTGATGCTTTCTCTCGGGAACTTTTTCTTCTGGTGGTGATCGACTCTCGAGGTTGCCTGTAATACAAACATGATCAATACTATTATAATAGTAATAATCTAAAATTTTAAATAACCTTATTTATAAGTTTATTTAGAAGGTTATATGAACATCCATAACGATGGACCAACATGAATGGACACAGCCAATACACCTTTGAATCCACACGGGCCAGGCCCGAATCGGTTCACGGGTGGGTGAATTTTACTAATTTTCGTTATTAATGAGTATGAAAACTTACTCTCATTAGGAGGCTTCCCGTAATTCTTCCTTAAAGCTTCAAAGAAAGCACCATCTTTTTGTTCTTGTGTCACTAAATCCGAAATCAAGAAATTAAGGTACGTTTATGGGCTAAATTTCAAAATAACTCTCAAAATATCCAAGGACAAAAACGTTACCACCAAGGGTAAAACGGTCATTTCACACCAACAATGTTACAAATTTAGTAACATAAAATTTAACAAAAATGAAGTATAGTTATTTAGGATACATACATTGATCATACAAACTAGTTCCATAGTTGGGTGCAGAGCCGACTGAAAGCAATCGTGCAGCCTCGGTATCTTTAGTTGTAGCCGTGCTCAAATTTTGTGTGTCTAATAAAATACCCGCAAGCTAGTATACATATACATAACATAATAAATAAAGCATTAAAACCACATTATTTCGTTGTTAATAATTAAAATCACATAGAAAAGAACTTGATGTTATTTACCATGAGTTTTTTTAAGATTGGGTTTTGAAGTAGATCATATGCATCTTCGCAGTAATTATCCGTAAGAATCGTGCACTTGGATCCAACCTAGTTCAATAAAAAAACGTCAAACCACAACCTTTTTTAATGTAAGTTTCTTTTTTTTCTTACGGACGAGATTATATTATGTTTTTTGCACAAACCTCATCATTGGTCTTGAGGATTTCTTGTCCAACTACCAGGATGCTTAACTGCTTGTTCATCATTAAGACCTCCAATTCTATCTATTATACATAATTAAAAACAAATTAATAAATGATTCATAACATTTAATTATTTTTGTACGTAAATATTTAGATTAAAAAAATATGAACCTCGTTAGAGAAGAGGATAGCGGTTGCATCAACACCAGCATGGTGGAAGAGCCATGCCGCCTGCCGCTGCTTCCACATCTTTCCCCTTCTTACATTCAACACCGGCACCACCATTTCCATGGTGGTGCCGCCGCCCTCAACCACCACATTTCTTTTCGTTCTCATCTTAGTATCCAACAACCACGCGTAGCAAATCGCTGCCACCATCGAGCTAGTACCTTCAAATTGTTCATCAAGAAACATATGAGGGATTAGTTGAACAATTGTCCAATTCATAAATAGGAATACCGAAAATGTGGTAATTTCGAAAGTGCTAAAATCCGGGGTACCTGAAAATCCGGATATCTAAATTTCGGATACTAGATCCAAATAGTGTTTTTTTTTTTAAATTCAAATATTCGATATCCGAAAAATTATCCAAAATATAAAAAATGTGTGAAATATCTTGAAAATTTTCGGAAATCCGAAAAATATCCGAAATATTTGAAATATACAATAAATATATGAATAATTTGTTTTTTCGGATACCGGATATCGAATATCTAAATGTTAGATACCTGATTTGGATAGTAAAAATCACTATCCGAACATTCCGACACCCTGTTTTGAACTCCCTATTAGTGGGTTAAATTTTCTTTTAATGGGTTACATCAAAACAAGTCATTTTTAAGTTTAGGGAGCTAATTTTTACACAGTAATTTTTATGAATATATAGAGTAATTTAATGTCAAGGGACAATCATGTCCTTCCTTTTATTTTACCACATTTTGCATTTCACCCTTTTCACTAAGGACATAATTATCTTCTAATATGAAATTGCTTTATATGAATAAAAATTGTTTCTTAAGAATCAAACTCCCTTAAGTTTGGGTAAAACTTAACTAGATTTGGCACCAAAATTAGCATCAATATAACTTACTGTTTGAATGTCCAGAGAGCACAATCTTTGCTTTCCCATTAATTTCCCCTTTTAATAACTTCAAAATTTTGCTCCTTTGCTCCTTCAAGAACCCATTAAGATCAAATTCCAAATCCAAATCCTTCAACTCCTCATTTATCGGGCTAGATTTCTTCGAAATCTTATCAGTAAAACATGTAGATGATGAAATCGACCTCCGTTGAGCCGATTCTACTAGATTTCGCGGCGGCGAAAGGATTTGTTTCTCCGGAAACGAGCATGTGGATGATGATAATGATCTTCGACGAGCGGATTCAAGGAGGTGTTTAGGCGGAGATAGCACGGCGGTGTCCGCCGGAGTTCTCTGATTCGGTATTATTTGCGGTTGAGCTGCATTTGGGTCGTTTTTGAATCGTGATCTACGATGGGTGGATAATCGTGGTGGGATAAGGATATCTGGGTCGGCGGCGGCCATGGTGGTTATGGTGGCGGAACGTGATGGTGACGGCGATGTTGGTAATGGTGGCGGCGGAGACTGGTTTTCGAAGCGGGAACGGCGGTGGGTTGATGCTCGAGGTGGGACAAGGGTAGCTGGGTCGGCGGCGGGGATGGTGGTTACGGTAGCGGATCGTGATGGTGATGGTGGTAGTGGTAGTGGTGACGCCGGAGACTGGTTTTCGAAGCGGGAACGGCGGTGGATTGATACTCGAGGTGGGATAATATCGGGAGGGGGTGTTGTGGCCGTGGCAGGTGGCGATGCGGTGGTAATGGTATCGCCGGCGGTGGGTGGTTTGAGGATGTTGGAGAACCATTTTTGAACGGCGGAAGCAGGGGAAATGTCGGCGGATGGGGGAGAGTTTGAAAATGAGTCTATTGCGGTTTGAGAATTATTACGGCTGTGACTATGTTTTGCAGATTTTGTTAAGATTTCTCCGGTGAATCCATCGACCGATCGGTGCCTGTTTTTTCAGTTTATATCATCATTCAACCTTTAAAACTCAATATTACTAGAAAAATCGACAACCTAAAAAACTAGGGTTTTGTAATAAGAATGGATAATTTAACTTAAAAAATTAAAAAGAATTATTAGATTTCGTATAAGAGAAATTATATTTTATCCTATTATTTGATCATACTGATAAACCTATTCATATAATAGCTTCACTAATTATATATCTCTTAATATTATCTCTCGATCAATTTCTATTACTCTTCCTATAATTATTCACGTTTGTCTCAATTGATCAATTTCTCTTCCTTCCATGTAGGGTCTCTTCTTTCTGTTTATGGCTAGTCATTTACTCGTAAAATATAAATTTAACATGGAGAAAAAATAAGACCGGTGCCAATGGTGACGGGAACTGACGCCGTCAGTTTCCGCCAACTCAGCGCCACGTCAGCATACAAACTAACTAACACTAAACTGACGTACCCATGCCAACAGCACTCCGTCACTTCACCAACTTTGGGCCCCACCACTTTTCTTTTTCTAATAAAATATACAACTAATTAAAACATATAACTAATAAAAATAAATTACATTAATTAAAAAAAGACATTATATAAAAAGTTTATTTTTTAAAAAAAAAATTGAATTTTTTAGATTTTTTTTGAATTTTTTAGAATTTTTTTAGCTTTTTTTAAATATTACCTTTTTTAAAAACTTAAAAAAAAATCAAAAAAAAAATAAAAAAAGAATATTACGCTCTCTCTCTTCCCCTCTCTCTCTCTCTCGCTCCTCTCCTCCTCCGTTTCTTCCCTCGCCGCTTTCCCGACTGGCGGTCCAACCGGCGGCCAACCGGCGGACCGTGCCAACGGCGCCGGTTCCGTCGGTGGCCAACCGGCGGCCAACCGGCCTCCCGATGGCACCCGTCTAATGGATAACCGTTTATAATATAATTATTTTTTATTTTTTTATACAATTATTTAATAAGGTTAAAAAACAAGTCATTATGTTAACATAGTTCCCTAAAGATACTCCTATAAAATACGACACATATAATAATCTAACATTTTTCTTAACATTTGTAAAAAAAGAAAGATTAAATGTATGTCATAAACTGATAAAAAATCAATAGAGTTTATTGATGGTTATTTACATAATTTTATGAAATGTTAGATCATTAAATATGTCTAATCATCAGTATTTCTATCATTTTAAAAGATGCATTAAATATAATTTAAAATTTCAATCATTTTAAAAGATGCATTAAATATGATTTTATGTCTAATGAAAACAACTAATTTATTAAATATATCTTAACGTATGCCCTTAGGAAATACGTTTGAAAAACCCTATATGAATTACCTTCTTGCAGACCGAGAAAGAGGGTCTCTTTCGGTAACCGAAGAAGTCGATAGTCTAGGACCCGAAACACCAAATCTAGGCGAGCTAACAAGCCGAGAAGGAGAATTTCCCTCGGCTCGAGTCGAGCCACGACTAGGTGAAGAAGCAACTAGCCGTTTAGCTTCCTCTAGCCACTCTTGAGTCAACCTACTACTCGTACTACGTGAACTCATATCAAATTCATCATCTTCCTCCATCACATCCCGATCACCACCACCACCCGTAAGATTATAAACTTTTTTCTCATTATTCACGGCCCCAAAAAACATATCGTTCATGAAATCAGCAATGTCGGGAACTTGTTCTTGACCTCGACTACCTTTTCGTCTATTTTCAGCAAGTTTTTTTTGAAGATTTTCATTTCCTGCAGTCTTGCTAAATCTTCGTTGATCCATGAATCGATGAACATGCACGGTGATCGAGGTTTTGATATCAGGATACGAAGATTTTTGGTGACGTTTTTAAAAGATGTTGATGGCCGGCCGGCAATGGGAGGAACGGTGTCGTTTTGTGTGTGTTGTTTTGTTAGTTATTCGGCATTATTGTATTGGAGATGAAATCTATGTGCCACTGGTGATGTTAAGAAATGGCCGCAGGAGAGATAATTTGGAGTTTGGACTATGAAAGTGATGTTTTTAACCTTTTTTAATGCGACAATAATAAGTTTTTTTTATTTTTTCTCATATGATGTGTGACAACTCGACATTTTGGGTATGTTACTATTTTTCATTTCTTACTTTCTATATTTAGAAAGTTTCTATTTTTAGAAACTTTCTCATTTCGTAACATTTCTAATTTTAGAAAGTTTCTATTTTTAGAAACTTTCCTCGTTTCCTATTATTTCTAATTTTAGAAAGTTTCTATTTTTAGAAACTTTCCTCATTTCATATCATTTCTATATTTAGGAAGTTTCTATGTTTAGAAACTTTCCTCATTTAGTTTCATTTCTACTTTTGGCATCCAAACACATGACTAGTTCACCGAACATTTAACATTTTCACCATACATCAGTGTTTGACTATTTTAGTCACCACAACATCTTATATTACTTGTGGTGACATTTTTTTTACTCCAAAACATTTCCAATAATGATATTTAAGTAATACTTATTCAATAAATCAATATAACTAATTAAACGTGACTCGTAACGAATTTTATTTCAAACCGACACATCAATTGTTGTCCCGACCACTTAGTGGCTGAAACCCCCTCTTGGCCACCCTAATTTCGTCTCAACCACACCAAGGAGGTGTGGTTATCTTCTTTTGAACTTTAATGTGTTATCTTTATCTTGAATGTTAAACCTAGATCTATCCCCATCTTCATTTGAAATTTTGAATCAAACCTATCCTAATTCTACTCAAACCCTAGTTTCTCCACATTATAAATACTACCCACTAGACAAACCCTACACTTTTTATCACATCAATTTCGTCCCAAACAACCCCACAAGTCCCGAATCGATTCAGCCCCAAACCGATCCCGAACCCTAGTTCGTCCGAGCATAAGCAAATCCGCAACCTCCTTCGATTTTTGCTCGTTTTCTTCTTGATCTCGATCCCAAGGTATGATACCAAACTCTTATACTTGTTTTCCAGATTGTTTCAGTCCCTAGTTCGAACCCGAGACCTAGGCCAAAGGCCAAGAGGTCTCGGCACTTGCTTGATCTTTATGCCCGACGTGCATGCAAGCATGCATGTCAACGGGTTTCGTTTGATTTGTTCGTTTGATTCCTCTATTGTATCAATTGTTTGTTCGTTGTTTTAATCTTCCTTAAACCCTAGACTTTTGACCTCCAAAACCCTAGATCTAGAAGTATTACTTATGCCTAACCTAAGATCTAGACTTGTATGACCAAAATACCGAAATCTAGCCAAATCTAGCAATAGACCCGAACCATAGACCAAAACCGTAGGATCTTGGCCATTCGGCCGACCCACACATGAACACAAACCCTAGATTCTGAAACCCTAGACCAAGTTGACTTTTGTTGACTTTCGTTGACTATTTTGACCATTGTTGACCTCTAGATTTGACTAATTTTGACCCACAAGTCAAACCGGGTCAAGGCCGGATCTTGACCCAACCGATCAACCCAAACCCGAATACCTAATCGGGCCAAGGCCCGTACTTGGCCCATGTCAATCTACCTTAGTCTATCGGGCCCAAACTTTAGTCGGCCCATTAGTATCCAAGTCCATTTGGACCAAAGCCCAAACCTTTGGCCCACTTATACCCAAACCAAACCCAATTGGGCCAAGCCCAATCCATGGCCCAATCTAATTGGACCTAAGCCCAATAATAGGCCCAAGTGGCCCAACCTAGTGGCCCATTAAGCCCATCTAGGCCCATCAAGTCCATTAGGCCCAATAGGCCCAATCTAGGCCCATTAAGCCAAACCCAAGCCCATTTCATTTCATTTCATTTCATTTTGACCTATTAAGGTCCAATAACCCAAATTCATTCGATGTCACAAAACATAAAACATAACATTAATTGCATATCATTTAGCTTATATTATAACAAGAATCGCCTGTATTAGCTTAGTCTAATTAGTAAGTTATAACGTTTAGGAAGCTAGGAGTCTCTGAAGGATTCCTCTGTCCTAAGCTGTCGCTAAGCTTTGCCCAGGTGAGTCCACAGACCCCTTTTACTCTTTTAACTATTTTATAAACTTTGGGGTGGAAAACATAAACATAAATTGCTACTGTTTTACTATGACTGTACAACAACATCTATACATTTTCATTATCGCGTTGGCATGACAAACAATTATTATACCGGACTAAGGTTACCAGCAATCATTAGCTAGTGGATCTAGACCATGGATATGCAGATAGTACTATTGGCTGACACTCATCCTCCCAACAACGCGCGTTTGATCATTACTTGGTTTATCCAAGACATTTCCGGGAGTGTATATCCATAAAATAACATAACATACTGGAGTTGAAGTGTTGATTGTGGACTTAGGGGTTGGTATATTAACTCAATAGACTAGCTACCTGTTGGGGATAACATTTCATGCGATGTCAAACACAACATTTGTTCAACACTTTTTCAAAAACATAACTAGTAGTTGTATACATTCTACAACTATACTAAACATTTTCATACTTACTACTCATATCATATGAGTGTTGAACCTTATACATTTTCAGTCATAAACCATTTTCATAACAAACATTTTGAGTAGCATAACACTTTACTTTACTTTTCATACAACATTAACCCTGTGGATTCACTCAACATTATTGTTGACCCCCTTTTACTTATGTTTTTCCAGGTGATTAGGTGCACGGTGAGACTGGAGGATATGAGCAGTGGTTTGTCGTGAGCCATGAACGAACATTTAAGTTTACGAACAATCACTTCATTTTCAAAACTTGCTATTTTTAGTAACTACTATTTTTGGAAACTTTCCATTTTTAGAAGGTAAACCATTCTCATTATGTTATTTACGTGATTGTTTGTTTACTTAATTTTTGCTATGTAATCATGAACGTTACACCTCCGTTCTTCCGCAAAACATTTTAAATGAAGTAAAACTCATTTTTGGCGGGGTGTGACAGAATGGTATCAGAGCTTAAGTTATAGTGAATTAGCAAGCCTAGTCTATAACTACAAAAGATTTTTGGGAAAAACAAAACTTTTACAAAACAAATGTTCATGGCACGCTGAGTCTCATATCCCGAAGTTTCATTGTTCTTAGATTAGAACATTGCCTTAGTTAGTATTGCCTTAGAGTAATATTTAGCGTATAGTCTGAGTGCCTAATCTTATGTTCTATCCGTAATGCGACTTATTTATCAGAATGTCGTTATCGAGTGTTCTCTATATTTTCGTCCGACTCGGAATATGATAGTGATCAGAGTACTGCTACGCTTAGAAGTATTCCTTCGTCTCAAGTTGTTCTATGGCATCAACAACCAAGAAGACGTCAAATTTTGTTTCGTATGTTTGAGGGCGTTATTTTATTTGTGTCTACGCACGAGACGCCGCGTCGTAATATAGTTCCAAGAACCTCTCGACGATAAGAACCGGAACATGTATCAGAATCAGAACCAGAAGAAGATTCGGAGCCTGAAGAAGACTTTGAAGCAGAGAATGAACCAGAAGAAGGCGTTGAATCGTCGCCGCACGTCTAAATTCGACTTTTCATTATTTAAATATTTTATTTTCTTAACTATATTGAAATTTTGTTTTAATTAGTTATTTTCTTTTACCTTGTTTGGCTGAATGTGCCATTCTTTTCAAAACTTAACCATTAGGAAACATTTTTAATAAAAGTATTATTTTATTTATTTACAAAGATCATCTTATTTTGTTATTTGAAAATTTTTATTTCATACTATAATAAGTAATTTCCTTATTTAGCGGTTTCTACTACTACTACTACTACTACTACTACTACTACTACTACTACTACTACTACTACTACTACTACTACTACTACTACTACTACTACTACTACTACTACTACTACTACTATTACGTCTACTACTACTACTACGACTATTGTATCTATTTTCCCCTATTTCTTTTCATATATTTCTACTATGTCTACTCTATAAAAATTTCTTTCTTTAAAATTTTCTTTATCGTCTTGTTCCTCATATGGGTTCCCTCGAGTTCAAGCGAATTGAGATATATCTACTGTCTACACGATCTCGTTCTTACTCACGTCACTGCTGCTCAGCCTACGACTTTTGAAGATGATGTGAATCTAGCAACAAGACTCATAGATGATGCTTTTGGAAGTGGATCGTTTAAAGACCAATTGGTTGTGTCTAGCAAATCGTCTGAACCCTCTAGCAACGACAATGGGAAGCGTTACTACAACAACAATCAGCAAAACTACAAAGGGAACAAGTATCAAAAAATCCAGAGCTATGCTGCATTCAACCAGAAGAACAACGATCAGTCAAAACCCTGATGAAAAACCGTGTGCTGGAAGCAATCCCAAGTGTAACAAGTGCAAATTGACATCATGATGATTAGTGTGAGAAGTTTTATATATGTGACCGTTGGGGTCACAATTTCATAAAATGCGCGTCTAATACTCATCCAAAAATTCTCGTCTATTACGAGTGTGGTGACTCAAAACACTATCATAACCATTGCCCGAAGATCAGCAACAACGATAACAACGCCAGTCGTAACAATAACCGCAATGCTAACAACAACAATGATCGTGGTCGAGCAATTCGTCATTGGTGCTCAAGAAGCTCGCAAAGATCCCAATACTGTTACCAGTACGTTTATTATCGACATTTATTTTGATTATATTTTTATTTGATTCGAAAGCCGATTTGAGTTTTGTATCGACCGACTTTAAAAGATTCTTGGAAATCGAATCATCGCCTTTAGAGGTCAGTTGTGAGATTTAATCAGCAGATGGCAAGTTATTTGGTCTAGGGAGATTTTCTTAAGAGTTGTTAGCTTAATCTAGACAATCATAGATTCGAGATTGACCTTATGCTTATAGAGCTGGGTAGTTTTGATATCGTCATGGGGATTAATTGGTTATCTAAAAACCATACTGATATATTATGCCACAACAAACAAATTCGAATCCCTTTAACAAATACATAAACATTTATAATTCAAGGTGAACAAAGAAACAAAAATATCAAAATCATAAATGCTATGAAAGCACAAAAATATCTTTGTAAAGGATGCCAAGCCTTTCTTGCTCATGTCGTTGACAAAGCAGTCCAAAGATCGTAAGATTGAGGACATTCTTATCATTCGTGGCTTTCCTATTGTTTTCCCTGGCGAATTGCCTAGACTACCACTTCAGAGACAAGTTGAATTTCATATCGTTTCGATTCCAAAAAAAAAATTTCATTCCTATCGCACGTTATCCTTATCGTCTTGCACCGTCTGAAATGCAAGAACTTTCTTCTCTGTTACAAGAACTTCTTGATCTTAGTTTCATTCGATCGAGTTTCTCATCCTAGGAGCTTCGATCCTTTTCGTTAAAAATAAAAACGGCTCAATGTGTATGTACATTGACTATTGTGAATTGAACAAGCTACCATTATAAATCGTTATTTTTTTTTTTCATATTGATGATCTATTCCATCTACTCCAAAGATCGAGTTTCTACTTCAAGATCGATCTCCGTTCAAGCTATCACCAATAGAAGGTTCGTGAAGAAGATATACCCAAGACAGTGTTCAGAACTCGCTATGGTCATTACAAATTCTTGGTTATGCCATGTGGTTTGACCAATGCGCCTACTGTGTTTAAGAATCTCTTGAATAGAATGTGTAAGCAATATCTCGACAAATTCGGCATCGTCTTCATAGATGATATTCTCATCTATGCACGAACAAATGAAGAACGTGAAGAGCACTTAAGAATTATTCTTGAGTTGTTGGAGAAGGAGAAGTTATATCCCAAGTTGTCCAAGTGTGAATTCTAGTTGCGTGAAGTACAATTTCAAGGGCATGTCATCAACAAAGAAGGAATCCACGTTGATCCTGCAAAGATCGAGGCTATTAAGAATTGGGAAGCTCCAAAGACCCCAACAGAAATTAGACAATTTCTTGGTCTTACTGGCTATTAGAGAAGGTTCACTAAAAATTTCTCGAAGATGGCTAAAGAGTTAACGGTGTTGACGCAAAAAGATGAGAAGTTGTCTGGGGCGAAAAACAAGAATCGGCCTTCCAAATCCTCTAATCTAAATTATTTTTCCGCGCAAATTCTATCTCTTCCCGAAGGAACCGACAATTTCGTAGTTTTTCTGTGATGCTTCGCACCAAGATGATCGCCTACGCCTCTCAATAACTGAAGATTCACGAGAAGAACTACACAGCGCATGATCTCGAGTCAGGTGTCGTGGTGTTCACATTAAAGATTTGAAGACATTACCTCTACGGTACCAAGTGCATGATATTCACCGACCACAAGCGTCTGCAACATATATTTGATCAGAAAGAGCTCAACATGAGACACCACAGATGGGTAGAGTTGATGAATGATTGCGACTGCGAGATCAAATATCATTTTGGTAAAGCTAACGTCTTAGCTGATACCTTAAGTCGGAAAGAGCAACCCAAACCTCATTGTATTCGAGCCCTGCCAATTTCCATTCTTTCTAATCTATCCTCCCAAATTCATAAATTCCAAATTGAAGCCTTAGAGATAGAGAACATGAAGAAGGAAGCCGTACGTGTTTTGGAGAAGCAACTAGAAGCAAAGGTGGATGGAACCCTATACTTTATGGATCGTATATGGGTCCCTAATCATGGAAGTGTTCGTGATATCATCCTAAATGAAGCTCACAAGTCTAACCATTCAATTCATTCCGGTGCTGACAAGATGTACATAGATAACAAGGAACTTCATTTGTGGCCTAACATGGAGAAAGAGATTACAGTTTACGTCAACAAATGTCTAACGTGCTCACAAGTGAAAGCTGAAAATCAAAAATTGTCTAGTCTTCTGCAACGACCAGAGATCCCTGAATGGAAATTGTAACAAATCTCAAAGGATTTCATCACCAAGTTACCTCGAACGCCTGGTGGCAATGTTACAATTCGCGTAATTGTCGATCGTTTAACCAAATCAGCTCACATTATCGTGATCAAGGAAAATGATCAACTGGAGAATCTGACAAGAATCTACCTGAAGGAAGTCGTATCTCGACACGGAGTGCCAATATCAATCATATCTAATCACTCCATTCGTTTCACTTTTCGTTTATGGCAAACGTTGCAAAACTTTCTCGGTACTCGCCTCGATATGAGTATTGCCTATTACCCACATCTATTTCTCGTTGTCTCTCCTGTTCGTTCTTTGTTTTAAATTTCGGGACGAAATTTCTTCAACCAGGGGAGAATGTGACAACTCGACATTTTGGGTATGTTACTATTTTTCATTTCTTACTTTCTATATTTAGAAAGTTTCTATTTTTAGAAACTTTCTCATTACGTAACATTTCTAATTTTAGAAAGTTTCTATTTTTAGAAACTTTCCTCGTTTCCTATTATTTCTAATTTTAGAAAGTTTCTATTTTTAGAAACTTTCCTCATTTCATATCATTTCTATATTTAGGAAGTTTCTATGTTTAGAAACTTTCCTCATTTAGTTTCATTTCTACTTTTGGCATCCAAACACATGACTAGTTCACCGAACATTTAACATTTTCACCATACATCAGTGTTTGACTATTTTAGTCAACACAACATCTTATATTACTTGTGGTGACATTTTTTTTACTCCAAAACATTTCCAATAATGATATTTAAGTAATACTTATTCAATAAATCAATATAACTAATTAAACGTGACTCGTAACGAATTTTATTCCAAACCGACACATCAATTGTTGTCCCGACCACTTAGTGGCCGAAACCCCCTCTTGGCCACCCTAATTTCGTCTCAACCACACCAAGGAGGTGTGGTTATCTTCTTTTGAACTTTAATGTGTTATCTTTATCTTGAATGTTAAACCTAGATCTATCCCCATCTTCATTTGAAATTTTGAATCAAACCTATCCTAATTCTACTCAAACCCTAGTTTCTCCACATTATAAATACAACCCACTAGACAAACCCTACACTTTTTATCACATCAATTTCGTCCCAAACAACCCCACAAGTCCCGAATCGATTCAGCCCCAAACCGATCCCGAACCCTAGTTCGTCCGAGCATAAGCAAATCCGCAACCTCCTTCGATTTTTGCTCGTTTTCTTCTTGATCTCGATCCCAAGGTATGATACCAAACTCTTATACTTGTTTTCCAGATTGTTTCAGTCCCTAGTTCGAACCCGAGACCTAGGCCAAAGTCCAAGAGGTCTCGGCACTTGCTTGATCTTTATGCCCGACGTGCATGCAAGCATGCATGTCAACGAGTTTCGTTTGATTTGTTCGTTTGATTCCTCTATTGTATCAATTGTTTGTTCGTTGTTTTAATCTTCCTTAAACCCTAGACTTTTGACCTCCAAAACCCTAGATCTAGAAGTATTACTTATGCCTAACCTAAGATCTAGACTTGTATGACCAAAATACCGAAATCTAGCCAAATCTAGCAATAGACCCAAACCATAGACCAAAACCGTAGGATCTTGGCCATTCGGCCGACCCACACATGAACACAAACCCTAGATTCTGAAACCCTAGACCAAGTTGACTTTTGTTGACTTTCGTTGACTATTTTGACCATTGTTGACCTCTAGATTTGACTAATTTTGACCCATAAGTCAAACCGGGTCAAGGCCGGATCTTGACCCAACCGATCAACCCAAACCCGAATACCTAATCGGGCCAAGGCCCGTACTTGGCCCATGTCAATCTACCTTAGTCTATCGGGCCCAAACTTTAGTCGGCCCATTAGTATCCAAGTCCATTTGGACCAAAGCCCAAACCTTTGGCCCACTTATACCCAAACCAAACCCAATTGGGCCAAGCCCAATCCATGGCCCAATCTAATTGGACCTAAGCCCAATAAGAGGCCCAAGTGGCCCAACCTAGTGGCCCATTAAGCCCATCTAGGCCCATCAAGTCCATTAGGCCCAATAGGCCCAATCTAGGCCCATTAAGCCAAACCCAAGCCCATTTCATTTCATTTCATTTCATTTTGACCTATTAAGGTCCAATAACCCAAATTCATTCGATGTCACAAAACATAAAACATAACATTAATTGCATATCATTTAACTTATATTATAACAAGAATCGCCTGTATTAGCTTAGTCTAATTAGTAAGTTATAACGTTTAGGAAGCTAGGAGTCTCTGAAGGATTCCTCTGTCCTAAGCTGTCGCTAAGCTTTGCCCAGGTGAGTCCACAGACCCCTTTTACTCTTTTAACTATTTTATAAACTTTGGGGTGGAAAACATAAACATAAATTGCTACTGTTTTACTATGACTGTACAACAACATCTATACATTTTCATTATCGCGTTGGCATGACAAACAATTATTATACCGGACTAAGGTTACCAGCAATCATTAGCTAGTGGATCTAGACCATGGATATGCAGATAGTACTATTGGCTGACACTCATCCTCCCAACAACGTTTGATCATTACTTGGTTTATCCAAGACATTTCCGGGAGTGTATATCCATAAAATAACATAACATACTGGAGTTGAAGTGTTGATTGTGGACTTAGGGGTTGGTATATTAACTCAATAGACTAGCTACCTGTTGGGGATAACAGTTCATGCGATGTCAAACACAACATTTGTTCAACACTTTTTCATAAACATAACTAGTAGTTGTATACATTCTACAACTATACTAAACATTTTCATACTTACTACTCATATCATATGAGTGTTGAACCTTATACATTTTCAGTCATAAACCATTTTCATAACAAACATTTTGAGTAGCAAAACACTTTACTTTACTTTTCATACAACATTAACCCTGTGGATTCACTCAACATTATTGTTGACCCCCTTTTACTTATGTTTTTCCAGGTGATTAGGTGCACGGTGAGACTGGAGGATATGAGCAGTGGTTTGTCGTGAGCCATGAACGAACATTTAAGTTTACGAACAATCACTTCATTTTCAAAACTTGCTATTTTTAGTAACTACTATTTTTGGAAACTTTCCATTTTTAGAAGGCAAACCATTCTCATTATGTTATTTACGTGATTGTTTGTTTACTTAATTTTTGCTATGTAATCATGAACGTTACACCTCCGTTCTTCCGCAAAACATTTTAAATGAAGTAAAACTCATTTTTGGCGGTGTGTGACATGATGCTTCTTGACTTGTACAGTAAAAATTAATTAATGTTATATTTTCTTTTAACTGCACCTAAACTACTCTAATTACCTCAAAGGGAATGTATTTGGTCGTCTGCTGCGTGATTATAGTCAGGGATTTTCATGTGTTTGGTCGTAAGTGAAAAAGCTGATGTGTCGGTGAGGTAGTGGGCATGATCAAAGTGAGTTTGGTCACCCCTTACGTCCAGTTTTAAAAAGTTAAAATCATAATTTTGACATCAAGAAGCTAACTTCCAAACACAACCAGCTTAAATCCACAAGAATGTGACCCTTGAGAATGTTAAGTACCATATTAGATGTAAAATATTGCCAAGTTTGACGTTTTCTATTTTGACTCCTTCAAGGCATCCCCAAATAGGCAAATATATTCAAGATATACTTGTTTTTAAGCACGGTAAAATGGGCAGCACAATTATAACTCCAGTACATGTAATTCAATTTCCCATACTTCCTCCGTTTCAAAATAAGTGATACACTTTCTATTTTTGGTTGTTTCAAAATAAGTGATACACTTTGAAACTTTCCTTATTTGGTAAAATATAGTGGGACCCATACCCACTATCTCCTTTAATAAAGTGAAATTATTCATTTACTCTTACTTTTACTTTTAAACATCATTAAACTCACTTTAATCATAATATGTGAGATCCCTCGCTCACTAACTATCCAATTTAATTTAACCTTCATTATAATATTTTGTCTAAAATTTATGAAACTAATTTGTATCACTTATTTTGAACTGAGGAAGTACCAAAAGCCTAAGAGCTCACGATGTGGTGTGTTAAACTCACGCCATATATCACATGGATAACTCCATCCAAGCCCTGTTTAAAACATGGGTCATAATTCAAAAGCCCATAAGCAAAGAGGGTTGGTTAGATGAGTTGTGCACTTGTGTGTAACATGATGAAATGGGTCGGGTCCGGTGTACTAGAAACAAAAAGCCCAATATTTAAAATTCTTCTAACGATAATTATTGGTGAAATATGATTGCAAAAGTTATATTTCTCAATAATATTCTAACTTTTTTTAATAAAATGAGAGTATATTATATGCTAATAAATACATATCAGTTGACCGATTTACCTCTAGGTAGGAAGGCTATAGGTTGTAACCGATTTACCTATATAGAAATGGAACATGAATCGGCGAGTCGCTAACTAGATCAAGTTTGATTAGATACATAATTCGCGAGTCCGTGACATTCTTGTATCTTCATTTATGTTTAGGCTGTATGTTTTTATAAAGACCAAAATGTCGTTTACTGCCCTAAATTTAGTTTATCAGGCTCAATTTTCATAAAATTAAAAACTATCATTTCCACTCACATGAACAAACCTTAAATAAGAATCAACATTTCAAATGGGTCAAAAAAAAACAAACGGACCACAAGTTGGGCCTAAAAAAAAACTTTTGATGCATCACTCATGGGAAACGAAGACCTGAGACAAAAATTATGTTTTTTCAGTGGAGTCCCTTTCTTAACACAATCCAATTTCAGTAAATAAAAAGACTCGTTCTTCAACATTTGGACTCGATCACCTTAAATATTAAATATGTAAAATAGTACGTGTACTTGTAACCTCAATTCACTACCCCGGGCTCAGTTCACTCGGCCACGTTAGTGCTACCTGGGTTAGCTTTTATTAACGGGAAGAAAGGATTCGTGGGTTAGGCACGTGCCTCTTCCACTGAATTTGATAACTAATTTTAATATAATTATTATATAGCATTTAGGTGACTGAAATTGATTCCAATTTTGGATGTTGTCATTTTTTCTTGAGATAGGATTAATTGGGCAGATCATTGAATGGTGTGACTGATTAATTAAGACAATTTTGAGTGCTGATCACTGCACGTGGAACTATAAAAGGTGTTACAATATACGAGTATAAAATTATTACTAAATTGTGGTTATATGAACTGAATACTATAGGTAGTATAATAAAATATTGTGATTGAAATTGTAGTGGCCACAATTTATGCGATGAAAATAAAACAATAAAGATTGAATTAAACGAGAAAGCTTAGTCTTGGATTTTTCGGCTCATACTTCCCTCTCATCCCTGCTGGCAGCAGTCTGAGTTTAATTAACAAATAATATATTTTAATACTGCCTCATGTTTTTCATTTTTAGTTGTGTCCATAACTTTACAATATATTTTTTTTGAACGGCAGATTTTTTTTATTAACGACGTTTAGCAAAGAGCTAAACAATTAAAACATAGGGTTCTTTAACTAATCATATCAAGAAATCACATATTTTGGATTTCTATGAGATAACCACAAAACAAATACAAAACAATAAAATCAATAATGTCACTCTTACGAAAGCTACCACAATCAAATAACAATGAATTTATATAACGCCACATCATCTAACACGTTATAATCCCGATCACTTTTAGCTTTAATTTCGACTCCTTTGAGATCGGAGCATCTTCACATTATAGCCACCGATTGATAAAAACATCACCCTCGAAATTTTGAATCTCACACCATCGGCAAAAATAGATGCCCAAACCTGCTTTGCTATAAAACATTTAAAAAAGATATGCGTCATTGTTTCCATTCCATTCCGACATAAAGGACACAATATAGATTCAATTTCAAATCCTCTTCTCGAAAGATTATAACTATTTATAATTTATCTTATTTGGTAAAAAGTGGTGAGAGTCATATCCAATAACTATTTTTTTTAATATAGTAAAATGATATATTTACTCTTATTTTTACTTTTAAACATAATTAACATCATTCTATTTAAAGGGTGTGAAACACATCTATTACTAATTATCCAATTTAATCGAATATAACACTTAGTATTGTCTTTTGTCTTAAAAATTGTGAAACAAAAATGTATTACTTAATTTGAAACGGAGGGAGTGGTTTGAAAGAAGTCAAAAATTGAAAGCTTTTTTTTTTCCATTTCACTGCTAGTTTTTTTCTAAATAGCAACGAATATATTCGTTGGTATTTTACCAATTAACAATTACGTAACACAAATATGAAATAAGCAAAGAGTCAAAGTTTCATTGCTATTTAGAATTAGTTAACTCTATTCTAAATAAGCAACAACATAATGTTTTGTTTTCAATTAGCAATGACCCAATGACCATATAAAATTAGCGACGCAGTATCACTTAGCAACAGATGATGTTACAACGATCACATTTCGTTGCAAACTCTAATTAGCAACGAATATAGATTATTTTAACACATATTAAATTGTTGGCAATTACAGTTTTTCTAGCTAGCTAGCAGTGTAAAACCTATACAGTTACATAAAACTATACACTTATTTTTAAGTGATTTAAATCAAATTGGTATAAAACCCAACTGCGTGTATTCATGTTCATCTCCTCATTTCCCTCTTTATATTTCCACAATAATAAGCGCGTTAGTATGTGGTTCAATAAAAATACAAAACATGTATACATATTTATTGTGTGCTTAGGACTATGCGTTGCGGGATTTGGTCACAGGTGTCACATCAGCGTTACTTTAGTTTTCTCTTTTCTTCCGACCAAACAAATGACAAACCCCGATCAAACCCTGATCAAACCCTGGTGGTAAACAAACCCACGATCAAATCTTAAAATTGATTTTGTTAATACATGTACCACTTATCATGCATAATATACAAGTCTTATTTGCACACTACACGCGACCTGCGTCGGTCGCCAAAGCGACCAAACCTAATTCAAAATGTTTTGGGGGACACGTCCAACATAGATCATGTAATGATGGATGCGGTCCCCGAAGCGGTCGCGATCACTGGCCGAGTGCCTACCCTCGATTAGGCACAGTCTAAAAGTGTTTGGACCACAAAGCAATTTATAGACGCAAATTTGTTCTGGAAACGACTATATATGGGATTACTATTATTTTTCAAATAGAGACACGGCTTTGTTGTAAAATTCAAAAACTATTTGATGGACCACAAACAATTCGTTCACGTAAATTTGTTCTGAAAGCGACAATGGAATATTATAATTTTCCCTTACGACATAAACAAATATTTGGATCAGAAATATGGGTTAATAAAAATGTCCTATAATCAAGATATAATTATAACATTATATGTATATATAATTTATAGGGTGGTGATTTGCACAAAGAATTTTTTTTTTTAACGACAAATTTTAATTTACTCCTAATTATCACTTATGTGCACGATGAGATTTGAACTCTCAACCTCAAGGTTGTGGGTCAAACACCATGCAAGGAAATTTAAAAGAAGTAGACAATCCTACCTTTAAATTTGATATTTTCATGTTGGAACAAAATTATATTTAAAGATAAAATTATCCATTTAATTTATATTTCCTTGTAGGAATAAATTCATTACTTAGCAAATCACCACCCTAATTTATAAGATCACTACTTGAACCCGTAATAGACCCCGAAGTCGATGTCTAAACCGAAGCCTTCAATCCAAAGAAAGGCCAAGAAACCGAAAATACCTTTGACCGATGTCTAAGAACGTTGGTTTGAAAAATGCTATAAATAACAAATCCGAGTTGAGACGCATATATCACAAATTTGTAAACTACGTATTGCTTTTCGAAAAGACAAACAATACAATTCTTCCATGTCATTTATCTTCACTTTATTACATATGGCTAAAAAGATAGTTTGATCATTTAAAAAACTATAATGGTTGTAAGGATCACCACTGTAACAAAGTACATATACAAAGGACACTCAGTGTAATAAACGAAGTTCACTTTCTGATGTTGTAATAAATGATATATCACATGAAACTTCCGTATAATTTACTCTAGAACTAAATTATGAAACTCTTGACATACATATATATTATTATCACTTTTACTAAATTTGAAATAGATAACACTATAATCATCTATACAGCACCACTATCACTTTGCACCACTACATCAACATCATTATTGTCACTGCAAAATAGGTTAAAATACTACCGCAGTATATATATGTATGTATATGTATATATGTGTGTGTGGAGGTGGCTTAATTCATTATATCCCATAATTAAGTAGCATAACACGAAAAGCCCTACAAGTTTCTTTCTAAATTTATCAAGAACACCATGGAAATGCATTTCACTCTTCTCATCTCTTGTCTTCCCTTCATTCTTGCCTTGCTTCTTTTAAAATCACTTCTTCCTTCTTCAAAGTCCCACAAAAACTTACCACCATGTCCACCAAAGTTGCCATTAATTGGAAACCTTCACCAACTAGGCTCGAGCCCACACCGTGCCCTCAAGGCCATGGCTCAAACCTATGGTCCCCTTATGTTGATTCGCCTTGGGACCGTGCAAGTACTTGTAGCCTCATCCGTTGATGCGGCTCGAGAGATTATGAAAATCCATGATTTAAACTTTGCAAATAGACCACAATTAAACATCCCTAGTAGACTATGTTATGGCTCAAAGGATATAGCTTTTTCACAATATGGAGAGTGTTGGAGGCAGGCAAAGAGCATTGCAGTACTCCATCTTTTAACCAACAAAAGGGTTCAATCTTATCGACAAGTGAGAGAAGATGAAGTCGCTAACATGATCGAAAAGATCGAAGTCGCAAATGGATCGGTGGTTAATTTGAGTGAGTTGCTTATTTCACTAACGAATAATGTGATTTGTAGGGTGGCTTTGGGGAAGAAATATGATGGGAAGACATATGATGGGAATAAATTCAAGAACTTGTTAGGAAAGTTTGTCGAGTTGCTGGGATGTTTTAGTGTCGGGAGTTATATTCCGTCGCTAAGTTGGGTGGATAGGTTGAGTGGATTAGAGCAACGAGCCGATGAAGTTGCTAAAGAATTTGATGAGTTTCTTGAGGGTGTTATCCACGAACATGAAAACAAGAAAGAGGTTGGTGTTGAAGGTCAAGATCTTGTTGATATATTATTAGAAATTCAAAGAGATGATGCGACGGGTTTTCATCTTGAAAGAGATGTGATTAAAGCTATCATCTTGGTAATTAACATGTCTTTCTTTCGAATTTCAAATCGTTTATATATGTTAGGATGTGTGATTTATACACCACTACAAGAAAATTTTCATTAGTGACCATAAGTAAAAGAAAAAGTGTCAAAGTTGAAAACAGGGCAGTTCTTGTGCATGACGATAAGGACGGATGGCCCACAAAATTTAAGGGCCCACTTTAAAAAAAATCAGTCCATGTATATATATGTAAACTTATTTGAATCAGGGTAAGTCCATCAGAATATTAAAAATAAGCGGACTACAGGGTCTAATCCGGAAATTTAACTTGGGGATTAGAGCGGCACTTTTAATTTGACGGAATTTTTTTAGTTATTTGTATAAAAAAAAAAAAAAAAAACTTCAGGGACCTATTTTTAAGATTTTGTACAGGGCTAAAAAAATTAATTGGACTAACCCTGACTGAAAAGTGTCGCTGAAAATAAAAATATACATACAATATGTCCGGTTTTACACACATATAAAGTGACTAAAAGTTCTATCGATATAGTTTACAAAGATAGTGTGTGAACAGATCTTTTTTATCTTTCTGTTACATACACTTTTTTAAAGAGTCACTACAGATTCGGATATAGTGACACTTTTTCTCGTGTCAATGACATTTTCCTTACGGTATACGTATGTTGCTATAACTTCATCGCCACAAAACCTATATAGCATTGTAGAACACTTATAATATAACAATCATCCTAGAATACTACTGATATGCCGGATGATTTATACACCACTAAAAATAATTAGCACATAGTAATCCTAGTGTATAGGCCACCTTATTGACAAATGTAATTAAAATCTTGAATCTTGATATCATATGTTTTTAACCATTTATTTATGATTCTTATTATGTAGGACGCATTTGCGGGCGGAACTGATACAACATTTACAAATCTAGAGTGGGCAATTAGCGAGCTATTAAGACATCCACGAGCGATGAAAAAACTCCAAAAAGAGGCACGAGAAATAGGCCAAGGGAGATCAATGATTACCGAAGACAACTTAGACAAAATGCCCTACCTAAAAGCTGTCCTCAAAGAAACCCTTCGACTACACACTCCTATTCCACTACTTATTCCTCGTGAATCAATACACGATGTCAAACTACTAGGCTACGACATCCCTGCACGCACACAAGTTATCGTCAACGCATGGGCAATATCAAGAGATCCTTCAGTATGGGAAGAACCTGAGGAGTTCAGACCAGAGAGGTTTTTAAACAGTTCTGTTGATTATAAAGGGTTTCATTTCGAGTTTATACCATTTGGAGCGGGAAGACGAGGGTGTCCGGCTATTCAATTTGCTATGATTGTTAACGAGATTGTTTTGGCTAATTTGGTGTATAAATTTGATTTTGCTTTGCCGGGTGAAGTTGGTACTTTGGACATGAGCGAGACCATTGGGCTTACGGTTCATAAGAAGTGTCCTCTACTTGTTGCAGCAAGTCCTTTTTGTAAATAGTAAATGGTGGGGCAGTTGTGTGTTTACGTGGAAGTTCAAGTTTCATTTATTTAATAGTTGTTGAATGTATGTTAATACATCAAATATAAAAGTGTGCATATTTTTATCGTAATGGGGAATTCGTTTAGATGAGATTTGTCATTGTAAGTTTTTTCTTTGGGGTTAGATATATGTCAATGTGGTCGTTCATATTTACTATTTATGTATCATTCGTTTGAAACTGGTAATGAATGGGATTTTTCTAGTTCACGTTACTCAGGATCGAGTGTGAGTTTTTGACTAAAATATACGCAGTTTAATCAGAATATCTCCATGACGGTTTTCGAATCTTATCTAAAATTTTGTACCTAATTAATGAGTTCTGAAATTAAGATGGGAAACTGCACCTTGGTGGTGGTTTGTAATTTTGTATCATTCGTTTGAGTTTAACAAATTCATTGAATCTTGGTAAGGGCCGGCCCATAGTATAAAGGGGCTAGCGGAGGGGTAGGGGTAGTTAGTCTTATGAAGTATTTAATTTTTTATGTTGCTTTAATTAAATCCAAGTTTTCGAACTGTGATTATTTTCAGATAACAGCGTGTTATATGGTTGGACTGAAAAAAATTGAATGGTGCAACATATTAAAAAAATAGATAGATGGTGAAAAATATTTGAATTTTTTTTATCTGTGTATCCAAATTTCGAATATTAGATTCAAATTCACTATCAAAATCCAAATATTTGAAAATACGGATACCTAATTTTAAACACTATCTATTTAATTCAATTAAGATTCTAAATGATGACAACCATAATTATTAAATAAAGGAAAACTCATACCGATTTCAAAAGCATTTAAACTCAAATATTATAATTCTTAAAATTACAAAATTTAAAATTTAAATTTACTAATGTCTCAGTACAGTTTACTTATAAAAAAAGTCTTCAATAAATGCAAATTAAAATAAACAAATTATAAATCAAAACTAAATAAAATAATTATTATTAAACACAACATTATAACTATACAATATTTACAATCATATAATCAATCTCTTAAATTTAAAAGTTAAGAAAATTCAAATAACCTGTAGAAATAAACATAAAGTAATGTTTCGAAAATTCACTTTAAACCGGTATACTTCCTCCGTATCAAAATAAGTGACACAAATTGGCTTACACGTTTTTTGAGGTAAAAGATTAAAGTAGAGGTTAAAATAGATTAAAGTACATAGTTAGTGGAGAATGAGTCACACTTTTCTTGAATAAAGTGATATTAATGAGTTTTAAAAGTAAAAGTAAGGGTATAAGGGTAATTTCACTTTATTAAAGTGGATAGTTAATGGGTATGTGTCCCACTATTTTTATCAAATAAGGAAAGTTTTCAAAGTGTGTCACTTATTTTGATACATCTCAAAATGAAAAGTATGTCACTTATTTTGATACGGAGGAAGTAACAAAATAGAAAATAATAACATTTAATACTTTATAGTTTATACATAGTATATGCTATTCCTTAAAAATAATATCACAAATTAATTGTTATCAAAACCTTAAATTTCGTAAAAATAAATCGTATTAAAAAACTTTATACAAACATATAAATCCAAGAAACGCTTTAGTCCGAATATACATACGGTCGATCAACTTCACGGGTTGACATAGTGATAATGATTGTGATAAACACCTTCAAACGTAAGAATACACACATTTCAGGAACCTTCGCCGAATTCAACTCCTAAATTACCTGATTTCCACTCAATCTATTCGCATTTTGTTAATATTTAATCGAATCCTTTTCAACCCACAAACAAAACCCTTGAATTTCTTCTCGAATCTTTTCTTCATTCAGTCAGCCAGCGACCAAAATCTTGACGAACACTACTCACAATTTACAACCCCACAATAAATTTGGTAAATCTTCTTTTATGCAATTATTCTGATTAGGGTTTGTAAAATTCAGTTCGAAAGTTCAATTTTTATGACCGCAAATCATCACAATTGTGAAGTATGCTTTCTTTTGCAACAATTAAGAAAAAGCTACTAATTTTGTCTTTTAAAGTCGAATTTAGGGATTCTTTTAAGCGAAATTGATATGAATATGTTGCAATTCAACCATCGTTTTTAGATCTTGTTGATAATTGTGAATGCAGTTACACAATATTTCCTTATAGTTGACATAAAATTGAAATTGGAATTGAAGTGAGTTACTAGTTTGACTTTAATAGTCAAAATGTAATTGGGGGCGTTTCGATACGCGTTTAACTAAAATTACATCAATTAGTTCTGAGTGTTTTACAAAAACTGATAATGAATATGTTGATTATTAGTTTAAAATTATTCCTGTTACGTTTTATAGAACCGGCGAAAATTTGATTTAATGGGTGGAAAATGTTCAAAAAGATCCGTTTCGGGTAAATATGCATCATACGGGTCGGCTTCAAATTCATCCGGGTATCCACAACCGCCATATTCTCAACCACCCGTGAGTCAACCGTATGCTTCCCCTTCTCCATATCAAAGCTATCCTGATCAATCTCCCGCCTTAAAAAAGAAGCTTGAACGAAAATTTTCAAGATTTGATGATAATTACAATAATTTGGAGCAGGTATGTTACTTATTTGATTATTATTTATTATTAATTAGAAAAAAAAATGTATTATCTTCATAAGAACTATAATAAAGGACTGAACTTTAAGTGGTTGACTTTTTGGATAATTGTAATTGACTTTTTATTTTCGTCTAATCTTTCGTAGGTTACTGATGCGCTAGCACGTGCTGGTTTGGAATCGTCGAATTTGATCGTTGGTGTTGATTTTACTAAAAGCAATGAGTGGACAGGTTTGTTATAATCTCAGTCTTAAATAGTTTAAACAAAGTCAATTTTGACTCATTTAATTATAAAAAAATCAGTAAAATTAATAAGGTTGAAAGCCACCCAAAGTGTATTTGTAATGCATAAAACCCCCTATATCTATACGAACAATTTTTCTAACACATTAATTGTTTACAAAAAAAATTATTTTTTTGGAGATTTTTAATTAAACTAATTTTATTTATTTGATAACGTTAGGTGCAAGATCGTTTAATCGAAGAAGTTTGCATCACATTGGAAACGAAAGAAACCCTTATGAAGAAGCAATATCGATAATCGGGAGGACACTTGCTTCCTTTGATGAGGATAATTTAATTCCTTGTTATGGATTTGGAGACGGTATAAAATCACAAAATTGACATATATAAATATTTATTTAACTGATTTTTCTATGATTATAGTTATAAATATACTTTTATAATTTTTCAGCTTCGACACATGACCAAGAAGTCTTTAGTTTCTTTCCTGATGACAGATTTTGTGACGGGTTTGAGGAGGTTTTGAGACGATATAGGGAATTAACACCTCAATTGAAGCTCGCAGGTACCAATTTATTATTTTATTATTTTTCACTTTTATAAAGTTATTTATTTATCTATTTTTTTATTTCTTTTGTCACTTTAAATAGGACCTACCTCATTTGCCCCTATTATCGAAATGGCGGTTACTATTGTTGAGCAGAGTGGCGGTCAGTATCACGTTTTATTGATAATAGCCGATGGGCAGGTAATTTAAAATTTCAAATGATGATGTCACCTTTTTATTTTGTTATGCGTGTTTGCATTCGGGTTGACCCGTTTAAGATAAAAGACAATCCTAATGACCCGTTCTCAAATAAATGGGTCAAAACTGCCACCTTCTAATAATGGTTTGATATTTGGTCACAGGTCACAAGAAGCGTTGACACTGACCATGGTCAACTAAGTCAACAGGAGAGGAAAACCGTTGAAGCAATCGTGAAAGCTAGGTACTATTATTCTAGAAGTCCAATATGGTAATTTCTCAACAATTTTTTTTTATTATTTCTAAAATGTGGGTTGATTTTTTTAGTGAGTACCCGTTGTCAATAATTCTAGTTGGGGTTGGAGATGGACCATGGGATATGATGAGGGAATTTGACGATAATATCCCTGCTCGATCTTTTGATAATTTTCAGGTAAGTTGTAGCAAATGTTTCTACAATATCACCTATTTAGCCTTTTTTTTTTAATTTCTTTTTTCTGTTTTAGTTTGTGAATTTTACAGAAATAATGTCGAAAAACATCGATCGGTCTAAGAAGGAAGCAGAGTTTGCTCTTGCAGCATTAATGGAAATACCGTCACAATACAAAGCAACATTAGAGCTCAACATTTTAGGGTAAGCTTTGGATCTTTTTAAAAAGATTATTTATTTATTTTAAAAATAAATATATTTGATTTTAATTTATTAGGGCTCGTAGAGGGAAAGCCATAGATCGAATCTCTCTTCCTCCACCTTGTTACGGTTCAACAGCTTCACGTGCATCAAAGCCATCAGGAACTACAAGCTTCCAACCAACTTCAAACTCGTTTCAAGGAAAGTCAACAATGGTCAACGCAAATTATCCCGGATTTTCCACTACTGATAACAAAGTGAGTGATACTTTTTCTAAAATTGTTTTGACTATTTGAAGTCAATGATCTTGTTGACCTAAAGTATACATTTTTTGTAGCTTTGCCCGATTTGCATAACCAATCCTAAGGATATGGCCTTTGGATGTGGGCATCAGGTACAAATTACATTTATGATTCGTTGCTGATTGATTTACATTTATGTTACAAATTGTAATTTTGGGGTACGTGTGGGTTGATTTGGGTTGACCCACACTTTTTCGCCAAAAAATTATGCTTTTTCTATAATGAAAAAATGTTACAAAATACTGTAGCAAATATATTTCAGGCGGTGGTCATTTTTGGTATTTATAACTTTGGGTTTTGATAATGACAGTCTTAATGGCTGTCTCTAAGTGCATTAAAAATGCTACAAATGAGTAATTCCTAAAATTCAGGAGTCGGTTATAGATGGATGTACAAATCATTTATGCATGTCTTATGTTTGGTGATTAAAAGTTCTTAACCACAACCCATTTTGGTAGTTATACTCTTTTACTATCCCTATGTGGTTATTTTTTTTTTTCCGGTTATTAACATTTAATGCTATAATTAAAATTAAAATATATAATAAAATTATATAATTGATTGTGATTTAACGTGTATTTTCAGACATGTTGCGATTGTGGGAAAGGACTTCTGTTGTGCCCCATCTGCCGGGATCAAATTGAAACAAGGATTAAGCTTTACTAAGCTATTTTAGATGGTTTTTATAGTTTGTGCATAATTTATTCATTTGTAACGAAATTCGAGAAAAGACTTTTGAATAAACTAGAAATTCGAGATCTTATTTAACTGCATAATTGATCTCTTTCTTGCTCTAATTCGATAGATATTTAAACATCCGAAGTATACATTCGGAACATATACGCGCTCTAGAAACCATACAACATTGAAATCGATAAGACCGAGACTGATAATGATGAATTTTAATGATGAATTTTAGAGACCGAAAACTGAACTGATTACAAGTTTTCGGTTTCAGTCGGTTTTCGGTTTGGTTCGTTTTTTCAACCCAAATGCTCACCCCAATTCGAGGACCGGATTGAAACAAAAAATCATGAAATTACAAGACGGAAAATTGAACCGTTTACACGGATTCAGTTTATTTTTTTCCTAAATGCTCACCTCTAATAGGATTATGGTAGCTTTTGATGGCTTTATCATATGTGGCTATTATTCATAAACATAACAACCCAACAAAATTTAAAACTTAACAAAAAAAGGTAAAAAAAATAAATAAATTAAGGATTCATACATGCATGAAGAGATAGTTACCACCAAATAATTCATTCAAGTAGACCTGGTGATTATTCTTCAATTTCTTCAAAGCTTTCTCCCATGAAAGTTTTATGACACCAAAAACTCTAGATTTCCTCTTTATCTTCCTCATCCTAAACAGTTTTCTTAATCCCGAAACACGAACCCGAAATCGCTTTTTACCAATCAATTTCCGCCATGATCGCCACCTCCTTGGCCGCCATGGTGGCGGGTTTGTGAGGTGGTGTTCTTCATGATCATCACGGTATCCTTCTGCATTTTTCAATCTCTGGTAATGGAATTTCCATAGAGAAACTAATTCATGGTCATCCATGGTGGGATATTGCAAGCAAGTTGTAATACTTTTTGGTTACATTTTCTATTGATGTATATAAAGATGGATGAATAGCAATTATTAGGGTTTTATGATAAGATGCATATTTAATGAGAAGCTGGAAGTTTCTGGTGAATTAATTGCTGATGTATGACATATTATCTGGGTTGGAAAATGACACTGTTTAATCAACTTATTGAAGTTTATTTAAGGTCATAAACATCTTAGTATAAAGGAGTAAAAATTTATTGATGAAGTCGCAAGTGTGTAGGAATACGCCCTTAGGTTCAAAATTGTGTGACAAAATGTTTTGCACCAAAATGGACACAACTTTTGATACGTGTTTCCATTTCAAGCCCAAACGCTGTATTTTGAGATTTATATGCATTTACAAAAAATTTGATTAATCTTTAGACTTTATTTAAGCTTAGTTTTCGGCTCGTTTATGTTTTTATGCCCATTCGAAAATTATGTCTTATTTATGGTTTGTTTGACATTATGTAGTTTGCAGTTCTTATGAAAGTTTTTATTTCTCCCAAAATTGTATTTTTGAGTTGAATTAGTTTAAGATTGGATTTATAGTATTCTTTAAATAAACGTGATTTTTGAATAGATTGTCCTTGATATTCTTATAATTAACGGGGCCAGTCTGCGATTTTATATTTGACTCTATATCAGTTACCAAATAATTAAAAAAAGAAAATCATAACAAAAGCCAATAACTCGGCCGATTGAAATTTTATACCCAATATGTTCGTACTTAAACAAGCCAAATTTGTATTAAAATCATCAATTGAGCAATGTAAAATATGAAGCTGTAATCATATATTGGCACTCGCAAAGATTTATGGTCATGACATTATGTGTCTGCAAAAAAATGGTACTCCTTAACATTGTTTACAATTAATCGAACCGCAGATATCGTTGTTGCAATTGTGAGGAGCGAAAACACAACGATGATACCCCAATGCCAAATCTCATTCTCCAATCTTGTCGACTTACCTTTCACCTTTTTAATGAAAAAATACATTAATCCATGTTTTTTAATTGTTGTTTTTCATAATGTTTAGATATTTAGTATATATATATTTATTTACGTACCTTGATATAAATCATGCTTGGGAAGACGAAGGTTAAAGGGATGAGAGAAAATGATCCGAGCAAGTTGACGATGTCCCCCATAAATGGGAATGCTGCGGTCACAAGTGTGTTGCCCGTAAAAAGCATTGCTCGTAAGTATAATAGGATCTTGATGTTTTCTCTTGAATGTATGCTTTTGTCGAGCCTTAGAAATTTTGTGTCAAGAGCCTCATGGATTGGTGCAATAAACATCTGAGGTCAATATGAAAAAGAGAGATTAGTTGACTATAGATTCTGATAAAAAAAAAAAAAAAGTGAAAGTTGCTGTTTTGAACTATTTACTTATAACTTATGAATGAGTCGATTTAATTGAGTTGTTTTTATTATCAAACACGTTACAATTAGAAAACTATGGTTTTGGCGACACATGAAAAAATATCACTAAATGTAAAAAACTGTCACTAAAAGTCGAAAAAGTCTCGATAAAAGTAACACTCTAGTCACAAAAATATTCATATCTTTTACCTATAAGTACATAAAAAAGTGTGAATAGTTGTCTTGTTCGTAAAGACATATATATGGTGCACAAAAAAGATTTTGATAAAAATTTTTGTGACAAATTGTGATAAAACTACAACTATGACCTTTTACCCATCTATTTTTAGAAATTGTCACTAAAAACTCGAATTGGTGGCACTTTTCATCGTGGCGCTAACGCACCTGTGACTAAAAGACACTTGTAGTGACATCAAATTAAAAGATTTAGGTGAGATAGGAATGAGTCAAAATGTCAAATTGGCCGAACACATAGACTAAAGTCACTAAACGTCATCTAAGGTGTAATTACTAAAAGGATTTTTTTCTTTATAATGACGGTGTTATTGTCGTAAAGAGAAAATAAGTAAGGAAAGTTCATTTTTATTGAATATACATATCAACCAATCATATTCAGTTTCTAGTTAGAAATGTTATCTTTTACACCAAATGAAAAAACTCTTAAATTAATATACAACTTCCTAAATTGCTTATTCTTTTTTTTTTTTTTTTTTTTGAAATGGCAAATGATATCAACAGAAGTCTACTCGCAATTTTTCAGCGAGCACCCCGGGTTCGAGCTCCTTTACAGGGCAAACCCAGCCCCCATAGGGATTTTCAGGGAAAAATCCCCCATATTTGACATCACAAGAGGTGTTTACAGGATTCGAACTCCAGACCTCACGCCTCATATGAGAGTAAAACTCATGCATCAATACATCTGAGCTAGAAATCATTTGCCCTAAATTGCTTATTCAAATATTAATATTATCACTTTAATAACATAATTTTTTAATCATATTTATTGGGTCAATTATTAAACGAAAAATTAATAATTGACAAATATAGCGTATATAGGTCAACCTTGCCTGACCCAACCCATAGCTCATTTCAATTGGAACTCATTTTGACATGTTATCCAACCCGGACACCTGTAACAATAAGTGAAATCGTGAAAGGAGGCTTACATGTTGCGAGATTATGGACTGAATAAAGATTATTGCATTTATGGTAATCTTAGCCCATTTCGGCCCATTAACTTCTTCAGGCAGATATGCCGATACGGCTGAACCATATGCTTGGTATCCGGCTATGCTCACACCATAATAGAATAATAGCCCCACACTGAATTGTAGATACAAGGCTTTCCTCATGTTTTTAATGTGGCTGGTTTGCGTAGAGTCGACTGAAATTCATATGATTTATAATTAATAACCATAAATGTAAATTGCGTGAATTGATATTTTTTGTACGATTGTACGTACGACTTCATAAAAATGTTGCCAAGTGATTGTTCTTTAGTTTTTCGAGAAATTTATGTCTTTTTTTAATAAGACAAAAAATTTACACAAAAGTTCAAATCCTTAATTCAAATCGCGCGAAAGTAAAAAAGAAAAGCCTCTAAAATACATATAAAATGTACAAAAACAATTTAAGTCGCACAAAAAAATTATACTTACTTAAAAAATAGACACCTCTCAAATTATTTATGGAGTCCCATAAGGCCATAATCGCTCAGTCTATAATGAGAGAAGAAAACGAAAACGATGTTTATTTTGGGAATTTTAGAAGTTATTAGGTCTATTATTTAAAATCACCTTATAATTTAAACATAGACATATTTTGACGATTAAATGCAATATTGAAACTTATGATTTAAATATTTTACCTGTAGTTCTGGTAGTATGCCACTCGAGTTGCAAACAACAATGGCTGAAATTGCACCAAAACCGTTCATTACTTTGTCAAAGTTGCTTCCGTTAATGTCATAATTACGGTCTCTATTTGATCTCCCTTTAAGAGAAGATTAATTATATATCAATACACGCAACAAAATATCAAACTTCAACATAACAAAATTGTAAATTTAAAGAAAATATTGATATATTTTGGCTAAAATATAATTTAATATCCTGAACTCCACTACCTTCAATTATTAAAGGTGCAACGTAATACCATAAACTTGGTAAAATTGTCGATTTAGTACCCGACTCATAATTAATTTGATGGTGATTTCTTACTTGACTTACTATCGTTGGAGTTTTTGACAGACTAAAAATATACGTTCGTCTCAATATAATTATATTATAAACAAATCACGTCAGAAAAAATATCAAATTAGTAAGTTAGGGTACTAAGTAGATCATTTTATCAAGTTCAGTGTATCATATTGTACCTTTAATAGTTTATAGTAGTAGACATAGTCAGTTAAATTCAAAATACTACTCCCTCCGTCCCACAAAAAAGTTCTCATTTCTCTTCAAAATTTTGTCCCACAAAAAAGTTTTCATTTCTCAAATTTGAGGGGTCCACTTAATAAAATAATATTACTTCCTCCGATTCAAAATAAGTGCTACACTTTGAAAAATTACCTTGTTTGGCAAAAAATAGTAGGATCCACACCCACTAACTATCTACTTTAACAAAGTGAAATGACTCATTTACCCTTACTTTTTACTTTTAAACATTATTAACCCCATTTTATTCAAAAAGTGTGGGACCCATTATTCACTAATCATTCAATTAATCTAATTTAACCTTCATTATAATCTTTTGCCTCAAAAACCGTGAAACCCAAAGTATAGCACTTATTTTGAATCGGAGGAAGTATTACCAATTATTCCACCACTAAAACACTTTCATTCTTCAATCTTACCTTATATTTTTATCAAAAGTATTATCAAGGACCCCAGCATAAACTATCTCCTAAAAACTTGTGACAAAGAGAAATGAAAATTTTTTTATGGGAAGGAGGGAGTAAAATGCATTTTGGACATATATTTTAGACTCCATATACTACAACAACAACAATACTTACCATCCCGGAATACTAACACCAGAAGAATCATTATGTAGGTGAAGGTAAGAACAAGAGACATCCACAACCACCTTCTCATTGATGAAAGTGTAGGAACAAAAACCGCAAAAACTAAGTAAGATGCACCCGTTATCACGATGAAAATCTGGAGTCTCAGAGGTGAATCACTAAGCTCCGAGTTGATTTCCTGCATCCAAAAACTAACTAATTTAACCGTTAAGTGATTATATTTGTTACAAGTGATTATATTTGCTAGAAGTGATTATATTTCTTGGAACAAGTTGAGTTTGGTTGGCCAGTAACACTTTTTCCGTAACTTTTTTGTAACTATAAACATTACTCCGTATTACAAAAATTATTGGTGTAAAATAATAATATGAATCTTTGAATGAAGCCGTGTTTTAAAACCCGGGTCAAGCTGGGGAAGAGAATGAGTTAAAAGTATCAGGTTTTTGCTCAGTAATGACTTGTTGCCACCCGACAGGTTTTTGTGAAACCCGACGACCAGGAACTGTTTTTGACTTGGTTGTAGCATGTAATCTCATTTGTTTCTCAATTTTGGAAGCTAATTCGTCGAATTGGAAACCGAATCAGGCGATTTGAAAGATGATACAGTGATTTTAGAAACCTAATAATGAGCAATCAGGCGCTTTGGAAGGTAATTACGCGATTTTGGAAAGCAAATTATGGGAAATCAGGTGATTTGGATTGTGATTAGGTGATTTCAGTTTTAATACTTGATCCGAATATCACATGAAACTGATTTGACCCGGGTTTACCCATGGATTCAACTGGTTGAACCTCGACCCGATCATCGTACCAGGTCGACTAAAAACCCAAATTTTAAAACATTTGGAATAAAGTGATCTAGGAAGTTATATACGTCAAAAGTAGATTTTGAATGAATTTGCAACCAGTTTGACCCATTCCACTAAATATTAAACTTTTATATAAGACCCATTTTAGATAAAATACAACCCATGATTATTTCATAAGTAAATGGGTAATGGTAGGTAATACCTTAAGGGCTTTCCCTCCAAGAAGTAAGAACCCCATATTCCCAAGAAGAAGGATCGTAAACTGGAGAACCCACGTTACATAATACATTTTTCGCCCTTCATAATGTTAAAAAAAAAAAAAAAAAAAAAAAAAAAAACAAACAAACACATTAATTAAGTTATTATCGACTTGAAGTTAGATCAAGAGTTGACTGAAAATAACTAACCAAAAAGATGTCCCATAAGATCTCGATATCTAATAAAACGTTGTCCATCGATAAAATGAAATCCGGCTAAAAGCCAGTTAGCATAACCCGTAATCAAAGCCACGAGTATCAAACTAGTGACACCCCAGGTCCACCCGAGTGGCACCAACATCAGGTTTGAGAAACTTAATATGTATCCACAATTGAAACTTGTTACTAGCAACAAACCAACTTGCCCCCATGAATCTGTAACAATTAATGAAATAAAATATATAAAAAAAATGAACCCGATGTGAATATGAAAGAACCAACTTTATGGCTAAGTGAACCTGACCACGGTCGATGATGTGAGCCGATTCTGGATCTTTTTCTGGACCGGCACCATGTTTTATGGGACCTATTGGTTCAAGTGAGAGTGATCCGTTGGTGATGTTTTCTTGTTTGTGATCCATTGTTAGTTTGTTGTAGATGAAATTCAAGATTTCTAAATCATGCGAGATTTGATAAGCTGTGAGTTGTGTTCGAGCTGCTTGTAGAGAGTGAATTTTGTTTTATATATGTGTTACATAAATGAGAACCTTGAGCTCTGATAAATACAAAGATACATAAGAAACACTAGTGAACTCTAGCCACGTTTATACAATTTGTCTTGATCATACAACAAAATTGAACTATATTTATCTAACAATATGAACACGTATTTACATGAATGCAAGTGGATGATTAATTTTGATTTTTAAATTTGGTCTGGTAGTATATGTGTTTGAATATTAGTCTCCGTATTAGTTCTTCAACTTATTTCCAAGCTATATGATTTGACCGTTAATTAATTGACATAATTTAATTAATAAAGAACTCAGGGTAATTAGTAAAGGTAGTACTAAACTATTTTGTCTTTCAATCTAATTGAGGAAACAAAGATCCGGTTTTTAAGGATAATAACTTGCGCCCCTGTAGTTTGCGGAACCGGATGGAATTTGATGGATTTGAAATCTAAATTACATTCCAGTTTGGTTCACATAATGGAACAAAAATTTATTCCCTGTCACGTTTAATTTGGAAAAGAAAATTAAGAAAATGATATTTAGTCATATCATTTAACCATATTCATACTTCTATCTATTTGATAGGATAACATATGTAATCTAATAATTTTTTTCCTAATATTATATCTTGATTTTAACACATATCTTCATTTAATAAGTAAAATTATAAATATGACTAAATGATGATTCAATACCATTGCTCGAAAATTAAATGACATCCATCAAATTCTTCAAAATGTGGAGTACTTCACATTCCTTAGCATATATGAATATAATGCCTATGGAATTTAAACTATTGGCTATCAACCACTTCCACCATCACCACACACTTGCACTTGCCACCACCACTAACACTCCCTCCCATCCCAACCCCACCATCACCATGTACAGTCACTATCAACACCACCACTATAAACAGTAGTGACGAATTCAGGACCAAATTCAACTGGAAGTTTCAAAAATTTTTAAATAGGGGCCGTATAAAAATTATACATTAATTTTCTTTATCAATTTTTTTTCTACACGAGGATGACCCACCAAGAAGTAGTAGCCATACACCTCACTTGTTGGGTATAGATCCACCCCTGATAAGTGATAACCAGTACCATCCACACCACCACCAAGCTCAATATAATATTTTTTGACTTTTTTTAACGGCAACAACTACAACTAACAAAGAGTCTCCAGAGTGAAACTTATAACTCATCACAAAGTCTCACAATCGTTGTAAATTTCCTCACATGTCAAATGCTCTTTGCCTCTTCGGTGGTAAGGTCCCTTTTGTAATATTTTTTTGGTACTTAGTGACCAACCATACCAACTAACCCTTCTGTCGCATGCAGGATAAACGTTATCAATCCATAGAAGGCCCCATTAGAGGATTTGACCTTTACACTAATTGAAACTTTCTTGGATTTTTGTGAAAGGATGACTAAATGTCTATAATAATATAATTAATCATTTATTTTTGAAAGATGATATTATATTCTACTAAATATTCATGTTTATATTGTTATTCATTTTATCAATACAACTGTGCAAATCAAATGATGAGATTAGAAAAAAGAATTAGCGAATTTCATATGTCAATTATTTTATTGATAGAAGATTTAATTATGAAGATTTAGTAAAAAACAATACAATATTTTTATTTTTTATTTTTGTATTGGCCATTTTCCCTTAAAGAATGTAAGAGAAATTAATTGTTTAATTGACATTTACAAATATTTCAAATTGTAAAGAGAAACATTATGTCTATGATTTTTATAAAATCTCGAGTAATAAATCTCAACTTTTGGATCAATTAACTCCCAAATCACCACCACCACCACCAGAATCACATGTGATTCAACACATCAGCACCACCACCACCCTATGTGTATTAAATCACAGGTGATTGCACACCGCCGACCACCACCACCACCACCATCCCATGTGTATTAAATCACATGTGATTCACAACGGCTGACCACCACCACCACCACCAACCTCTTCCAGCCACCGTCTCCACCACCGGCAACCCATCGCCACCGTCAGCTGCTTGCAATCAAATCTGATTGCGTATCCAATCACATGTGATTGCGTATCCAATTACATGTGATTGCGCTGGCCAGAGGCGGCGGCTGACGGCAGCGACCGGCGCCGTCGGCCGGGGGCCGGAGGTGGTCGCCGGCGGTGGTGGTTGTATATTGAACCACATGTGATTTGATGATGGTCGTTGTATATTGAATCACATGTGATTTGATGATGGTGGTGATTAAGGGATCTTTTAATCAAATGATTAAGATTTATCCATTGAGACTTTATAAAAACTAAGAAATGCAACTCTGTAAATTTAATACTACATTGTCAATAGTTGCACAATTTCACCCCTTATGAACGTACTGTTTTGTATTGTACGTTTTTTTTCGGTCTCTGTTAGATTTTGGTTACCAATTTTTTTACCCGATTTTTAACCTTTTTTCTTTCTTTCGTGTAGGTCTTTAACACAAAAGGTGAGATAATTTGAGCTCTAAGATCATAACATCGTTTTCCAAGTGGGATCATTTCATTTTTGAGATAGGTGTGTTTCATACTCCGGTTGTATTTCAACTTTGAGGTTTTGGGTCACCGGATTAGGCAACAATTTCTTGGTGGTGCTTTCATGTGATGATTCTTGAAGGGTGATACAATCATACAAGTGCATTGGGAATCAATCTCTTTAGCTTCGGATTTTCTTTTGTTCAATGGTCAATGATTGTGTTTGTGGCATTATTGGTCTTACGCATGATTCCGGCTGGTTCTCTATTTGGTTCCGAGCATCAATACATCATCGGTTAGATCCTCAATTCGGCCTAAACCATTTTCTCAATTCCCCCATTCAGTTGAAAATGCCTAATTTGGTTGTATCGGTTGACTTCATGGTAGTTTAAACAATTTAATATAGTGCTATGTGCAATGCATGCAATAATTGGTCTGTTTTTAAATTCATGCATTTTTCATATTATATGTCTTTGACCAGTTAGAAAATACATTAATAATTTTCCTCAAAATAATTGAATGAAGAATATAAAAAAAAAACATAGCACGGTCAATATCGGCTAATTAATTATAAAATTCTAATGTGATTGTCATAATAATTAATCTTTTTTAATTTGGTTAAACTATATATATTACTACTGACTCACATATTATATACGGAGTACATCTTAGGGTAAGTATGATAGTGACCCAATCCAAGTTGGTCATCGGTAATCGACGTCACATTAGGTTTCTTTTTTCAGACCAAACAAATGATAAATCCTGATCAAATTCCCGTAGTGGTGACCAAACCCCAATTAATTTATTTTTTTAATCAATAATCTAATTTTTCTTAGAAACTATTATCTATTCCTACAATTTAAATAATCAATTTATTTGAATTCACTTTAATAAATATGTAAATAAATTCACTTTAATAAATATCTCATAATGGAATGTATCTTCTTTATGAAACTATCTACTTGATAACTAACAATTAGTCACAAGGATAAAATTCTCAGGAGATTTTAGCTTCAATCCATGTTAGGAGAAAAAAAAAATCTCTTGCGGCTATAAGTGTTCACCAACACTGACTTCTGGTTACCTGCAAAATAGATGATTTGCCCTGAGATTAATCAGATTATAAAGAGAGTCAGAACCCATGTTAAAAAGAAAAGATAATTTACAATTAGAAATGCAAGTCAAAACAAATTAAATTTACACCACTAAAATATCAAACACAACATCAAAAGGGAGCTGATTTGCTCACGGACTAAATTACCACTTACACGGAAAGTATCGTCCATTGACAATTTTGCCCTAACCATTGTATCATTTCATTGACCTACAGAAAATCAAAAGTTAAAAACCCAGCTCCGGTGAAAACCTCCCGCCTGTTTAATTTGTTTGTGGCCGTCTCACCTCTAGCGTCCACAACTTAGGGGGTGTTTGGGAAAGCTTATTTAAAGGGGCTTATGACTTATGAGCTTATATAAGCCTTAATAATCCCTTTAAAAAGGGATTATTAAGGCTTATATAAGCTTATAAGCTATAAGCCCCTCTAAATAAGCTTTCCCAAACACCCCCTTAATATCCTATTTGTTTTTATGCTTCACGACTCACACTGTCATCCCTTGTGTGCCACAACTTCATCTTGCTTAATTTCTCAAAGAACCCTAAATCCCCCATCCCTCCCCTTTTTTTGTCTCCTTCATCATGCTAATCAGGATACCAAAATTCACCACGGAAGAATCCAGCTCACCTAACGACGCACATATACTTCATGTCACCACCGATTGATTCCTTCTTGACCGATGATCGGAAAATTCAGCTCTATATTTTCTTAATTCTTAGTTTGTTCTATTTTGTTGTTAATGTTGGAATATGTTTCACGTTCATGACATATAGTTATATGGCTAGACGTATGTGAGCCTAAAGGGTCACACACTTATACACCAAACACCATTTAATATATATAATATAATTAGGGTAATTATATTATTTATATAAATAATAATTACTTGACTAGTTATGTTTTAATTAATTGTTAAGTTAAAACATATTAGTGAGTAATTATAAAGAATCAAAAGAACAAGGGGCTAAGTGTCATATCTCATAACTTATATTATAGATATATACTTAAATTAGAGAGCAAGAAATAAAACCCTAATTCCCCTTCATCCCTAACGCTCGGCCGCAAAAAAAAAAAGTTACAAGAAAAAGGTTGCTTTGGGTTTTTTGGTGTGTAGACGCACAAAACAAAAAAACCAAAAGGACTTCCTCCTTTTTTGCTTTTTATTGTTCCTGACGTGAACAACTACTCTGGCATTCTCACTTTTGATTCTTGATCAAGGGACTAGCATTCCAATTGGTGTTCTTGCTATGGTGTAGTGTGGATACCATTAGAGGAATTCTACATTGAATTCTTGGAGTTCTTCTTCCTCATTCATTGGTGTAATCAAAGGCTTCAAGGGTATGATTTTCATCCTAACTCTTTGATTTTATTATTGCTTAATTAGATTGTCAATATGTAGATCCGTTATTAGTGATTTAATAAATTATTTCCGCTGCGTTTTACTTGATTAAACCGTAAATCACTAACAGTGGTATCACGAGTCATCATATTGATGATTTAATTAGCAAGTTTTTTGTAAAAAGTAGCAATTTTTTTTATAAAATTGGGATAAAAATTAGATTTTTTGGAACCCTAATTGCTACTAGTTACAAAAACTAAAATAAAAAATTAATCTTGTTTATTGAATTTTTTATTTTATTTGGCTTGGATTTTTATTTTAATTGTTAATATTTTATATGGCAAAACATGTATTTTTGCTATATCCCAAGCCAAATCCTTGTCAATTGTTTCTTGTTTGTGCAAACCGATGAAAACTTAGACCGTTTGTGATTGAATGTGATTGTGTTTGGTTGTTTTGGGAAAAACCGTGTTTTTGGCTTAAATTGTTGTAATTTGTTTCATTTTTTTTCTTCTATTTGTGGTGCCATTTTTTGGGGCAAATTTCATTGTAAAAGTAATTATAATAGTTGTATTTTGTTTCTTTGTACTTTGTAATTTGTTGACCAAAGGTGAAGAAAAGATGAGGACAACACAACAATTTTTGGCACCTCCTGCGCAGCTGCACGAAAACAGACTTTCCCGGAGATTGGCTATTCCGTTGGACCTGAAACCACCGCCAAAATTTCCGCAACTCAGAGAACTACAACTTTACAGAAGGTGGGGAAGACCACCGAAGACTCCTTCAGTGACTTTTCGGGCCTTGAAGTCAGACTGAATTTTCTGGCAGATTGCATTTCTTCACAAAATGATGGTTTCTACTTGCCCATGAATGTCATGGGGCAAGTGGGAGCCCATTGGGTTTATGTAGGCCCATTTGGGTTCATGTTGGCCCGTCCCCTAGTTTGACCCTTCGGTACCGTGATGACTCACGTGACCGAACCTAGGATTTCATCGGTCGAGGTTTGCACAAAATTTGTTGCATGTTTTATTTATGTTTGTGGTTGTTTTCATTTCGATTAGATACAAGTAATAAAACAATTAAAATACGATTTTAGACACAAACATTAAAACATCCAAACTTTTTATCATCTATGATTACTTGTTAATCATTAATGATTAATTTTTAATCTAAACTTGTATTTGAGATTAAACAAAGTTTAAATACGATTTGAACTTACACCTTAATAATCGTGACATGTTTTCACCGTTTATTAACCGACTTATGAAGTGGTATGAATGAAGTACATGATGCATTTATATCTTAATAAAATTTTCCATACCTAAAATTTAAGTCACGCCGTCCAATCGGTTGAAATCACTTGCTTCTATTTTTGAATTCACGTGAGACGTGGTTTGAATTTAGATCCGAGGTCATTATTCTCTACGCGTGAGACCTAGATCTATTTTGACCTGATTTCACATTGGATGACTTAATCGAGTTAACGGTGAGACCTTGACTCGAGGTGAAGATGCGACAAACATGCCACTTGACCCTAGATGCTTGTTCACTAGGTGACATAAAGTCCCATACCTCTAAGAGTTGCACTAGTAATGCAATTGTTGATCGTCACCTACCTATTGGATCTATCATCTCTAGCAGATCAACTGATGCGGTGATAGAAGCTCAATGGGATCTTAGCTTTTAATTAAAATTAATTGGGTAGTTAATTGATTAAAAGAAATTATTATTGAAAATACTATTTTTTGAACTTTGTGTGTTATACAGATAACAACAACAAATCAAAACCTAAGTATCTCAACTCTAAAATCAGTTCTTGAAAACTGAAACTGACTAATATCAACTTTATCGACTGATATCGAACTCTAAGGATTGTCCTTAGAGATGAGAACAAGTTGATACACCCATATGAGGCCTTACCTGAGGCACCTCCTGCCAATTCTTCTGCTGCTGTTCGTCAAGCCTTTACCGAAACGTTTAACGAACACCAAGAAGTCTCTATCCTATGCTTGTGAGCATGAACCTCGAGATTCGAAAGAACTTCGAGGAACTCACAGCATATGACATGATAAGCGAGTTGAAAATGATATTTCAACAACAAGCAGAACTTGAACCGTTCAAAACGGTTAAAGCATTCAACGCTTACAAGCAGGAGGACGGCCAATCAGTTAGCACTTACATCTTGAATATGAAATGTTATACTGATCAAATGGAGCGTCTTGGTTACCCATTGCCACAAGTTCTTGGAATGAGCTTGATTCTTACCTCACTATCCAAGGACTATGACTAGTTTGAAAAGAGTTTTAAAAGTACATAGTATGGGGAAGACAATCGTTAATAACATGCTATGGTAAAACTAGTTGAGCAAAGGTTACCCAATTCTTTTTCTAGGATCCAGGGAAGGTAAAACCGCAAGCACAAGGCAAGAGTCTAGGTAAGGGTAAGCTAGTTTACTTTTCCAAATCTACGATTCCCCCACCTGCTAAAAAGGAGCACCCTGCGAAGGATATTTCTTGCCATCATTGCGATGAAACCGGCCATTGAAGGAGGAATTGTCCTCCCTACTTGGCAGAGTTGATGAAGGACAAATGTGTTCTGGCTAGCACATTAGGTATTTTTATTATAGAACTCTAAACTTTCACTAATAAATCTTGAGTGTATGACACTAGTTGTGGAACTCACATTTACACAAATGTGCAAGATTAAAAGTGAAGTAGAAAGCTAAATGAATGGAAGCTGTGATCTTATCCTTCCTAGTGCATTAATTATTGTTTTGAACAATTGTCAATTATGCATTGCTTTAGCTTTATCGTTTGTTGAATAATTGTAACATCCTAAAACTGGCCTAGTTGTTTTAGGTATATTTTGATATTTGAAAATATCTATTTGACCATATGTGGAATAAATTGATTAAGTGTTAAATGAATTGTTTGACCTTTTGTCCTTTTGCGATATTTTAATCAAGGGATTAAAATATCTATTTTCTGAAATGTTTAAATGAAAATGTGATTTTTATATCTTTGGATTCTCCTTTTAATATCGTCTCCAGAAATACTTTCGTTTTTAAAATTGGAGCCCGTTTGGTATTTTAAATATATTAACTACGAAAGGGACTTTTGTATTGTATTTGTTTAAAAGATGAAAAAAATCTCAAGTGGGCCCCACCCCCCTTTTTGGACGGTTTATTGATGGGGAAATGCCCATCTTTTTATCATTCATCCATTTCTATCTCTCTCTCTCTCTCTCTCTCTACCGTCTCTCTCTCCCTCTCTCTAAACCACCACCATCTTCTTCAAGTTCTTGGTGTTTTTGGAAGATCTTGTTCTCGTTTCTTGGCCAATCTTTAATCCGAACACGTTTTTGGAAAGCTCTTGAGGTAAGCTTCAACCTATATGTGTTTATTTTCGATTCCATGATAGTTGATAAATTAGGGTTTATGTGTTCTTGAGTTTTGGTTGGTGATTATGGTGTTAGATGGTGTGTTAAGTGTTTACTCTAAGTTTGGCATGTTTTGTTGTTTGGGTACAAGTATTTTAGCATAAGGTACAACCTTTTTAGCATAATGTACACATGTGTGAGTGTGTGTGTGTGTTCGTGGGTGTGTGTGTGTGTGTGTGTGTTCGTGTGTGTGTGTGTGTGTATCAATTGTGTGGTTTTGGATTATGCTTCTAACTAGATTTAATATGGGTTTTAATATTAATGTGGGTTAAATTAAGATGTAAGAAGTGTTAATCTTGTAGAGTTGGGTAACTAGTTATGACTTGCTAGTAAGTTTGTGATTTATGGAATTTATGTCTAGTTATGATAAATGACATGTTGGATATGTTAGTTGTGATTATAATCAACTATTGTGTTAATTGATAAAACGACTAGTTGTGATAGTGTGAGTCAAAATTGTTAGTTTTGAATTATGTTGAGATTTGGTGAAATTGATGAAATGCTATCTAGTGTTTGGATGTTTTTGGTAAAATGATTAACTAGTAATTTGGAAGTAAAATACATGGATTGTTGGTGACTTGAATTTGATGAATTGTTTAATTGGTTATGACTTGTTAGTTGTGATGAATGTGTGCTAAATGATTGAGCTTGGGTGGTGTTTGGATGGTTATTGGGAGATTTCATGAACTAGTGAAATTGGTGGTTAATAATGATCTAGGAGGGAGTTTCGATCTTGTTAAAATAACTAGTTAGTTATTAATTGTTAAATGGTATGATTATAGCAATTATAGTTGTGCTTGAAAGTGTTGAAGTAAAAATGTTGTTTTGACCCTTTTGGGTCATTTGGTAGTAAAATGACTTAAAATAACTGAGATTGTGAAAATGTAAGTATTTTGTTAGGATTATGTGATTAGTAACGTTATTGGTAACATTTGGTGAATTGCAAGTTGATGTTATGTTTACAATTGTAGGATGTATTATTGTTTAATAACCCGGTTTGACCCGTTTGAATGTAAGACTTGCAAATGACTAGTTGACTTGTTGTGTAAGTGTAAATGGTCATGACATGTTCGTATGATGGTTTAAATGTTTGGTTATCTAGTTAGTGCAAGTGTTAGTGTTAAATGTGTAGTTAACATTGTTTATGATTTGGTGGAATTATACACTAATTCGGTATTCCTTTGGTGTACAGGAATCGAGATCGGGACTCAGAAACATTAGACCTCTGAGCTCGACAAGTGGAAGGTTTCGGTGAGTGGATTTAACCTCAAACTTGTGTTTAGTTACAATTAGTTTGGTATATGCATGCTTGTTGAAAATGCAGGAAATGTACCAGCTTCAGGTAGTTCGCGACACGAACTAGAGTTCGCGAAACGCGAACTCGAGACAGAGAATTTTGGTGTTGGCCGTGAACACTTCGCGACTGAGTTACCGAACGCGAACATGAGTTCGCGACGCGAACTTGAGTTCGCGATGGGAACTCAGCTGCAATGCTTTTGATGCAGTTTCGTTGTATCTTGCTTGCTAGTTTAGTACCTATTTGCTAGTGTTGAGTCAAATAGGTTATGTGCACAATGTGAAGTGACTTTGCTTGATTGGCAGCAACTACTCGGTAAGTGGGCAACCGGGTTCCGAGAAGTCAGTGCGCTGGGCAATGGGTGTCGACTAAAGGGTATCCGACCTTACCTGTATTTGTTGCATGGTCAAGGGGAGGGAGTTGCCCGGGTGTTGGTCACGAAATGCTATCGGTTACCGTGGTTTTGGCCGACCATGGTTTAAGGCTCCGGCAGGACCCCGATCTTCTTGGACAAACAGTGATACGTGATTATGTGGCTTTTAGATCGTAGAGATGTCTATGCTAGCTTGTTGGGCTTTACAGAATTTGTAGATTTTATTCATTCACTTAGCTTTGTGCTAATCCCTCTCTCGTTGAATCTTTTCAGGTTGATCGGTGCTTTGGACGGAATGAGTGACCAAGCTCAATTGATTATGTTTTGTAAATCGAGCCTTGTCGTTAGGTGACACCGTTTAAATATTAATGTTTTGGAGTTTATTGTGGGACCTTGTTTGTAAACTAAACTAAACTAAGATAAACTAAAATGACCTAGAGAATAACCTAATCGCCTCCGGGCATTTAAAAAAAAAAGCTTCCTAAATTTTGCGGTGTTACAAATTGGTATCAGAGCTTCGGTTTGGCGATGGATACACAGGGTTGGTGTTCCATTCCCAAATCGTGGCTCAAGTTTGGTCAAGCATTCCGGACGAGTGGGATTAGAGCAAATGTGAATGAAGTTAGTTTATAGTTAGTATGTAGTTACTAACGATTTAAACTAAGCTTTCGTGAGATGTTGTGTTTTGCTACAGTTATGGCAGATAAAGAGAACCCGACCCCTTTGACCCCAGAAAAAGTTGCTACCTCAAGTAACAATGTGGAGACTGACCGGGAAGCACATATAAAGGCGTTGGAAAACGAAGTGCAAGAGTTGAGAAATCAGGTACAACAACAACAACGGCTAATCAAGGGAATGACACCCTCGATCCTCGCCCCATTGCTTCTTACTCTCCCGTCAACACAACCACTAGCAAATTATCCATTTCCGCCACAAATGAACCAACCCTCTTCACCTCAGATAAATCATCCACTACCACCTCAGGGACTTTACCCATACCCACATTTGGAAATCCCGTCACATCTAGAGTTAGGGTACCAAGGTGCCTATAAACCACCGCGAAACATGAGTCCTAAACAGACTGTTCGTAGATCGGGTCAGAAGAACCCATGGTGCCGTAAATGTAAGTCCGCTCATTCGGGGACGTGCACAACCCAGACCATGAAGTGCGTTAAATGTGGCCACTTTGGGCACAAGGGTATGGATTGTGAGTTTCCACGGGTTGTGTGTTGGAATTGTCAAAGTGAGGGACATGAAAAGAGTAAATGTCCTTTGAAAAAGAAAATGGATTATGGGTCAAGTGCGGTGGTGGTCGGGGAATCTTCATCAACGGTAGAAAGGAAAAGAAAGAGTGCTGACGTCACTGACCGTGATAGCTCGGGTATGTTTTTATAAACTCAATACTTGTGTTTATGTAGAATTGTTAATTGAGAAGATTGCTTAGTTAAGGATTTGTGAAATGTTGTGATGAACTGAATTGCTTACCCTCGGTGTGTTATGTCACTTGAATTAGAATAAGTGATTGCTTGTTGATTTGGGATACATCTTATGTGTCAGGAGTTTTGTAGATATAAGTGATGTATGCTTACATGTTCCTTTTGTTGAAAATTGGACTAAGCTTAGAGTGACATGATGTGTGGATTAGTCTAGTTAATTAAAGTTATGAATAAATGTTATAGAAGATTGAATCTTTTCTGGTTTGTCGGGACATATATAGTGTCTCGGTGGTTAAAGTTGTTCATTCGTGTTTGTGCAAATTGGTGATTAGTTGATTGTAATCGTTTGTTTGTTCCTTCACTCCCGGAGAAGTGAAGAGAACCGAGTGTATGTCGGGTTCGGTTACAATTTATGTGACTATGGATCGAGTTGAGTATAATAGTAACTATTGTAAACTGTGGGAATTGTATGCGTAAATTGAGTAGTCCAAGTAGGACTAGTGTGTGTTATGTGAAAAAGTGAAACTGTTATTGTGACATGCGGGGTCACATGTAGTGACTTGTATAGTTGAATCAGAAATGTTTGTGATATGTGACCAAATTGATGTTTGCTTTTGTTATAGACAGTAATTGTGGCAGATGGGCAGTGATAAGTATTGGAATGACCTGAAATGTTATGATGCAAACCTGATTGGTTTTCTATACTGAATTTGGAGTCTGAAAAGTAACTAATGAACTGTGCGTGTAGATCTTTTGGGATGACTTGTGATAATAATAATTGGAGATAAATGAGTCTGTTAAATGATTTGCATTGATTGTGAAATTAGTTGAGACAAGTTTGGAAGTTAGATGATTATATTGAAATGATACATGTTAATAAAATTGATCATAGTTTGAATTGGTAATTTTGATATTACTCAAGGTGATGATGATGTCTTATTGATTGCAATAAAGGTGGTTTATGCTTAATTGTGAATTGAATTGACGAAAAGTATCATGTTATTTGGATGTTAATAAGTTAGAGTTAAGGACTAGTTGAATTGTGATTGATTGACTTGGAGTCTAAGTAAAAGTTGACATGTAATTGAAAATGATTATTAGTCGTCACATGAGTTTGATATGTTAATGAACTGTGAATTTTATGTTTGAAATCGTTATGATAAATTTCTCAATGTTGACCCGTTAAAGGTAATTAGTGTCAAGTCTTGATTGGATGCATTTAGTTGCTAGACCTTGATTATGATGATAATCGTTGTTAATTGTATAAGTTGGTTTTGTTAAACACTTTAACATGTTACGGACGTAATAAAACAATTTTTGGATAATAGAACTTGTTTTGATCTGTTAGGTCGCAGGTATGACTAATTGGGTATAAAAGATGTTGCTATTTGTATTACCATGATTGTAATGAAATATGTGGGGTAGGCCTGAATTGTGTAGACCTCGACTTGTTTTGTCAAAACGTGCAACTTGACTTTGTAAAGTTTGTCATCCTTGTAATATGGCTAATTAAAATAGTTGATGATTGTTAGAAGTATTGTTAACTAAGGACTTTGATAGTGTCACGATGAATTGCTTGATTTTGACCAGCTCGTGCCTAGTATGCAAAAATTGATGTGACTTTATGTTATGAAAGTGTATTTTTTGAAATTAATTGAGTAAAACCGGAAATTTTGATTTGGAAATACTTAAAATTGAGGGTCGTTTAACGAGTTAAACTGTGCAAGATTGTAAATTTTGTAGAATAAAGAAGAAAACAAGTAGGTATTGGAGACTTGAGATAATTGTTGTGACCTTGTGTAAGGAATGTTTTGATCATATGCTTGTGGATCGTTTGTATGTCATGAGAAATTCTAACTCAACCATGAATGGTAGTTGCTATTTGATTATCGAGGTGTTTTTGAATTGGTGTATAGAGAAAATGAAATGAATTGATTGGATGTTTTAAGGTAAAAGTTGTAATTGCTAAGTACGATATGAGGTGTATGACAAATTGGATGTGATGTTTTGATTCAGCATGTATGTATGAAATTGATTTGGAATAGAGTTGTAAACTTGTTGTGATAAATACTTGCTATTTGACTATTGTTGTTGGATTCCGGGGACGGAATCCTCTTTAAGGAGGGTAGAGTTGTAACATCCTAAAACTGGCCTAGTTGTTTTAGGTATATTTTGATATTTGAAAATATCTATTTGACCATATGTGGAATAAATTGATTAAGTGTTAAATGAATTGTTTGACCTTTTGTCCTTTTGCGATATTTTAATCAAGGGATTAAAATATCTGTTTTCTGAAATGTTTAAATGAAAATGTGATTTTTATATCTTTGGATTCTCCTTTTAATATCGTCTCCAGAAATACTTTCGTTTTTAAAATTGGAGCCCGTTTGGTATTTTAAATAAATTAACTACGAAAGGGACTTTTGTATTGTATTTATTTAAAAGATGAAAAAAATCTCAAGTGGGCCCCACCCCCCTTTTTGGACGGTTTATTGATGGGGAAATGCCCATCTTTTTGTCATTCATCCATTTCTATCTCTCTCTCTCTCTCTCTACCGTCTCTCTCTCCCTCTCTCTAAACCACCACCATCTTCTTCAAGTTCTTGGTGTTTTTGGAAGATCTTGTTCTCGTTTCTTGGCCAATCTTTAATCCGAACACGTTTTTGGAAAGCTCTTGAGGTAAGCTTAAACCTATATGTGTTTATTTTCGATTCCATGATAGTTGATAAATTAGGGTTTATGTGTTCTTGAGTTTTGGTTGGTGATTATGGTGTTAGATGGTGTGTTAAGTGTTTACTCTAAGTTTGGCATGTTTTGTTGTTTGGGTACAAGTATTTTAGCATAAGGTACAACCTTTTTAGCATAATGTACACATGTGTGAGTGTGTGTGTGTGTGTGTTCGTGGGTGTGTGTGTGTGTTCGTGTGTGTGTGTGTGTGTATCAATTGTGTGGTTTTGGATTATGCTTCTAACTAGATTTAATATGGGTTTTAATGTTAATGTGGGTTAAATTAAGATGTAAGAAGTGTTAATCTTGTAGAGTTGGGTAACTAGTTATGACTTGCTAGTAAGTTTGTGATTTATGGAATTTATGTCTAGTTAGGATAAATGACATGTTGGATATGTTAGTTGTGATTATAATCAACTATTGTGTTAATTGATAAAACGACTAGTTGTGATAGTGTGAGTCAAAATTGTTAGTTTTGAATTATGTTGAGATTTGGTGAAATTGATGAAATGCTATCTAGTGTTTGGATGTTTTTGGTAAAATGATTAACTAGTAATTTGGAAGTAAAATACATGGATTGTTGGTGACTTGAATTTGATGAATTATTTAATTGGTTATGACTTGTTAGTTGTGATGAATGTGTGCTAAATGATTGAGCTTGGGTGGTGTTTGGATGGTTATTGGGAGATTTCATGAACTAGTGAAATTGGTGGTTAATAATGATCTAGGAGGGAGTTTCGATCTTGTTAAAATAACTAGTTAGTTATTAATTGTTAAATGGTATGATTATAGCAATTATAGTTGTGCTTGAAAGTGTTGAAGTAAAAATGTTGTTTTGACCCGTTTGGGTCATTTGGTAGTAAAATGACTTAAAATAACTGAGATTGTGAAAATGTAAGTATTTTGTTAGGATTATGTGATTAGTAACGTTATTGGTAACATTTGGTGAATTGCAAGTTGATGTTATGTTTACAATTGTAGGATGTATTATTCTTTAATAACCCGGTTTGACCCGTTTGAATGTAAGACTTGCAAATGACTAGTTGACTTGTTGTGTAAGTGTAAATGGTCATGACATGTTCGTATGATGGTTTAAATGTTTGGTTATCTAGTTAGTGCAAGTGTTAGTGTTAAATGTGTAGTTAACATTGTTTATGATTTGGTGGAAGTATACACTAATTCGGTATTCCTTTGGTGTACAGGAATCGGGATCGGGACTCAGAAACATTAGACCTCTGAGCTCGGCAAGTGGAAGGTTTTGGTGAGTGGATTTAACCTCAAACTTGTGTTTAGTTACAATTAGTTTGGTATATGCATGCTTGTTGAAAATGCAGGAAATGTACCAGCTTCAGGTAGTTCGCGACGCGAACTAGAGTTCGCGAAACGCGAACTCGAGACAGAGAATTTTGGTGTTGCCGTGAACTTCGCGACTGAGTTACCGAACGCGAACATGAGTTCGCGACGCGAACTTGAGTTCGCGATGGGAACTCAGTTGCAATGCTTTTGATGCAGTTTCGTTGTATCTTGCTTGCTAGTTTGGTACCTATTTGCTAGTGTTGAGTCAAATAGGTTATGTGCACAATGTGAAGTGACTTTGCTTGATTGGCAGCAACTACTCGGTAAGTGGGCAACCGGGTTCCGAGAAGTCCGTGCGCTGGGCAATGGGTGTCGACTAAAGGGTATCCGACCTTACCTGTATTTGTTGCATGGTCAAGGGGAGGGAGTTGCCCGGGTGTTGGTCACGAAACGCTATCGGTTACCGTGGTTTTGGCCGACCATGGTTTAAGGCTCCGGCAGGACCCCGATCTTCTTGGACAAACAGTGATACGTGATTATGTGGCTTTTAGATCGTAGAGATGTCTATGCTAGCTTGTTGGGCTTTACAGAATTTGTAGATTTTATTCATTCACTTAGCTTTGTGCTAATCCCTCTCTCGTTGAATCTTTTCAGGTTGATCGGTGCTTTGGACGGAATGAGTGACCAAGCTCAATTGATTATGTTTTGTAAATCGAGTCTTGTCGTTAGGTGACACCGTTTAAATATTAATGTTTTGGAGTTTATTGTGGGACCTTGTTTGTAAACTAAACTAAACTAAGATAAACTAAACTGACCTAAAGAATAACCTAATCGCCTCCGGGCATTTAAAAAAAAAAAAGCTTCCTAAATTTTGCGGTGTTACAATAATGGATTATGATATTTTGTTTTATGAAAAATAACATGTTTTTATTACTATTCCTTGTAATAGTATATTTGAAATTAATATGCATTATCCTAATTCAAACGATAGTTCTATATACAAATGTAGCACTTAAGAATCCAAATTGGTTTGGATTCCACTTACCTAGAACATTGTCATCTTTTCCACATTAACACGAAACACATTTTGATACTTCAACTCGACGGGCTTCTTAAATGATTATGAATCATTTAAATGCCTCTCTTTTATATTATGGAAAGATAACAAGAAAGCTTTTCTCCCATGTTGGCGAAAGAGCTGAAAATCTACTTCGACTCATACATACTGATGTATGTGGCCCTTTTAGAACGAAGACTAGGGAAGGTGCCACCTACTTTCACTGATGATATCATTAGATGTGGTTATGTTTACTTGATTAATCATCAACATGGAAGCTTTAATGATATCAGTCGCTATGGTTATGTTTACTTGATTAAACATAAACATGAAATCTTTGAATCGTTCAAAGCTTTCTAGAGTAAAAGTAGAAAATCAACTCGGCAAGACAACAGAGGCTTTCAGTCCTAATTGAGGATGAAAGTACATGAGTCAAGAGTTTCTGGATCATCCCACATATCGTGAGATTGTCTCACAATTCACTCCTCCATACACTCTACAAGATAATGGTGCGTCTGGAAGGAGATATCGGACCCTGTATGACATGGTTCGGTCTATGATGAGTCCTACTACTCTTACACTATCCTTTTGAGGGCATGCACTGTAGTCTGCTGCTCGAATACTTAATACGGTTCCGACCAAAAGGTTAAAAAGACACCATACGAGATATGGCGTGGGAAAGTCCCTAATTTGTCTTACTTGAAGATCTGGGGTTGTGAGGATCTCGTGGAACGAGACATGCCGAACAAACTTGAGCCCATATCTATCAAGTATATATTCGTTACTATTTTACTTCCCAACTGAGAACAAATTGTTGTTACTCGGTATGCTGAGTTTCTTGAGAACAATCTCATTTCACAAAGCAAGTGGGAACACTATAGACTTTGACAAGATTCAAAGTGAAGATACACAACCTTCTGGTAACACTAGCAAATATCATTCTGAGGCTGGACATATAGATGTTGGACCACAGGATGATGTTGTTCCCATTCGTAGGTCCGCAAGGACACCTCATGCACCTGAACGATATAGATTTATGTCGATGCCGAGGAGTAAAGTTTTGAGGATCATAATGAACCCCCTAACTATCAAGTTGCATTATCGAATTTTGAATTCGAAAAATGACTTGAAACTATGAATGCGAAAATGAAATTCATGAGAGACAATCAAGTTTTGAACTTAGTTAATCCTTTTCAAAACAGTAAGACTGTTGACATGGATGAAAATATACACACCTATAAAGCTCTTCTAGTAACAAAAGGTTACACTCAATCCTACTGGATTGACAATGATGAAACCTTCTCGCCTGTTACTAAAGACATTAGGATTCTTATAGTCAAAGTAGTGTACTATGACTATGAGATTTGGTTAATGATGAAATCAAAACGTTTGTTTCACCTAAAACCCAAACTGAGCATGTGTATATATGAAAGCTAGTGGGAGCATTGTCGTTTCTCAAAGTCATACATGTTGAGGACATGCCACTCATGTGAAACAATATACCAATGCTACAAGATGAAAATGCGGGCTTGGAAAATGTTTTGACATGAAGGATTGTAGGGATACGACATACATACTTGGAGTAAAGATCTATAATGATAGATCAAAGCGGTTAATTGGTTGAAGTCAAAGTGCTTACATTGACAAAATTCTAAACGGTTTAGAATGGTACTCCCAAACGAGGAAGTCCTCGTATGCCACACAATGTAAACTTGAGTGAGACTCAAGGACCTTCCACACCTGATGTGGTGAAGCGAATGAATGTAATCCCCTATGAATCGGCTATTCCATTCATCATGTACGCTGTAAGGAGCACTAGGCCAAATGTAACGTCCTTAGGGGACCTTACTAGAAAATACCAATAGAATCCACGAGAGAGTCACTGGATTGCTATTTAGAACACATTGAAGTATTTTTGAAATACTAGATATATGTTCCTTGGTTATGGTGGAGATACCAAACTGAAACTAAGTATACTTGCTATACTTATGCCGGTTTTGTAATAGGCCGTGATGACGCTAGATCCTATTTACGAAGGTTCACTACATTCGAATGATTTATCGAGATATGTGAAATTTGTACTCTAAAAGTTCAAACAGATAACTAACTAGCTGATGCTTTTATCGAACTCAATGTCTTGTACCAAACATATTAAATATGAATGGAACATTGGACTTCGACAAGCTAGTAGTTTCATGTAAATCTGTTTTAGTATTTGGATAATGGAACGTTGAGCAGTTTATATTGGAATAAATTGATATATTTGATATGATCGTTTTTATATGAATATCTACTGTGTTCTATATTTGCATTTTATATCCTTGAATATTTACTGCGTTTTATATTCTAAATTGTCCATTGTCATATTAATAATATGGGAATATTATTAAGACAAATCTGAGGGCATTGATGACATCATCTTAGTATGACTAAGGATGATGAAATCAAACTCACATGTTGTTCATTGTGATGCACAATTGGACTGACCCAACCTATGAGAAATCACTTCCTGGATTTATGTCACAAGTGAATCTCACAAAGGCTTTGTCGCTTATCCTCTGACTTGAGATGCAAGTTGGTTTGTGTATGTGGAGTGTCAAACTTTGATGTGGTTAAACGCCGACCTGAATAAGGCTGCTATAACAACCAACTTCAGGTTTTTTTTAAGCATATATCAAACACGTGTAGTCAATAAAGAATTTGTTCCTCCACATGTTTGGATTAGATACTACTGGGCCCCTCGATGATTTGAATAGATGTTTGTACGGCCGTACCCAAAGGTAATCAAGATGAATCTTGATTGGTTTGGTAATCTACTTCAATGTATAAATCGAGAAACAGAATCGTTGAAGTTTTAGATTGACATTAATCCTTGTCTAAAATTCAACATAGTATCAGTAACAAAAGGATAACTGATTGAAAATCTTTGAACCTGGACTTTTCTGAAACTCACTCATGTACTTCTAGGGGCATTGGCGGGTTGCTAGACTCTAACCTTTGCTTGTATAACTACCTGATGTTATGACGTGCGCAAGTGGAAGCTGTTGGAATATGCTTCACGTTCATGACATATAGTTATATGGCTAGACGTATGTGAGTCTAAAGGGTCACACACTTATACACCAAACAGTCAAACACCATTTAATATATATAATATAATTAGGGTAATTATATTATTTATATAAACAATAATTACTTGGCTAGTTATGTTTTAATTAATTGTTAAGTTAAAACATATTAGTGAGTAATCATAAAGAATCAAAAGGACAAGGCATAACTTATATTATGGATATATACTTAAACTAGTTTCATAGCCCGCCCAACTGGGCGGGCATGCTTCAAAAGATATATTATAGAAAAAATACCAAAAATATTAATAATTTTAAAAATGACATAAGAATCGATAGCTGTAATGATAAGTTTGTTCAGAATTTGATACATGAACAAATGTTACATAATATTTATAGACGAAATAAGACTTATTTGTAAACAACATTTGTTGTTGAATTTGTGTAATTGCCATCTCTGTCACAACAAATGACCTTGAATCCGTTCTTGTTCTTAAAACGTGATGCAACTACATAAAGTTGGTCATGTGAGAATAATCATAATTTTATGTGTTGTGACAAATCACGGGTGGCACATAAAAACTTATATAATAATTCATGAACTTACAAATTTCAAGTTAAATGAGAATTCCATGACAGTTTTTCATCATTTTAATGTTCTTAAAACGTGATGTAAAGCTTCAATTAATGTTCCGTTTTTTCAATACTCGTAAACAAAAATCCGATGTCCATATTCAAGACAGCAACGCTAAAGTCCAACTATATTTTCATTTTGAAGTTTAAACACCAATATCTAAGTGAATCACTCGTATAACACCTGAGTGTAAGCATCTACAACCAACTTATAATTTTATCTGCTTAAAAGCATCATCCGCTCTTGATTTGGCTTATGCAGCTTTTTCCTTTGCTTCTAGACTTCTAGTGGCACCTGAAAAAAATGGGAAAACTTTAATTTCAATTTTAATATATGAACATCACTTGGCAACTTAATATGTATTCTATTTCTTTCTCGTTCTCGAAAATAAAGTTGACCTTGAAACAATTTTAATAAACCTCATTTCATGTTTTCCTAACTTTAAAAGCAACTGTTAGATTTTTTATGATTATTCATATATTACATGGATTTATTATAAAAAAAGAACACAAATGAATGTTCCTTTGACTATAAATGGCACCAAAACATACAACATGTAGTACTCCCTCCGTCCCATAAAAAATTTCTCATTTGTCTCTAAATTTTTGTCCCACAAAAAACTTCTCATTTCCTTTGATGGGCTCCATACAATAAAAAACTATTATTACAAAAGACCCCACTACTAATATCCACTAACTATCTTTCTCTCTCGAACCCAACCTTATATTTTAATCAAAAGTAATATCAATAACCCCACCACTAACTATCACCTAAAAACTTGTGCAAAAGGCAAATGAGAAGTTTTTTGTGGAACGGAGGGAGTAATTATCTATTTTCAAACTATAACTTTTTGTGCGCAATATACATATAACACTGGTAATTTACTAAAATAGTCCCAACATAATTTAAAGCAATAAAAACAATACAGAATTGTTTGCTTTATGAATAAGTAAATTCTTTATTAATCAACATACCATGAACATCTTCATCAGTCAAAGCATCAAGATCAGGAGCCAATGTTAAAACTATAGTTACTTTATCCTTCCAATGCTTATTTATGATGTAAGGTGCAATTTCTAAATACTTGTTTTTAAAGCTGGTGGATTTTAAAGTTAAAAAGGAGTACACAAATACAGTTTCATCAACTTTTTTTTTGTTATAAACTATATTTTAAATATAATTACTAAAATTTTTTTTGCACAAAATAGCAATGAACTTTGTAATTATAGATAAAATATGACTTTGCATCTCATGTTTATTATGGCCCGTGATTGCAATACCTGCAAGATTATGACCATTTTCATTAAACTGAGTAAGGCCATTATAAGCATTTGTAAAAACTTCAGTTGACTTTTGACCCGGTCCCATCAAATGGGTCAAAATGCAGCTTCTATACGAAAGGTAATATAGATAAATTATTAATCTTAAGAGAAAAAAGTCACAGCAGGAATTAAAAAATAGCCTATTCAGTACATGCTTAAGGTATAAAAAATAAATCAATTTCATAACTTGATAACCTAGCAAAGCAGTAACAATACAACAGAATGTAAATTTTCTTTTAAAAACAGTAACAATACAACATACCAGGACCATATCGAGCAAGATCGCAACAGAATGTGCTCGTTAGAGGCTAACGCAATCAGGTCCGAACCTTTGATGGTTTCTTCCGAAATTTGTTACACCAAATAAAAAACAAAAACCATGCCCAAGAATTTATGCAAGTTCTACAACAGATATATAAAGTAAGAATAAATATTTTAACATAAGAGTCGATTCTCATCGGGAGTTTGCTCACTTTTCTTCAAGCAACCCAATTGAGTTATTGTCCAATGGTAAAAATATTCCATCTTCTTGAACAAATGTAATGGTTTCGAGTAGCAATTCCATAAGCAACCGGTAGTTATTCACTTGATTTAATGTAATTAATAAAAAATATAATCAGAAACACAATCAAAATTGGGGATTATTCCAAAACGAAAAAAAAAATCCCAAAAATCATGCGACGTGGTCTTCTTCAAAAGTATGAATCAAAACCTAGAGACAATTGAAAACAGAAGTTCAAATAACCATTGTTAATGAAGGATATATGGTTGCGATAGCAGATGGGATATAGAAGTAAATGATACACAAACACAAATACAGATCCGACTATGATAAAGGAAAATAAACCTGGGATTGAAATTGTGGACACCGTGGTCGAATAGTCCATTTGCAAAGATAATACGGCTGAAATAATGTCAAGGAAGAACAACTTTTTAGGGTTAAAGATAAGAACAACAGCTAGATTTGCCATTATTCAATCTAATAAAAAGTTTGAATTTTACAGGCTGTTCGGTGAAAGCTGGAAGATTTGCTTACCGAAAAATCAGCAATGAGGTGAAGAAGTTATGAAATTTGGTGTGAATGAGGTGATCCAATACCTGAATTACAGGTGGCATTTAGCACCAATCAAATTGCTCGGAAGTGCCAAGGTGTCGAAAGCTCTTCAAAATTAGGGGCCATATATAGGGTAAGATTAGAGAGCAAGAAATAAAACCCTAACTCCCCTTCATCCCTAACGCTCGGCCGCAAAAAAAAAGTTACAAGAAAAGGGTTGCTTTGGGTTTTTTGGTGTATAGACGCACAAAACAAAAAAACCAAAAGGACTTCCTCCTTTTTTGCTTTTTATTGTTCCTGACGTGAACAACTACTCTGACATTCTCACTTTTGATTCTTGATCAAGGGACTAGCATCCTAATTAGTGTTCTTGTTATGGTGTAGTGTGGATACCATTAGAGGAATTCTACATTGAATTCTTAGAGTTCTTCTTCCTCATTCATTTGTCGGTCAAAATGTAAAAAATAACTTCCGGTGCTGCAACAGTTTTTCAATTTTGACGGATAGGTTATGTTGGTGAGGGCAAAATTATCATTGTATAATGTTTTCCTTATAGGTAGTAATTTGATCCGTGAGCAAATCACCTCCCCATCAAAACCAATTAAAATATATTAAAACCAATAAATTATATTAAAGGCAACAATCTCAATATTAAAATATATGATGAAAATTGTATAACGTGAAGATAAACTTAAAAGATGTTTACCCAAGCGACCAAGCTGAACAATACCTGAACCATTAAATTCCTACAAATATATTTGAAGTCGTCTATATAGAATATAAAGATTAATCCGTATAACCATTTAGTATAAATATAGAACACTAAACTTTATTCTTACAAAAGCTTAGCCGGTCTAAAGAAAGAAGAAAGTAAACCTTGTAGAAAGAAATTATTTATTTTGACAGTATTATCAACTTTTTAAGATCAAGATGTTTAATTATTATTCTTAGGGAGTCAGGGTATCAATGTTTTGAAGTAGGCCAATGGACAGTCTAAGAACCAGACCGAACTGACTAGGACCGAGAACCGAAAAAATGGTTTTTGCCGGACCGATGACTGAACCGACGATGCTCGGAACCGAATCGAACCGGACTGAGAACCGGCGAAACCGAACCGAACCGAGGTAATTTCTTCGACTTTTTTCGGTTTTTCTCGGTTTTGGACCGAACCGGTTGGAACCGAACCGATTGGAACTAAGAACCAATTTTTCATAAAAATTAGAACCGAGAACCGAACCGATGTAGCTCGGTTCGGTCCGGTCCAGTCGGTTCTCGGTCCAATTTGCACAGGCATATTTTGAAGTATGAATTTGCAGTTTAATCCTACGTTTATAAGTTGATTTATATGGTTATTCGTTCATGTGTGTTTGTGCTTCTAACATCTTGACAGAAAGAACAAGCTACATTCATATATGTTCGGTTATATTTACATCCGGCTTAAATTACAATACCACAAAAACAAAAATCATTATGGGAGAATTATTAAAAAAGAAAATAATAATGAAAACCCAAATGATTGTGATTAAGATGTATACACATGAATTAAAAGTTTGTACATCAATCAATAAGTATTTTTTATTTTAAATATCATTTATCTGAGGATAAAAATAAAATTTATAATGCATATAATAATTTTTTAAAAACAACACTAAGATATGTACTAGACATAGTGATTCGAAGTAACAAAAAAACATTGCTGAAATTGAAAAAATGAATCATCGTACACCCGACTTTGTTAAGAAATACTTACTTGGCCTATATCAAAATTTTCGCGGCAAAAATTGCATATTATTGCTAGATTGGCGGTCATTTTGATACAAATTTGAGAAACGTGTTTGAATCGGTGCATGGGCATAGGCCAAAAATCGGTGCATGGGCATAGGCCAAAAAGTAAGCATTTTGAAGAGGTCTTTATTTGTCCGGTTCTTTAGCATTATTAGTTTGAATAAGTCTTAATATTCCTAGTCTTCTGTTTAGAATATTTTGTCAGTGATTTTAGGATTTCCGTTTGTTTTCGTTTGTTTCCGTTTGATGTCCTGGTTATATAAAGCCATCGTAGCTATTGATAATAAACACAGTTTTGGGGTTTTCCAATTACTCTCTATATTTACTCAATAAAGTGGTATCAGAGCTAGGTCAAAATCGAGCACATCAAACAAACTCGAGCGATAGTGAGAAGAGAGTAATCATGAGCGATGTGTGAGGAAAAATTCTCTGCCAAAATTCCCCAATTCGATGGTGCACACTACGATCATTGGAGTGAATTAATGGAGAACTTGTTACGAGCAAAGGGTCTCTGGAATATGATCGATGAGGGCTTTGAAGAGCTAACGACTCGGGCATTGGCAGCCCTAACCGACGCACAGAGAAACCAAATTGAAGAAAGGCGCCAGAAGGATCACAAGGTAAAACACTATCTCTTTCGAGCAATCGACATAATCATGTTTGAACAAATTCTGGATCGAAGAAATTCCAAAATTGTTTGGGACTCGTTGAAAACCAAGTATGGTGGAAACGAAGGTGTGAAGAAGGTAATGTTAAACGCCCTCAGACGTGATTTTGAAGTGCTGCAGATGAAAAAAGGAGAAAGTATCACCGAATACTTTGGCAAAGTTATGAGCATAGCCAACAAGATGAGAAGCAATGGTGAAAACTTGAGGGATTACAAAATTGTGGAAAAGATCCTGCGCACTCTGACTGAAAAGTTCAATTATATTGTCGTCTCAATTGAAGAGTCGAAAGATACGAATACAAGGACAGTGGATGACCTCCAAAGTTCTCTTTTGATCCATGAGCAGAAATTCAAAAGAGCAATGCAAGAAGATGATGGTCAAGCTCTAAAAGCTGAAACAAGTAGGTACCGAGGCAGAGATCGTGGTGGATTCAGAGGTGGACGAGGTCGTGGTCGAGGAAGACAGAAACTTTCTCAAAAGCCCACATAGAATGCCACAAATGCCACAACCTTGGACATTTCCAATGGGAATGTCCAACATGGGGAAACGAAGCAAACTATGCGGGATTAGAAGAAGAAGTAGAAGGTGAAGAAGAGTTACTGTTAATGGCTCAAGTAGATGAGGAACTTCTTCACAATGCTCAGACAGAAAAAGAAAAGCTTCCAACACCTAAGTCACGAAACAACATGTGGTTTCTTGACTCAGGATGCTCGAACCATATGTGTGGAGACAAAGACATGTTTGAGAAAATAGAAGAATGCAGCAAAGGGTTTATCAAATGTGGTAACAACTCTAAGATGAAAGTAACTGGCAAAGGAAGCATGAAATTAAATTTTAATGGTGTGGTTTTTAGTGTGCAAGATGTGTATCTTATCCCAGACTTAAGACACAATCTCTTAAGTATTGGACAAATACAAGAAAAAAGGAGCCAGTTTCATCATCAGTAATGGAGTTTGCAGCATTTACGACCCAAAAAGAGGAGAAATAGCTCGGTCAAAGATGAATGAAAATCGAATGTTCAGCTTGATGAATGATCAGTCAAGTCCACCAACCCAAAATAGTAAAGAATGTCTACACACAAGCTCAGACCTCACACACATGTGGCATCAAAGGTACGGGCACCTAGGCTACAAAGGTTTAAAACTGTTGCAAACAAAGAACATGGTACACGGGCTGCCACACCTAGAAAATTCTGATATCACATATGTTGATTGCTTATCTGGAAAACAAAATAGAAGTGACATTCCAAAACGAAGTTAGTGAAGAGCAAGTGGCATTTTAGAACTCATGCACGCAGACATATGTGGTCCTATTGAACCAGCCTCCAATACTGAAAAAAGGTACCTCCTATGCTTCATTGATGATTTTAGTAGAAAAGGGTGGGTTTATCTACTGAGTAAAAAGGCAGAAGCACTAGAATGCTTCAAACTTCTGAAAACATATGTGGAAAAAGAAACAGGTCAATTCATTAAATGCCTACAAACCGACATGAGAGGAGAATTCAACTCCTCTGAATTTAAGACATTTTGTGAAAAAGAGGGAATAAAAAGGCAACTAACGAATGCCTACACACCGCATCAGAACGGTGTAGTAGAACGGAAAAACAGAAACGTAATGAACATGGTCAGATGTGTGTTGATTGCAAAAGGAGTTCCAAAAACCTTCTAGGCAGAAGCGGTAATATGGACCTTCTATGTACTGAATCGGAGCCCAACAAGGGCAGTAAAAGACATCACTCCACAAGAAGCATGGAGTGGAATTAAACCCTCAGTCGCTCACTTCAAAATCTGGGGATGCATAGGTCATGTACACATTCCAGAAAACAAAAGAAGTAAGCTTGATAACAAAAGTTTTCCATGTGTTTTTTTAGGTGTCAGCGACGAATCAAAGGGTTACCGGGTGTTTGACCCAATCTCAAAGAAAATCGTGACAAGCAAAGATGTAATTTTTGAAGAAGACAAAAGTTGGGATTCGGACAACATTTTCAAAGAACACATTCAAGCAGAGCTAACATGGGGTGAAAACGTTTCTGATGATGAAACTGATGAAGAAGAAGACCGAAACCCACCCTAAAACAACACACAAAATAATGAAACTCAACCCGGTACAAGTAATACAGCAACCGATACAAGTAATACAGCAGCAGGAAGACCAAGAAGGCCCCCAACATGGCTGAGAGATTATGAAAGTGGGGAAGGGCTAAGTGATCAAGAAGATGCTGCATATATAACACGCATGGAATTAGAAGAAGACGCAGAAAATTTCATGTGTTTTGAAGACATAACATTCATGGCAACAAGAGATTCTGATGATCCACTTTACTTTGAAGATGCAGTTCAAGAAGAAAAGTGGAAAGAAGCCATGAACATATAAATAAGCTCGATCGAAAAAAATAACACATGGAGCTTAACTCACTTACCAAAAGAAGCAAAGAAAGTTGGTGTCAAGTGGTTATATAAAACGAAACGTGATGAACATGGGGAAGTGATTAAACATAAAGCCCGCCTTGTGGCCAAGGGGTACTTGCAAAAAGAAGGAGTTGACTACACTGAAGTCTATGCACCAGTAGCAAGACTTGATACGGTTCGTACCATCATAGCCGTGGCAGCTAGTAGAAAATGGAATGTATACCAACTTGATGTAAAGTCAGCATTTCTTCATGGTACACTGAATGAGGACGTGTACATTGAGAAACCAAAGGGCTATGAGAAGAAAGGAAAAGAACAAATGGTGTACAAACTCCACAAAGCACTGTATGGACTGAAACAAGCCCCAAAAGCTTGGTTCAGTCGCATAGAGGGCTACTTTGTGAAAGAAGGGTTTGAAAAATATGTCACTGAACAAACACTTTTCATCAAAAAAAGTGGTGATGGTCACCTAATCATTGTAAGTGTTTATGTTGATGATTTGTTGTTTACATGTAATAACACTCAGCTGTTACTAAACTTCAAGAACTCAATGATGAGAGTTTGAAATGACGGATCTGGGGAAAATAAGTTATTTCCTTGGAATCGAGGTGACCCAAAAAGAAGAAGGTTTCTTTATTTGTCAAAGAAAGTACGCAATCAAAGTGCTCAAAAGATTTGGTATGTTCGATAGCAAAGAAGTAAGCACACCAATTGTTCCATGTTCAAGGTTGACTAAAGATGATCATGGGAAGGCAGTTGATGAAACTTGGTACAAACAACTTGTAGGAAGTTTATTCTATTTAACTTCTACAAGGCCTGACTTGACATATGTAACAAGTTTGTTGAGTCGATACATGAGCAGACCAACAGAAATACATCTCCAAGCAGCAAAAAGGGCCCTTAGATACCTTAAAGGGTCAGTAAACTATGGTATATACTCTACAAATTATCTGCAGCAAACAATCTATGTAACTTTATAGGGTACACCGACAACGATCATGCAGGAGACGAGGATGATAGCAAAAGCACAAGCGGTTATGTGTTTATGCTTAGTTCAGGTGCTGTCTCATGGAGCTCAAAGAAACAACCAATTGTAACTTTGTCCTCTACCGAAGCGGAGTATGTAGCAGCAGTATCGGGAGCATGTCAGGAAATATGGTTAAAGGGAATTCTGGAACATCTTGGTGTTATCGAAGGTCAAAGTGTTAGTATCACGTGTGACAATACTTCAGCCATAAAGTTGTCACGAAATCCAGTCTTCCATGGAAGAAGTAGGCACATACGAGTACGTTACCATTACCTCAGAGATCAAGTGAAGGAAGGTATAATAGAGTTGTTGTATTGTCAAAGTGAAAAACAAATTGCAGACATAATGACTAAACCAATCAAAGCAGAGGCGTTTGCAAACTTCAGGAAAATGATGGGATTGCACGAATATAACAACATAAGCTGATCAAGTCTCACTGTGTTCAGCTTAGGGAAGGGTATGAAGAGGTCTTTATTTGTCTGGTTCTTTAGCATTATTAGTTTGAATAAGTCACTTCTGTTTAGAATATTTTGTCAGTGATTTTAGGATTTCCGTTTGTTTCCGTTTGATGTTCTGGCTATATAAAGCCATCGTAGCTATTGATAATAAACACAGTTTTGGGTTTTTCCAATTACTCTCTATATTTACTCAATACATTTTTCGACAAAATTAGGTTTTTCAATTTTGGCATTTTAGATTCATGTTTTCTTATCATTTCGAACTAAGTCTCACAACTAAGGTTGCCATACGGTCACACCCACATTAAAATTCCGATTCAAATGTAAAAAGGTCTGACAAGCAACCTTCGTAATTATAACCACACATGAAATAGAGGTTCTCAAACCAGGTTTTAAAAAAACAAGCCGGTTTCAAAACCGTATTCATCTGGTCAAATTTGGTCAAAACCGGATAGGATTGGAACCGGATTCGGATTAAAAACTTAGAGACCAAATTAGATCGGATTGAAACCAGATTGGATCTGTTTTTTTGTACATTATATACCCGAATCACTTTTAAATACCCAAATCCCGTATAAATCTGATTTTCAAACCGGTTTTTCGTAATCCGATTTACAAACTGATTTGCCCTACGGATACTCATCGATCCCAATCCCGCAGATCCAAATCGCTATATAATCCCATGGGTTTCAATCCAATTCCATTCTTGTTCCGATTCGGATTTGAAACGAATTCCGGATCACGAACTGCTTTTTCCCCACTAGTTACATGAGACAGGAGATACCCATTATGGACTTTGATTTGCTAAGCCCATTACTAATTACAAAGCCCAAATTATAAAAAACCCATTTTAGACCATATAGACCTTGACCCCAAAATATTATACCAACCGAATGACCGATAACATCATCAATCCCTCCTCCTCAACCCTCAAACTTCAACAATGTCTTGTGCGGCAAAACCCATTTCCAATCCCCTATCTTTAATTTCATCATCACCGGCAATCTTCGCCGGAAAACCACTTCAGCACGTCTCTCTACCATTGAAACCCATTGATTTCCACTTATCTGTTTCGTTTACATCCTTCTCACTCCGCAGAAAACCCAACTCATCGCGTTTTGTGACATTCGTTGCTGAAGAAGACAACACATTGGTTCTCGAAGAAGATGAAGAATTGAGTTGGGGAAATGAAACTCCGGAACCGGTAGCGGACGTCGGTGTCTCCGATTGGACTGAGGAGGACGGAGAGGTTTCTGAAGATGCGAAAATTTTTGTCGGCAATTTGCCGTATGATGTTGATAGTGAGCAATTGGCTCAGCTTTTTCAGCAAGCTGGCGTTGTTGAGATTTCTGAGGTAATTTAATTTATTGTTTTCTATTTAATATAAAGTACGGATTTTGATTGGTAATTAGGGTTTTATTTGCTGAATTAGGTTATCTACAATAGAGATACTGATCAAAGTAGGGGTTTTGGGTTTGTGACTATGAGTACTGTTGCAGAAGCAGATAAAGCTGTTGAAATGTTCTACCGTTATGTAAGTTTTTGCAAGAATACTTTTTATATATATGCTATAATTATTAATAATTAATAATAAAAACAATTTCAATTAAATCATGTAATATTATTACATTTGTAACAGGAATTAGGAGGACGATTCTTAACGGTAAACAAGGCTGCACCAAGAGGATCGAGGCCCGAACGTGTAGAACGAACACCTCAAGAATCGGGCCCATCTTACCGGGTTTATGTTGGGAATTTGCCATGGGATGTTGATGATGTTCGTCTTGAACAACTTTTTAGTGAACATGGAAAAGTTGTGAATGCACGTGTTGTTTATGACAGAGAAAGTGGTAGGTCACGTGGTTTTGGGTTTGTTACTATGTCATCCCGAAGTGAAGTTAGTGATGCTATTGAAAATCTTGATGGACAGGTAATTTTGTTATATATATATATATTTTTTTTGTTGGGATTTAATGGAGATTTGGAGGTGAGAAAATGGGCGGGTCGAATGGTTGGTTTATGGGTCAAAAATCAAAACGGGGGTTTTTGGTATGGGTGTAAAACAGTAAAAGAGTTCGAGTTGGGTTGGGTTGACCTAAAACACTTTTTGTCTTGACTTTTTATTTTAAATGATTAGCATGTTAAATATGATTGCAAAATGATTTAAGAGGTTTATGCATTAAAGTAACCTCTTTGACCCGATAGAGATAAAATATGAATTTTTTTGTAAGTTTTTATTATTTATATTTTTATGTGTTTGACCTGTTATATAAAACCTTTTATCTTAACCTTGTTGACGCGTTTGACCCGTTGAGATAAAAGATTACTCTAATCAACCCGTCCATAAGTAAATGGGTCAAAAATTAAAGATTACACCATTCTCTAACTTTTAAAGATTATAACCATTTGCATGCTATATATATGACAGAGCATGGGCGGTAGGGCCATCAGAGTAAACGTGGCAGAGGAAAAACCAAGGCGTTTCTGATCTGATTTTTGAGTGAAAATTAGCTGCATGGTCTCTTGGTTTATTTGTTCTGAAAATGGTATTTATATTTGTGTAATTTTAAAGTTTTTATGTAGGAATATATTTCGTTTCATAAGTTATTATTGAGTTGATGTGTTTGCAACAGTTTTAATGTGACAAAAGTATCATTTCTATAAGAGAGAACTTTCGAAATAAGAAAAAAATAAAATAAAACCCTTATTTCAATTACTTCGATATGTTAATTAACAGGGAAAAAAGATTTAAAAAAATGTGAAGTTACATGTTTTTACGATTAGCCTATTTTTACAGAGCAATTTTTATCCATGCAGAGTAATTTTATATCAAATGACAATTATGTCCTTAGTTATAGGGGTGAAATGAAAAATATGATAAAATGAAAGTAAGGACATAATTGTCTATTAGTATGAAATTGTTCTGCATGGATAAAAATTACTGCTCCCTTGTGATACTGATAGTTAAGTAACAAAAATCCCAATAATTATGGGTAATTGATCGTAAAGCTAAAAATGTAAGGAGGAAGAAAATATTAATAATTCAATATTTAATTTTACATAATAAAAAATTCACATCTGTATGAGTGGAAGAAAATTCTATCCATATTTTCTTTTAAGGAAAAATTGCATAAATGATTAAATGGTACCTTTAGTTTATTTAAAGGTATCTATTTTTATTTTAATCACTAAAGACTAGCTAATCTAAAAAAAATACAAACTTGTAAAACTGGTAGTCGATAATCCTAACTATTAATTTTAATTTTGTTTCACAACACGAATAAACTTAGGGACAATACACCATGAATCGTTGGTTCCGTTCTTCTCTTCATGTTCGTTTATTTAATATTGTCAATGATTTTGTTATTGTTATGGTTTTATATAACCAACTTAATTTCCAAATACTTCATCCGTTTCAAAATAAGTGATACACTTTCCATTTTGGAGTGTTTCAAAATAAGAGAGAAACTTTGAAACTTTCCTTATTTGGTAAAATATAGTGGGACCCATACCCACTAACTATCTACTTTAATAAAATAAAATTACTCATTTGCCCTTACTTTTACTTTTAAACATCATTAAACTCACTTTAATCATAATATGTGGAACCCCTCACTAACTAACTATCTAATTTAATCTAAAAGGAAAGAAAGCAGCCGAACAAACATGTCTATAAATTCGGATGGAACATAATTGAAATACTCTTAACAAAATTGCTCTTTTACTTCTTTTTTTCTTTGTGAGTTCGATTTGTGTTAATTAAGACGATTGTAAATTGTACGCACATTCTAACTTTTAATCATGCATTAAACTGAAAAACATTAGAGACACCGAATCAATTAGTATTTATCAAGATACACGATCATAACATGTTTGTTTTCTAATAATCAACCCAGAATCAAAAAACTCTTCTGATTTAAATATCTTTTTTGATAGATTCATAAATAAGACTTGATGCTCATGTAAAAGCTCTAAAACTCCCCCATCATTCAGCCGAATTTTCGTGCAGGATTACATACTCTCGGCTGCAAAACAATAATATAAAAAATTAAAAAAATATATGGACTCAAATCTCAAATAATTATACATGAAGAATAACTATTACCAAATTTAATAGTTTGACAGCATACCTGCTATTACCAAATTTAATAGTGTCTTTTTCCATAAGTTCATAATATCGTTCAGCCTCAATACGATTATCCTGCAATTACAAAATGTCACATTAAACCACATATACTAACTACTAAGTAGAACCAACGTTTCATATTATATCATAAAATAATATTAATATTATCATTAAGCTATGTGTACTTTACTTACGTTTATGAAAGTCCCATTTGTGCTTCCAAGATCCATTATGTAAGGCCTATAAATCATGACAATAAATAAATATAATTAAACAAAAACCATTTCCTGATAAATAAACATAATTAAACAAAAACATTTCTGACCCGACCCGACCCGACAGAGAATAAAGGGTTAATATTGTTACCTTACTTCCTTTGCTAGCATGCCATCCTGTTGCTCCTTCTCAACTTGCCTGAAAATAAAACAGAAATAAAAAGAGAATAAAGTTATTTTAACGGGAGTTATATTTAGGTGAATTAAGAAAATTATTAATTAATTATAATTTATTATACCGGTACTGAAGTACAGCATGCTGTTTGCTGCATGATGGATGATCTGTTGGTATGTCTGCTACTCTTCTTTCTCTCCCAAAAAGATAGCATGTTTGTCGATGCACATATAATGGCTCTGTTTTTTTGTTTTTTAAACAAATAAAATATTAGTCAAATAAGTATTTAAATGAATTACATAAAGATAGCAAATTGGGTCGATTTAGGGTTTTGTAGCGCGAATGGAATCAGGATTGGGTCAGGTTGACCCGCAATCACTTTTTGCCACTTTTTAAATTTTATATTGTAAAAAAAGTGTTAAACTTTATATTTAGAATTTATATTGTAAATAGTACCCAAAAACACCTATTTCTTCCATTTTAATATACAACTAATGCATTAAAATTGATTTCTACTGGCTTTCAACTGAATTGAACTGTTCCCTATTTATTTGACCCGTTTGAGATTAAAATAACCGAAATGGACCCGGCCCATACATAAGTAAACGGGTTGAAAACGTAAAGTGTACCATACCATTAAGCACTTCACCGCCCTTGAAAACATAAAGTCTCCATCTTATATTTGGTTTTCTTGCATCAGGTGGCTCAGTGAACAACAGTGTGACACCTGGCATAATAAAATATATCCATTAAACATACACTAAAATAATGATTATATTTATTTTGTTCCATAAATAATATGTAAATAAAGAAATCACCTTTAACTCGGTTGGTTTCAGCAGCAAGCTTTCCAGACAGCTCAAATGAAGGCTTTTGCTGCAATTCATGTTAACAGTATAAAGAAGAAATCAAATTTCCTAATTTAACTGCCATATTTTCACCCAAGGAAATAAAATTAAAAATTAAAAAATAATAATACTTCGTAACAAATTTACCTTTTCTTTGGTTTCAAGAGCCTCTGCAGCTGCTTTCATCCGTGCAACTGAATCATCATCATCACCATTATTCCGATGATCACCCTCTCTTGAATTATATCCCTGGCAATAAAAATAAAATAAAAAATTAATTACTTTATTTGCATATTATTTATGGAAAAGAGAACAATTTCTTAGGATTCACACCAAACTTTTCAAAATTGATTGAGTTTTGTATACACTCCTTTTTTTGAATTAAATTAAATACATGCATTTTATACTAAAAATGTTTTACTTTATTTAAAATTAATTAAGTTAAAAAAATTATTTGTAAAACATAATAATAACTCTATTAATTACGAACAATTATTTAAAATAATTAATATCACCTCATCACGTTGTGGCGAACGAGATCTGTGTCTAGTTCTGTTATTTTCAGTTTGTTTGGACCTGGAATAACCGTTATCATCTGCATCTCTTCCCGACTTTTTATCTCTTTTTTCACCTTCTAAATCTCTTTCTTTTCGTGTATTCCTATCGGTTGATTTATCAGCTTGAGCTCTCTTCAATCTTCTTGTTCTTGGTGATGGTGATCGGGATTCGGGAGATCTCGATTTTTGGCGTTTTGGTGACCTAATTATCCCGTGATTTATTTCACTTGATTTATCATCTTTATGATTAGATCGGTCTCTCCTTAATCTTTTACTTCTTGGTGATGGTGAACGGGATTTCGGTGATCTTGAAGGTGGTTGTTTCACGGGTGCACGGTCAAAGGGAGACTTTGACCGTGTGCGTTTGGATGATTTAGGGTTGCTTGCAGGAGATTTTTGGTGTCTTGGAGGCTTTTCTTTGATTGGTGATTTTGTTGAGTATGAACTTTTGTGGCGAGCTGGAGATCTTTCTCTTCTGGAAGGACTTCTATGAGAAGATCTGTGACTCCTAATTGGGGATTGTGAACGATCTGATGAATCACGACCCATGAGGTGTATCCAATCTAAGGGTTCAAAATTCCTGAATTAAAAAGAAAATGATTTAAATACTTAAACTAATGTTGATGTTCACATTCATGGACTCTGAATTAACATTGCATTTCATCACTTTATAGTTTAAATTAACCTCAACAGAATTAAGGGAAGACATACATAGACATAGCAAGTTGTAAAGGCTTCATTCAACACATAATGTTTTTCAACAGTTAAGAACCCTAGATACTCAAATTCTGTCAATAACATGTTCGAGACCACTAATTTATTACCTTCAGATCTTCTGATTCAGTAAACAATAATCATATTCCCTAAATCCAATGGCAATATAACATCGAGTAAACAGTAACTACATAGCTGCATCATCCGGAAGAATTAAAAAAAAAAACAACCAGATTTAAACTTTAGGAGCACAAATATAAGAAAATTTAAGCGAAATACATTCTAGTGGGTTAACGAAACCCTGGAAGAATGAATGGAACATACCTGGAGCGGAGAAAAAGAAATTGTTGAAATTCCGGTACCGGTGTTGGTTGCTAGAGTACAAGTAAATGAGCAGCGACCTAATCGTTAACGTAGATGCGAGCTAGCTGTGGGTGAAGTGAACGGTGGTTATGGAGGATTTGTTAGAAATTGATTTCCGTAACTTGAAAACAGTGAAGTGGTGAAACACTTTCTTAGTTCGTGGTACTACGAAATCTTCGATCGGATAAAATCATAATTACAAAGAACAGAGAATTTGTATGTTTGAGAATTTTCGTACCAGCAAGAAATGACCAAAAAACGATGCTAAAATCATGCAGGTTCTAAACCACCGAAAACTGCCAAAAATAGTTTCCAAAACTGTTCGAAACTACCAAATACGGGTCGGATCCGGGTCGTATTTTAAGGGTCAACAAAACCGGGTTCAAATCAAGAATACAGATTTTCTATGCATTTTACGGGTCAACCAGCCAGGGGCTCTGCCCCTTAGACCCCGACCAGGGCGCTGCCCCTTGGAACCCCGTTATCGGGGGCGCTGCCCCGAACCCCCGTTAAGTCAGTGCATTTTAATCATAACAAATTTAAACAAGCGTACACTCCGCACCACCCTTACTTGTTTAATATTTATTAGGATTACATTTGGTCAACAAGTTTATCCCATTACACTTAAATAATATTGGTGAATATCACCAGCAGGATTTTTGTGAGCTCTGATTTTTGGTGAAGAGATGGGTGAGAGACTGAGAGGGTACGTATGGGCTGGGCTAAACCGGGCCCATTTGGGGTGCTAAGGAAAAAAAGCTGTTTGGACTTTGGACAACATTTTATTTAGGGAATTTATTAATCATAACACTTCGGATTAAATGTTAATTATATTATTTGTGCATAAATATTATATTAATTATATTATATTGTTAATCATCCTTGGTAGTTAGTAGTTTTTAGGATGCTGGTTTTTTTGTTAGTTATTGTACAACATTTTTAAGTAATAATTTTTTTCTTAAACAATTTCCTAAGGATTAATGGACTATCATTAACATTTTCCTTTTTAATTAGTAAAGTGCGAAGATGACCCTAAGGTTTGAGATTAATATTTTAATATATTTTTTAAGGTGAATGGGTTAGTGATGTGTTGTTGTTAGCACGACCTCTTCAATAACCCGTCGGTAGTGAAGAGTTTAGTGAAGTGTTTAATGACGCGTCACTATTGGAAGAGGGAATTCATTTTTGCACCACAACTTTTAATATTTACACCACAGAGTACAAGTTTTACAGCTAACTGTACAACCAACTAAAGCTAAAATTGTGATGTAAGCATTAAAAGTTATGGTGTATATATCACCACCTATCGGAAGAGTTTCAAGTATTCCACATAAGAAAGTCACTCTGTTATGGTTTAGTTTCGTGGTTGTTTATTGCATTTTGTTTTTGTATCGGTTTCAGTTTTACATCTAATACAAAACTTCCTTCGACTCCAGGTTTTGCTATAAAACCTTATTTGGAAGAGCTCCAATGATGATTTCCTATAAAGCCTTCGATAATAATTTGTTTCTGAAATAAAATGCTTGTAACGTTAACATGTCATTTTAAGCATCTTATGACCACTTTGACGCTATATTCCTTAATTTTAACGGTGTAAGTTGTCAGATATAAAACCTAAACTCATGGTGAAAAGTAGCTTAAGGGGTGTTTAGGAGGGTTTATTTAGGAGGCTTATGAGCTTTTAAGCTTATTTAAGTTTAATAATCACTTTTAAGTGTTTGGTAGAACTTATAAGCTTATGCTTATAAGCTTATTTAAAGGGTTTAAATAAGCTACTTCGGAAGGGGTTATTAGCTTATTTAAGATTTTTACTTATTTGTCCTCCCATTGTAACCACATTTCACCTCACGAGCTATTTTAGAAGGGATTACTAAAAAATATCTTTTTTAGTCATTTTACGATTAAAAGATATAAGCCGGTCCAAACACTTTGTTTAACAAAAACTTATTAACTTAAATAAGCTCATAAGCTTATAAGCTAATAAGCACAAGCCATTTTAATAAGCTTTCACAAACACCCCCTAAGTCTCGTCTTATTCAATATTCGGTAGTAGTTTCAGTTTCGATGGACATACACTTGTGTAAGAGAAGTAATATGGTACAAGCTACTTTTCGCGCCAGTCAAATTGAAGCTTACAATAAGGAAAACATCACGGTAAACTACTCATTGTGGTTTACATAACTTTCAGATCCAAAACCTGTAATTTACGAGTTATTTGTATTTATATTTCTTTTAACATTATATGAATGACAAGTTAATGATGAAAAGTTGCAAATTAGCTATACATTGATGATGAAAAAACTAAAACTATGAAAAATAAACCATCAAACCTTTGAAAAAACACAATCTTGTTTCTTTAGGAAGGTATAAGGTTATGTTATCAGCATTACAAATTTGTTTAACTAAAGAAGAACTCTAAAATGATAAGATTTTATACTTGTATATGCATTAAGTATATAAACATGTGTGCATATTATATTATATATTATAGTAGTATCATTCATATGTATAATATTAAAGATAACTACACCTAAGCCCTTATTTGGCTTTATTCACTTCCTTTAGCTTTATGAAGAGGCTAAGAAAACCAAAAGAACCAACAATGATTTCATTGGTTTCGCATAAAGTCCACAGCTGTTACTCGATATTTTTTAACTTATAACCAAAGTTCTCATGTCATGAATATCATGTTTTCTCCTTTTATATATTTCATTTATCTTTTTCTTTATTACATTTTTTAAATATACTTTGGGCACATTTAACCCGTTTGAGTGTTCTCACTTCAACTAGAAATAATACTTTACCTAATTGACCCGTTTAATGAAAACGTAAGACCCACAATCACAACTATACATTCTCTAGGACCAGAAAAGAATATGTGAAACTATGCTTAAGATAACATAACATAAGAGGGACCACCATACTTATCCAAAGGAGAACTATCTTTAATTTTTAGGGTTTACACCTACATGCAAGCAAGGTACTTGATCCAATTTCAACTTTGAAAAATACTTATCCAATAATTTCTAACTTTTAAAAATATTCCATCTCTTTTCACCGTTATATATTTTCGTTCGAAAAATGGCGTAAACAAAAAACCACACATACCTCATATTTCTTTACACTTTGAGTGAAAACAGGCCCGAAAATGCAGCAACAAATTGTTAAAAAAGATAGAAGAATGTATAGTTCATCTGATGATAGTGCAATGATGAAACAAGTTTTGGCTACACATTCACCAGATGGGCGTGAAGTTGCTTTGGAGCCCATTCTTAATGTCATTGAAGAAACACTAATTCGGGCTGCTCCTAAGAACATAGATGGTGTTATTAATGTATGTTTTTGTTGTCTTTTATACTAACGGGTCAAACAGGTCGAAAGTTGACCAAAGTGTATTTTAATATTTTTAATTTGTTTATTGAAATATGGGGAAAATAGTATTGTGTGATACAAGATGCGACCCGCTTTGGCCCATTACCTGACCCACCCGTTTTCTAATGTGTAATTGCAGGGCACACATACCGAGCATATTGATGCATTGGCTGGAGAAGAGAAGGCTGCTTTTTTAGGGTTTGATGATGTTGATGGGATCCCTGATGGGCTGGCTCACATCATCCATAAAATTTCATGCGAGGTTTGTATATATATTCGTATCTATATTGCCATGTTAACAGGTGGCAAAATTGACCCGTTTATCTATGAATGGGTCATTGCGGTTATGCTAAATGAAAATTAAAAAATAGCTTAAAAGGAAATTCGTCAAACGGGTCATAAGTCACCCAAGGTATTTTAATGCATGAAACCTCGACTCCTATAAAATTATTTAATAAGATTATTACTGAAATGACATAATCTTTTGTCGACACGACCCGTTTCAGCCCATACCGAAAATCTATGAGTGGCAATTTTGACCCATTTACTTATGAACGAGTCCATTGGGTTAAGTTCCATCTCTAACGAGTCAAACACGTAAAATTTAAATGAAAAAAATTAAAATTAAAAAGGAAAAAGGTCAAATGTCAAATGTCAAACGGGTCGTAAGTCACCTAAAAGTGTATTTTTAATGCATAAAACTTCCAAAATCAATTTATTTAATATGATAATCATTGGAAAAATGTAAATTTTTGTAGTCATACTTGACTGGTCAACCCAACCTGCAAAATCAGGATTAATAATTATTACTACTTTTTATTGCCAGCTGTCCTGCAAGTGTTCAGGTGGAGCAGATGCACATGCATCAACAATGGCAATTCTGAACACACTTTCAAGCTACACATGGGAAGCAAAAGTAGTTATTTCATTAGGAGCATTTGCAGTTAATTTTGGAGAATTTTGGCTTCTTGCTCAACTATTTCCCACTAATCCACTTGCTAAATCAATAGCAATGCTAAAACAGTTACCAAACATAACCGAACATTCTAAATCATTAAAACCTAGGTTTGATGCTATTGATAATCTCATTAAGGAAATGTTGGATGTAACTAAATGTATAATTGCTTTCAAGAATTTACCTTATCAATATCTTCAAGATGACATGCCACCAAAGTCAACTGCGTTGACTCATATCCCAACTGCTGCTTATTGGTCAATTAAGAGTATGGTGGCTTGTGCTTCTCAGTTAACCAGTCTTTTAGGCATGAATTATGAGTAAGTTTTTTTTTTTTTTTTTTTTTAAATTTGGAATTGAGAAAAATGTAATTTATTATATGATAAATATAGGTATATAACAGCTACCTCAGAAGCATGGGAACTTTCAAGTTTAGCTCATAAGGTTCACAACATTCATGAGCATCTTAAGGCACTCCTACTCCTTTGCTATCAAAACATAGGCAAGTTTTTTTATATTATTTGAAGTTTTAATAATCGTAAAAAAATAATAAAAAAGATTTAATATTCATAAGTAACATTGCATGCAGAGGAAAAACAACATGATGAATATTATCTCATGCTCGTGCGAATATTTGATACGTCACACTTAGACAATTTGAAGATTCTCAAGGCTTTGTTTTGTGCCAAAGATGATATTCATCCACTTCTCGATGGATCATCAAAAACACGGGTTCTTTTTTAACTACTTTTAATTAACTAATTATTTCCTTAATTTTAATTCACTAATTATTTGATTAATTTTCATGTAACATGATTACAACAGGTTAATGTGGATGTGTTGAGGAAAAAGACTGTGTTACTACTCATATCAGATCTCGAAATTTCACATGAAGAAATACTAATTCTCACTCAAATCTACAGAGAATCAAGAACACAAGCAAATCTTAACTATGAAGTGGTGTGGGTCCCAGTGGTGGACCATTTGATGACGTGGAATGATTCCCATCAACATAAGCTTGAGCAAATCCAATCAATGATGACGTGGCACACGGTGCAACATCCCAATTTGCTAGAGCCAGCTGTCATTAAATATATTAAACAAGTTTGGCATTTTGAGAAAAAGCCGATTTTAGTAGTGTTGGATCCACAGGGTAGAGTGACGTCACTAAATGCATTGCATATGGTCTGGATTTGGAGAAATTTTGCTTACCCGTTTACTACTGTTAAAGAGGATGCTTTATGGAAGGAAGAATCTTGGACACTTGATTTATTGGTTGACAACATTGATCAAAATATATTACGATGGGTAAATAATAAATTAAGTTACTTAGCCTTTTAATTAGTTTAATATTTTATGAACTAATTTGTTTTTAGAGTAAATTACAAAAATGGTCCTTTTAGGTTTGTCCCATATTACATATTTGGTCCTTTAGTTTCGTAAATTACACTGATAGTCCTTGTTTATGAAACTATTGACATGTTTGGTCCTTTACCTAAACAGACGTCTATTTTTCCCGTCAAGTATAGTCACGTGTGATGCATCAATTTGAAACCCATACAAACCCGTCTGTTTGACGGGAAAAGTTAACATTTGTTTAGGTAAAGGACAAAACGTGTCAATATTTCACAAATAAGGACTATTAGTATAATTTATGAAACTAAAGGACTAAATATGTAATATGTTACAAACCTAAAGGACCATTTGTGTAACTTACTCTTTATTTTTCATAATATTGCTAGATTACTGAGGAGAAATACATATGCTTGTATGGTGGAGATGACCTCGAATGGATTAGAAGATTTACAAATATAGCAACAAATCTTGCTAGAAATACAGGAATACCATTAGAAATGGTTTATGTGGGAAAAAGCGGGACAAAAGAGAGAATTAGGAAAATAAGTGCAACAATTAGTGAGGAGAGATTAAGCCACACTTGGCCCGACCCGACTTGGGTTTGGTACTTTTGGACCCGTTTAGAAAGCATGTTGTACTCAAAGATCCAACAAGGAAAAAGCTTTGAAAATGACCCGATCATGAAAGAAGTGATGACTATGATGAGTTTTGATGGGAGTGATCAAGGGTGGGCATTGATTTGTAAGGGATTAAATATGGCAAGGGCAAATTCAGAATTAACGTACCAAAGTTTGGAAGAATTTGGAAATTGGGAAGAAGATGCGAATGAGAACGGTTTTGTGCCGGCTTTGAAGACTTATTTGGAGAAATTGCATACACCTCATCATTGTAACCGACTTATTCTTCCTGGGATTAGTGGTGGGATTCCTGAGGTTGTTGTGTGTTCGGAATGTGGTAGAACAATGGAGAAGTTTTTTATGTTTCGGTGTTGTACTGAATAAGGGTAATTTGGTCTTTGTGTTTTGATTGGGTCTGAGATTATGTTGGTTATGTTAGTTATTTTGGTATTAAGATTTAAGACCAGTGATGAGGGTGGTGCTGTTAGAAGTGTGATACTGGTTTCTAGTTTATAAATTATGTAACTGATTGTGTGATATTCTTATTTCTAAATTCTAATTGCAATTTACAAAAGTGGCAGCTTGTTTTTGATTTGGTCTTATAACTAACAAGCTTGATGTAAAAATATAGGCCAAAATACATTTTAGTACCCTGAACTTGGTTGGTTGGGTCCTCTACTACCCTGAACTATTAAAGATGCAGTATGGTACCTTGAACTTGGAAAAGTTGTCAATTTAGTACTCTGACTCATTAATTTGATCTTGTTTTGTTACATGATTTACCTCCCTTATAGATTTTGACGAACTAAAGAAAATAAGTTTGTCTCAATATAATGAAATTAGAAGCAAATCACATAAGAATTTAACACCAAATTAGTGAGTCAAGGTACTAAAATTGAATATTTTTCCAAGTTCAGGGTACCATGCATTTTGGCCAGTCATATATAACTTTGGCTGAATTGAATAACAGTAGTAAGCAGACAAATCCATCCACAAATTTATTAGAATAACCGATATTGCAGTCATTGTAATGCCTAATTCTTCTACATCTTATAATACCTTAGAAATCTAACAGAAGTTGAGGAAGTATTCTTTCAAGATGGGTTGCTTCAATCTTGTATCCACCTTCAGCTTCAGCAATAGTAGCAGCTCGTTGGACTGCTTCTGCAGTGATAAAATAAATAATTTTATAAATTACACAAAAGATATGCATCAATATTCAGTAAGCAACTGCATGTACTCACTATAATTAAAGTAGATCTACCTGTGACAAAGAGTCTAAGTAGTTCACAACTCAGCTTCACAGCATTTGAATTGGCTGCAGAAATAATACATTTTATTAAATAAAATCGCAAAAAATAAACTAAAAAGCTGAAACCCTAGCAAAGGAAAAACCAGAAGTTCATAAAAATTCAGAACGATAAAAATCGTTTAAAACGTAAAAGAGCAACTTCCTCTCATAAATGGTGATGCCAATTTCTGATTCTAATTCAAATTCACATCAGAAAAAAGGCAATAGCTAATCAGGATATATATAATCTAAGTAGAACTTGAAAATGTGGCTTACCAGAAGTAGGTCGGTTTTTCTTTGATGTTCCTGCTCGTTCCTGCATTGCAAACTAGTAAACGGTCAAAACCAGAGATAAATTGAGCAAATGAATGAGGGGGAAAAACAGAGAATCGATTGTTAAGTAGTGAACATCTGTTTAGCCTAAAATAATCATTACACCAAATTATAACATTACAATTTTTGACATAAAGCAGAGATTAAAATTGCAATGCAGATTTTATCGAGATCTGAAGTTACAATAATTTCAACGTGTTGTACCTCGACTTTTGAAGTCTCGCCTTCTTCATTCTTCTCCCGCTCTGAAACGGAAACGAATGTAGTTCGATAAATACTAAAATTCTACCAGAAAATGGAGAATTAAGTGAAGAAAAACTGTGAATCTGAAGCAGATTGATCATGAGTTACTTAAAAGTGTAAGAGAAATCTAACCGATTGCCTTCTTGCACCAGATCAATTTGAATATTTCGTTAATCATATCCTGTTAATTTCACGGATTATAGAAATAACTTCACGTAGTTGAAAACAAGAGAAATGAAAATTACGAAGTTAGGGTTCTACCTGGTCAAAATTGCTCTCCATAGCAATAGCAATAACGAAGGATCGATGATGTTCTCTGGGGTGTAATTTAACAGATAAACGAACTTCTGTCGTTTTTATAAGTTTGTTACCAGTGAGTGAAACACCAAGGGGTGGTGGCGCAGTTGGCTAGCGCGTAGGTCTCATAGCTTCTGTGTAATCCTGAGGTCGAGAGTTCGAGCCTCTCTCACCCCAATTCTTTTTTCTTGATCCTCCCTTTTATGACCATTGTTATGTTTTTTCTTCCTATCATTGCCCTAAGCTAAGTGAAATTTACAGAGTTTGTTTTTCTATGATTAATGTATACTTAATTTAGATATCAATTTTTTTTCTTAACCATTACTTTAAGGGCTATGATTAGTAAAATCCAACTTTAAAATAACCAACATGGCCCGGAAAAATATTGAAAGTCGTCCAAAATGTATATTATTTGTGATTGTATTTGTCACTTTTTTTATTGTATTATCTTTTATTTAATAAAATCGATATTAACTCTAACCATTATCTTTTTATTATTATCACACTTTTCCATCATCTTTAATTTTCACAACTTCACCAAATTAGGGCTATAAATGTCAAAATTTCAAATATTTTTCCAAAAACAAGAAAAGAGGGAAATTGTCACCAAAGCTCAGGATGAAAACTAACAACATGATTAGTGAAACCAACGAGATCTATTTCTTCACCAAAAGCATACGTTAATTGTACAAATAAAAAGGACATAATTTTTTTTTGAGAATATATTCATTTTAAATGCTGCTAATAATTTCCGTAGGTGGTTGAAAATTGGAGAAGGTGGGTTTGGGAGAGAGAGCAGAGAAGATAGACCGGAAAAAACTTTGAGTTCGTCGAAGAAGTTTCAGGTCGTTGGTAGTTAGTCAGAGAAGATGACTGCAAAAAGAAAAAATATTAAAAAATACAATCTTTTATCATTTCATTTCAAAATATCATTTTTTACATGGATAAAGAAGGCAAACGGGCAACAAGTTGCGCCGCTATGCCTTTTTGAATTGCAAAACTAATTCTTTTAAAAATAACATTTGTGAATCTGGATGTCATAACATTGCTATACATAACACGTTGGACTCTGTTAAGAAGTTCCACCGCCTCAGGCGTAAGGAAACCGGAAGTATCAAATGCAAAAGGAATGAACACGTGTTGATTTTCAATGCATGCTTTTTCGTGCTTTGTCACTTTACACGAGGCGGCTTTCAAAGCAGCTTGTCCCACTGTAACACCCCGACTACTCAAACCCACGAGAGGAGAAACTCCGGTTAGATCCACACATGCGTGTTTCCCCCCAACCCATCCAAAAACTAAAATGTCAGCAGGTCTAAGAGTGGATCTTCTATCCAACGGTCAGTCAAAAAGTTCACAGGAGCTTCTTTCTTGGCGGAGATCCCGGCACGCCGACATATGTCAAAAAGGATGTCTCTAACCATATCGTGTCGGTATTTGAATCCCGAGAGCTCTTTACAATGAACCGCATGTTCCCCAAAGGAATCCAAACTTGCCTTACGACAAACAAGGCATAACGCATCAACCGGAAATAATGCAATCATGAGACGATACTTAAGGATGGCATGATATTCCACATGTGACATATGTTGACCTAACCCATCTATGGGAATAACTAGAAGAAAATCTTGGGCATGAGGTGCCCGTAAACAATCGAGAACCGCTTTCTGCCTCACATTCATGTCAAAGCGAACTTCCATATCCTTGACCATTTCACTAAAAAGGGCACTCGCCAATGTTTATTGGGCTTTAGAGGGGGCGGTTTCCTTATTAGTGAAGCCGCTAAAATCAAAGCTTGGAATCATATCACGAAGATAAGCCAAAGCACAACCATAATAGTCGTCCATACAACATATCTCACTGTCACGTAAGATGTGATCCTGAAGCACCCAAGATTGGGCCCTCGAGGCCATAAAAGCATTAGAGGAAACCATTTTTGCCGAGTACAAACCCAAACCACCGGATCAAATGGGTAAAGAAGCGAGTTGCCACTGTAAGTCTCCAAAAAAAGGCCCTCCACTTACCACAATGTTCTCAATCGACTCACGCAATCCTTTGTCAAAGACCAAAGATGCCTCCTCCATGTGTACAGGTTGACAAGTTCTTAAACCAAAAAAGAGTTTGGCAATACCCATACATGATCGAAGTAAAAGGAGCGCACTCTGTGGGTCATGTAACTGTGGAAGGAGTCTCATCAAATCAACAGCATTTGCAGCTCTCCTCATAGCCAACCCACTAATAAAATTTGGGTCTCTACTAACAGCTCCCCCAAGAAGCTTCACACCCATTTTTTAAAAGAACTTAAAAAATGAGATAAATTAAAAATAAGGGTATTTTGGTTATTTTAGTTGATAAATAATGAAATAAAGGAACAACAACGACAAAATTTTTAATCAAGGTAAATTTTGGTAAGTCAAAATAAATCAGCTCATGTATATATATGTATAAGGAGATAATGAGTTTGTGGCTGTCACATACCTAAGCTTAGGTGTGGAACCACCCATAAGTACATAATTTTGGTTAAAAGAACTCAAAACAGTTATTTTTTACGAAAGTCTTGTCACTTTCTCATATTAGAACACACTTACATGATATATGTAACACCTCAAATTTTTCAAAATAATATTTAAACATTTTTCCATCCAAAATGCATAACACATCATCATTTCTAAATACCAACATTACAAAAATGATAGGTTTCTTGTTTGAGATTATCAGAGTTTACAAAAATGATGTTACAAAATATATCTAAGCCATAGCATAAGGACTCCAACTATGAACACCAAGCTAATCTCAACAAGGCCTCCTCTCTAAACGGGCCTCCTAAATCTTCGATCCCGAACCTGAGTACATAGCAAAACACAAACATAGTACGTGAGACAAAATTGCCTCGTGAGATACATGGGTTTTAGACCCGATAAACAACTAGTCACATTGTAATGACCCGAAATTTGTAAATAAATAAAATAAATAAAAATATGATAATTATGGATAAATCATATTAAAACCGTAGGAATTGGTTTCGTGTCGTTTGGAGTCCGTATGAGGAAGTTATGGGCGAAACCGGGTTGAAACCTAGACCGAAAAGTGCAGCCCTGCTGCAAAGGCAGGCTCGCGGCGCGAGCCTGGCGCGAGCAAAACGCGAGGTTGAGCAGAAGGACCAGAGCTGAATCGCGAGGAAGTCGCGTCGACTTCGCGTCGACTTCGCGGCGCGATCCAGACGCGAGCTGGGCGCGAAGTCTGGTAAAAGCGGCGACCAAGGGGCAGATCCGCGTCACTTCGCGACGCGAGCTCGGCGCGAGCGGGGCGCGAGCCAGTCCGACCAGTGCAATAAATTGGGGTTTTTAGCCATAAATGCATATCCAAAACCCTAGTTTCTTCCATTGGCGATTTTGAAGTGTAAGAGCTGATTTGGGTTGATTTCTCCATCAAAGCTTGATAGATTTCACTCCTAAGTGAAGATTAAAGGTATATCTTCACTCCTATGTAGTTGTAGCTTTAGATCTATGGGTTTAGAAGCTTGGGTTTGAAACCCTAGTTCTTGGGGTTATGGATTATGGTGATTTAAATGGTGTATACCTTCAATAGATGGTATATTAACAAAGGAAACAAGTGTATGATTATGAATTGTAAGAATCTTAAGGGTTGGTTAAACCTAGGGTTGGTAAATCACCATATTTGGGGAAAATGGATTGATGAGTGTTATCTAGAGGTAGATGAACACATTGGTAGTAGTAATTGATGTTGATCATATTGTGATAATTGTATTAGGCTTTTGGTGAAGCCTTGGAAAGTTGATTGGATTGAGAAGCAAGAGATTGGGTGTCAAGAACACGGTTTGAGCATCATATTGCTAAGGTGAGTACGTGTGGACTTTACTGAGTACATAGCCTATGAAATACATTTTATTACTTGTGTTATGGTCTACTTGCTTTATTGTATAGACTAGTAGTTGATAGTTAGTTATACCGATGATAGTATTGAACTAACTTGTTTGATGATAGACGTGATAGCCGAGAGCTAGATTGACATAACCATCGAGTTATGATATGGTGAGATGACGTGATGATTCGGGGGATCCCCGGTCATGAGGTGTGGAATGGGGAGCATTTGGGCGGATCCCCATCGGCCCATTCCATGATAGTAGTCTTGCTAACTGGAAGTAGTCCGGCGAGTAAGGCAGGTATTGGTAGATTGGGCGATTCCCTCTTGCCTTTACCTTGAAGCTTGTTAATGCGGGGGATCCCCGGTTAATAAGTTAATGTGGTTCTAGTTGGTTGGGGATGTCCCGACAACTAGGTATGATTGCTAGGAAAGCAAGGTATTAGAGTCACAATAGGGTGACTAGATAGATGGGTGATTGCTTACGTGTTTGTTGTTTGTCGTTCGGTTATTATTATTAACCTTGGGGTCTAAACCCATGTAGCTCACGAGACGTTTTTGTCTCACGTACTCCTTGTTTGTTTTGTTATGTACTCAGGTTCGGGATCGAAGGTTTAGGTACGCATGGATAGAGATGCGGGACCTAGAATAGAAGAACTCTAGATTGGATTTAGTCTTAGCTTGGTTATGATATATTTTGTAACACCTACTTTTATACTCTGATTTCATACCAAGGTTTTTGTAAATCCGAATTGAGGATGTTCTTCTATTTATAAAATGTTTTATTTTGGCCGATTTTTGGTATTAAAATTTGAGGTGTTACACACATAATATCATTTACATTAGAATAATATTATTAATTTCGTTTGGTCACTTCATTTCATCCATCATTGGCCAATGTCAAGATAATCGGAATGCCTCCAATCTATCAAGACTGTCATATCCACGGTAACCGGAATGCCTCCAATCTACCGGGACTCATAGGTATTGGGTAATTGAAATGCCTCCAATCTACCACTAACCTTAAGGTACCGTAATAACCGGAATGCCTCCAATCTATCACGGCCCTAGGGACATCACAATCATCCTCATCATTTGTCACTTGTCATTATGAGATTATAGTTCCATCATTACTTAATCAATTAATCAATTCATCATCATATAAGCAATTCATCATAAATCACATAAATAACTAAATTACTTATAGACTCGATAAAACATTTAATCATGAGACATTGCCTAACTATGTACTCAGTTTTGAAAGTTCATATGTACTCACCTTAGCTAAGCTTATCCAAAATATGTGTTTCTTGAACACAAATGTCTCTCCCCAAGACTTGAACCTCAAATCCTCCCACCAAATGACCTTAGATCTTCAACTAGGAGGAAGAATCACCAAGATTTAGTGAAGATTAAGCTCCAATCGCCACTTTATGCTCAAAAATCGTACACACTAGCTGAGAGAGTTTTCTAGGGTTTTAAATGAATTATCCATATTTATCGTATTTTTGTACAATTTATTTATTTATAAATTTCGGGTCGTTACAATATAAAAAGACTATATGCACACACATGGACATGCATTCAATATAAGCATCATTTCAAGAACATAAAGCTTGAAGCACTATTTTAACAAAAAACTAATTAAGATTCAAAATAAGTGATGAGTTTTAGATGGGCTTTGATACATTTGATACACTAATAAGTTTATGTATTGAGTTATAAAAAAAAATTAACCAAAAAAACCTAATTTTGAGTGGTTCCACGCTTAAGCTTAGGTATGTGACAGTCACACACTCACTTTTCTCTAGGTATAAACTCATTTGAATCAATATAAGTCAAAGAAAATATTGAAAATATGTAGACTATAGGGTCCAATCCGGAAATTTAACTTGGGGATTAGGATGACACTTTTAATTTGACGGAAATTTTTTTAGTTATTTAGAAGAAGAAAAAAATTACTTCAAGGAGCACATATTTAAGATTTACTCAAGGCTCAAAAATTAATTAGACAAACTCTCAGTTTATCATAAAGCAATTACACTGATTAAAAAGAAAGAGTTTCACTTGTTTTCTCGACCCGTTCGACCCCCAGGTGTAACCTATTGGACCCGTGTCTTGTTTAATAGCAATTGTTAAGTTGCCCAATGGGCTCATATCTTACCTTTGTAGTGAACCAATTAGACCCATAACATTAAGGAAAGTTACCCAACTTTACCCGTTTTGAAGAGTTTGGGTTAAGTTTACCGATACTATACAAAACTTACTCAACATATGTAGAGGTGCACATGTCAACCGGTTTAAAACAAGTTTGAAACCGGTTTAATAGTCGGACTATACGGATCGGATCGAGACCGGCGGATCGTAACCGGATTGGGTTTCTCTCGCCCGAACCGGTTTAAAAACCGGATTCAAAAAACCGGTTTAAAAACCAGATTTTTAGAGACGTTGGAAAAACCGGTTAAAAAACCGGATTTTTTTTGTTACCGTAATGAAACCGGATTGAATTTTGACAAAACCGGTTTTGACCGGAATTGACCAAAACCGATCCGGTTTTCGAAAATATCCGGTTTGTGCACCTCTAAACATATGCTACCAACTCTTTATAATAAAACGTTTAGTTTAGCAATTATTGACACTTTTGTTTCGTGATTTTATTTGAAACTCATGTGTTGGACATGGTTTTAGTAGAGAGTCACATTTGTTGTTTCGGCCAAACCAATAGTTAGGTAAAATTAATGATATAAATATGTGGTTCATATTCTAGATGATGACCGAAATTACACGATTCTTTTAACATATTAGTCTAACATAATGTGACATAAATCGTATTTAGGGAACATGCTTTTGATAGACGATAACTTATCAAATCTAACGTCCCTATTATGAGTCGAATATTGTCATCTCAAAGTCCTCTGGTATCTTTACAAACTCATGTGACATATGCACCGACTTGTTTCTGTTTAGTGACGGATATATGCTTTTGTTCTACAAATAGATGAATCTTTTAAACAAAATATTAAAAGAAATTGGCTTGAATTTTTTAAGATAATAATATCCTCAAATTTTCACACAACGTAAAAAGAACATTACTACAATTTTCGATTAACAAAGGAAAGAGCGAATTACATCTAAGGTCTCTGTGGTTTACCACTTATTGCAGCCACAGTCCCTAAACTTCATTAAGTACACTGGGAGTCCCTGGTGTTGCCACTTTGTTGCACCCGTAGTCCCTGAAGCAAACTGACATTAATTAAAGCCGTTAAATCCCCATGTGCACATCACATGATGGGTAGTATGGTAATTGTCCACCCCTTCCTCATACTTAAAACTGAGTATATTACATGGAAGGTCCCTGTGGTATACTACTTATTGCAGTCTTAGTCACTGAACTTCATTTATTACACCGGAAGTCCTTGGTGTATACAGTTTGTTACACACATGTAAGCCTGTAAACGAACCAAACGTTCAACGACTCGTTCACGAACCGTTCGGCGGGAGTTCGTTTATGTTCGTTCGTTTAGCTAAACAAACGAACACAAATAAGATTTTGTGTTCGTTTAGTTAAACAAACGAACACGAACAAAGGCCCGTTCGTTCGATTATTTTCGTGAACATCCATTCGTGTTCGTTTGTTTACGTTCATTTGTTTTCGTTCGTTTGTTAGTGTTCGTTTGTTAGTGTTTGTTTATGTTCGTTTGTGTTTGTTTCGTGTTCGTTTGTGTTTGTTTATGTTTGTTTGTGTTCGTTTGTGTTTGTTTCGTGTACGTTTGTGTTTGTTTATGTTCGTTTATGTTCGTTTGTGTTCGTTTATGTTTGTTACCCTAGTTCACAAACCGTTCGTGAACACTAAATTTTCTTAACAAACATAAACGAACACAAACGAACATAAAGAAACACATGTTTGTTACCCTAGTTTATGTTTGTTACCCTAGTTCACGAACCGTTCGTTCGTTTACATGCCTACATGTGTGTAACAAAGTGTATACACCGGGGACTTCCGGTGTAATAAATGTAGTTCAGGGACTAAGGCTGTAATAAGCAGTATACCACAGGGACCTTCCATGTAATTTACTCGAGTTTAAATATGAGGAAGGGGTGGACAATTACCATACTACCCATCATGTGATGTGCACATGGGGGATTAACGACTTTAATTAACGTCCGTTTGCTCCAGGGACTACGGGTGCAATAAAGTGGCAACACCAGGGACTCCCAGTGTACTTAATGAAGTTTAGGGACTGTGGCTGCAATAAGTGGTAAACCACAGAGACCTTAGATGTAATTCGCTCCAAAGGAAATTAATGCTTTTGTTGTTTTTGTTTAGTTTTTATCGTGATACACTGATACTGCGAAAATGGAAAACAAATCACACTTGAAAAATGCGAAACTTGTGCGTTGTATGGTTACACATTGAACATTTCCTTAGAGAAAGGGGTGTGAAAACGAAAGGAACTTCAAGTCGGACGCCACCTCAGCTTTCGACCCAAGTCACCACACTGCAAGCTGGGTGAGTGAGGCCCCAAGTCGGATGGGTGGCGTAGCCCACGAACCAATAGGAGGAAAGATGGTGTTTTGGGACCAATGGGAGGAGAGAGGTTATTATTTTTTTAATGGTTTTTATTTTTTTAAAGGAGTATTATTGGTTAGTGATGGTAGATGGGGTATTTAGTGGTTTTGAATGTGAAATGTGAAATAATGATGTGGCGCATAGGTGGTGCGGAGGTGGCATCCGACCCCAAGCCACCACACCTAATGCTCTTAGGCTATGGGTATGGGTCTCACCAGCACACCACATCATTTTATCCAGAAAATACCCATCACACCACATCACATCATTTTTTTCCATCTCATCATTTCTTTTCCATTTATTTTAGGAGTCATTTGTATAAATGATGCCATTTCCATTATAAATTCACATATAATGCTGTTTTTTGACCCATTGCAAAAATAATGTTATCCCCTCTTTGTGATCCCGGATCCCCATAATCCCCTATCCCAAATCCCGGATTCCACCTTTTCTATTTTTGTACTGTTTTTTGGTACTTCTTGTACTTTCTGACGAAAACTTGCCCCTTTCTCTAAACCCCGATCTCCTAGGGGTAACCCCTACCACTAAACCCGGATCCACTAGGGGTATCCCACTCCCACAATCCCTGATTCCACACTGCCACACTTGTTTTCCTCGTGAAGCGTCTTGCACCACATTAGCTATTTTGTCCTTTTGAAACCCAACTTTCATTGGGTCCTGCTTTGGTGTGTAAATAACAAAATTAGAGTCTAGAGATAGCCCTCTAACTTTCAATAATAGTCCACTTTAACCCTTTTATTTAACACATTTTCGAATTTTTCTTTTTGCTTTACGTATGCGCAACTATTTATTTAATATAGAATTTAGTTTTCTTATAAATATCGAATAGTTAAACAATTGAATATTTTTAATAATCAATTTGCTTTTATCAACGTTCGATATAATTTTTTACGTTATTTTAACGCCTTAACTCATCAGACTTTTTGTAATTATATAAAAATATCTAATGCCATATTAGTTCTTTAGCATGTAAAAGTTATTAAAGAAAAATCAATTTATACATAAAATAAAATGAAAAGTGTTATAATATCCAAGATCTTCAATAGTGAAGCTAAACAAGTGGATGGACAATTAGTCAATGTTCATGTCCAATCCCATTAATAATTTACCAAGTTCTTATCTTTGTATTATTACCATGTATGGGTTGATAGGTAAATTGTGTAGTATAAATACTACATCAAATGTAGAGATCAAATGCACCTCATAAAAATACTTGCATAAGTGTTATAATTCTCTCCACCTTGTTCTTGTATATAAACTTCAAGTATTTTGGTTAAGTGCTAATAGGGCCTTAATTAAAGTTAATTTATAACACGTTATCAGCACGAACGTTCTTAATCAAGGAAGATCAAATCAATCACAAGGTACATTTACTTAATCAAGTTAATTACTTAAGGTAAACATTTCTTATAACAATAAGTTATAATATAATAATAAATTAAATGAAACCAAACACATTTAATCAAGGACATTATTATGACATTTGGACTACTAATCTTGGGACTACTAACATACTTACATTTATTATTGTACTAATTTTATTCTTATGTTTACTAACTCTTTTAATTTATGCAAACTAACATTTACATTTATGTATTCTAACTTTTACTTATGCTTATCCTAACATTTACATTCTAACTTTTACTTATGCTTACTAACTTTTAATTATGCAAACTAACATTTAATTTTATCGCATCTAACATTTATTTATGTTACTAACATTTATTTATACATACTAATTTTCATTTATGTATACTAACATTTATTTATGCATATTATTTTTCTTTCTTTTATTTACTAATTTATTTAAAATTTACTAATACTTTTACAAATATGTCTATGTAATTTATTTCTTTAATTATTCTTTTTATTAAAATATATATATATATATATATATATATATATATATATATATATATATATATATATATATATATATATATATATATATATATATATATATATATATATATATATATATATATAACGGCTATATATGTGACGGTTATAAACGGTAAAAAACAATTATATAAAATATACAACGGCTATATTTTTACACTATAAATAAACACATCATCCACACTTCTTTATACTACAAAGATAATTTCTCTCATCTTCAAAATCAAGATCAAGAATGATTCACCCGTTTTTAATTTTCATGATTGTAATGGTTATTGTACTTGGCATCTTAATTAGTATCACGCCTGATGTATTTTATCCTTTCTTGTTCACGTATGGGATGATTGTTCTCCCACTTCTATTTTGTGCAATACATATTGATATATATGGATTCTGATTTTTAACTTGTTTTGTTCTAAATATATATAGTTATAAAATGTCAAACGTTGCGAAGATTGAGTTTAATGCGTTAGAAGCATCTGGTAAAAATTACAACTCATGGATCACTGATATGAGAGCATATTTAGCATCAATGGGCATCTTAGATGCCTTAAATGAAAATAATAATTGCTCTTCCCAAGAAAAATGGAAAGCAGTTTTCAATCTTCGTAAACACGTTGATGCTAGTTTAAAAAATGAATACTTAAACATTGAAGATCCATATATTTTCTGGAAGTCTCTTAAGGAAAGATTTGATAATAAGAAAAGAGTTTTACTTCCCTTTGCTAGAGAAGAATGGAGATCACTGAGATTCCAGGATTTTAAACAAGTGTCTGATTATAGCTCAGCATTGTTCAGGATATATTCACAACTTGAATTTTGTGGAGATCCTGTGACAGATGAAGAAAAGTTGGAGAAAACTACTCCACATTCCATGCATCAAATGTTACTTTGCAAGAAAATTTGCGATTGCAAAAATTCTCAAAATATTCTGATTTGCAAGAATATCTTCTGACAGCTGAGCAAAATAATATGCTCTTAATGAGAAATCATGAGTCCCGTCCCACAGGATCAGCAGCACTCCCTGAAGTCAATGCTGCAGAAAATGTTGGTCCTCGAAATAATACAAGGGGACGTGGTCGTGGCCGTGGACGAGGTCGTTTTACTCAAAACCATTCGTTTGGCCAAAACTATAATAATGGCCGAAACCAAAACTTTGGTCGAAGTCACCCTTATGGTCGTGGTCGTGGTTATGGTCGTGGACGTGAACGTGCATATGGACGTGGTCCAAGAAACAATACTTATCATGCCCCACAAGTTAACAAAGTCCATTCACAAAACAAGACCACCAAACATGATGCTGAAGCAAGTGCTTCTCAGAACAATCAAAGTGTGTGTTATAGATGTGGTAGCACGGGTCACTGGCAAAGTACTTGTCGCACACCTTCTCACTTTTGCAAGCTATATCAAGCTTCACTTAAGCAAAAGGAGAAATAAGTAAACTTTGTGGATCAATCTGAAAACACTGATCTAAATGCTTCCGATTTCTTGAATGACATGGAGTAATATGAAGCTTAATCACTCATGTCTAACCCATAATTATGTTTATGTTTTCATCTTTGTAATTCGTCTATGCATGTCGTTCATTAAACTAGGATTTCCCTTTTTCATGAAATGAATTTCTAATCATCTTTATAATAACTTATGTTTTTCCATTTTTCAAGTTTGATATGGACTCTACTGGAGCAAAACAACAATTGATGGTTGGAGATCTGTGTATTCTGGATAGTGGTTCCACGCACACCATCCTTAAATCTAAGAAATATTTTTCTGAACTAAAACCAACAAAGGCAAGCATAAACACCATATCAGGTCCAGCGGACTTGATAGAAGGTGTAGGAAAAGCTAATTTTATACTACCTAATGGTACACAAGTTTTGGTAGATAATGCTTTATTTTCTCCTAAATCAAAGAGAAATTTATTAAGTTTTAAAGACATATATCATAATGGATATGACACTCAGAGTGTGACTACACATAATAAGAAAATATTGCACATTACTAATAAAAGTCATGTATTGGAAGAACTATCATTGCTTCAATGTGGTCTACACTACACACATATAAACATGGCAGAGTCACACATGGTAGTCAAAGTAAATAGTCATGATCCTAGTATATTTAGCCTATGGCATGACAGGTTAGGGCATCCAGGCTCAACAATGATGAGGAGGATAATTGAAAACACTCATGGGCATCCATTGAAAGATCATAAGGTCCCTTATAGAGGTAAAATGACTCATTGTGCATCATGCTCCCTTGGTAAGTTGATTATAAGACCTTCACCTATTAAAATTGAAATGGAAACCCCTGCATTTCTTGAAAGAATCCAGGTAGATATTTGTGGACCGATTCATCCACCATGTGGACCATTTAGATACTTTATGGTCTTAATAGATGCATCAAGTAGATGGTCTCATGTTTGTCTATTATCAACACGTAATGTTGCATTTGCAAAATTTCTTGCACAAATCATTAAACTAAGAGCACATTTTCCTGATCATACTATAAAAAGAGTGAGATTGGTTAATGCTGGTGAATTTACGTCTCAGGCATTTAATGATTATTGTATGTCTGTAGGAATTGTTGTTGAACACCCAGTTGCTCATGCACACACACAAAATGGTTTAGCTGAATCTTTGATTAAACGTCTTCAGTTAATTGCTAGACCATTAATAATGAGAACAAAACTTCTTGAGTCTATATGGGGTCATGCTATTTTACATGCTGCATCATTAATTCGTATAAGACCAAGTGCATATTGTAACGACCCAAAATTTGTGAATAAATAATATATAAAAATATGATAAATATTGATAAATCGTTAAAAGAACGTAGGAATTGGTTTCGTGTCGTTTGGTGACCGTATGAGAAAGTTATGGGCGAAACCGGGTCGAAACGTGAAGCAAAAGTTGCAGCCTTGCTGCATAAGGGCAAGATAGCGCTGCTATCTTGAAGATAGCGACGCGATCTTGTGGTGTTCGAACAGCAGACCGAAATAGCGATTTGGTCGAAACGCGAAGTTGAGATAGCGCCAGAGATAGCGACGCTATCTCCGTCGCGATTTCTGGCGGGCATCGAGATAGCGCCGCTATCTTGAAGATAGCGACGCGAACTCCGTCGCTGAAAGCATTAAAGTCGGGTTTCATGTCATTTAATGCATCCAAAACCCTAGTTTTTCCTCCCACTCGAGTTGTGAACGATTTTGAGTGTAAAGCATCATTTGGAGCAGATTTCTTGGTCAAATCTTGTGATTCTTCACTCCTAGTTGAAGATTAAAGGTATATCTTCAATCCTTTGTAGTTGTAGTTTTAGATCTATGGGTTTAGAAGCTTGGGTTTGAAACCCTAGTTCTTGGGGTTAGGGTTTATGGTGATATAAATGGTATATATACTTAATAGACGGTATTTTAACAAAGGATTCAAGTGTATGGTTAAGATTTGTAAGATTCTTAAGGGTTGGTTAAACCTAGGGTTTGGTAAATCACCATATTTGGGGGAAATGGAATTATGGGTGTTATCTAGAGGTAGATGAACACATTAGTAGTAGTAACTGATGTTGATCATAATGTGATAACTGTTTTAGGCTTTTGGTGAAGTCTTGGAGAGTTGATTGGGTTGTGAAGCAAGAGATTGGGTGTCAAGAACACGGTTTGAGCATCATATTGCTAAGGTGAGTACGTGTGGAATTTTCTGAGTACATAGCCCTCTTAAATATTTTCATTACTTGTGTTATGGTCTATTTGCTTAAATGTGTAGACTTGTAGTATTTTGAGTTAGTGATAGATATTACCGATAATATCGGACTAACTTGTTTAATGATGAAAGTGATAGCCGAGAGCTAGATTGACATGACCATAGGGTTATGATGAGGTTGAGATGATGTGATGATACGGGCAACTCCCCGATCATGAGGTGTGGATTGAGGGGCAGTTGGGATGGATTTCCCATCGACTCTTCCACGTTAGTAGTCTTACTCATGGGACGTATTCCGGTGGGCAAGGCAGGTATCGGTAGCGTGGGCGATCCTATTGCCGGTACCTTGTTTCTAGTTAGCTCGGGGGCGACCCGATAACTAGATATGTATGTGATTCTAGCTAGTTCGGGGGCAACCCGATAGCTAGACGTGATTGCTAGGTAAGCAAGGTTGATAGGGTCACACTAAGGTGACTAGACTGGATAGTTGGATATATATATACATATATATATATATATATATATATATATATATATATATATATATATATATATATATATATATATATATATATATATATATATATATATATATATATATATATATGTATATTGATTGGTTATATGAAACGTGACATTTCATTTTATTATCGGGTCTAAACCCATGTAGCTCACGAGACGTTTTTGTCTCACGTACTCCTTGTTTTGTTTTGCTATGTACTCAGGTTCGGGATCGAAGACTTAGGTACGCATGGATAGAGATGCGGGACCTAGATTAGAAGAACATTAGATTGGATTTAGTCTTAGCTTGGTTATGATCTATTTTGTAACACCTACTTTTATACTCTGATTTCATACCAAGGTTTTTGTAAATCCAAATTGAGGATGTTCTTCTATTTATAAAAATGTTTTATTTTGGCCAATATTTGGTATTAAAATTTGAGGTGTTACACATATCATAAATACTCTCCTTTACAACTTGCTTATGGCCAAGAGCCAAACATCTCCCACCTTAAAGTTTTTGGTTGTGCTGTATATGTTCCTATTGCTCCACCACAACGTACAAAAATGGGACCTCAAATAAGGTTGGGAATATATGTTGGGTATGAAACAAGTTCAATCATAAGATATCTTGAACCTTTAACATGTGATGTTTTTACAGCACGTTTTGCAGATTGCCACTTCGATGAGGCAAACTTTCCAACATTGGGAGAAGAAAAGAAAAACAAAGAAAAAGATGTATCATAGTGTGAGCCATCACTATTATATCTTGATCTTCGAACTAACCAATGTGAAAAAGAAGTTCAAAAAATAATGCACTTGCAGGAAATTGCAAATAAATTGTCTGATGCATTTACTGATACCAAAAGAGTGACAAAATCACATATATCGGCTGTTAATGCTCCAGCCCGGATTGAAATACCAAATGAAAAATCTGGTGATAAAGTCACTCAAGAGTCTAAAGCACGCTTAAAGCGTGGAAGACCAATTGGTTCCAAGGATAAGAATCCTAGAAAAAGAAAGAATGTAGAAAATGCAAATGATCATAAGGAAAGTGTTTCTGAAGAAACATAAAATATTGAAACTCCTCCACAAGAGGAAATGAATGATGTTAACAATGAGGTTTTCATAAATTATGGCCAAACAAATATATTATGGAACCGAGATAAAATAGGAAATATTGATGAAATATTTTCCTATGTCGTTGCATGTGAAATTATGAATGATGATCCTGAACCAAAGTCTGTCATTGAATGTCAAAATAGACATGACTGGGATAAATAGAAAGAAGCCATGCAAGCTGAATTAAATTCGTTGAATAAACGTAATGTTTTTGGACGCATTGCCCTCACACCAGAAAGTGTGAAACCTGTGGGTTATAAATGGGTTTTTATACGAAAACGAAATGAGAAAGATGAAATTATAAGATATAAAGCTAGACTTGTAGCCCAAGGTTTTTCTCAAAGACCAGGAATTGATTATGAGGAAACATATTCTCCAGTTATGGATGCAATAACGTTTAGATATCTAATCAGCCTGGTAGTTTCCAAAAATTTAGAAATGCGTCTAATGGATGTTGTCACAGCTTATTTGTATGGATCACTTGATAGTGATATTTACATGAAAGTTCCTGAAGGATTTAAAATGCCAAAAGCATTAAGTGAAAAACCCAAAGAAATGTATTCAATTAAGTTACAACGATCCTTGTATGGGTTGAAGCAATCTGGACGCATGTGGTATAAACGTTTAAGTGGTTACTTAATAAGTAAAGGTTATACCAATAATATTATTTGCCCATGTGTTTTTATTAAGAAAACAACATCCGGATTAGTAATCATAGCCGTGTATGTTGATGACTTGAACCTTATCGGGACACATAAGGAAATTCATGAAACAACTGTACTTTTAAAGAAAGAATTTGAAATGAAAGACCTTGGAAAAACCAAATATTGTCTTGGTTTACAAATTGAGCATATCAATAATGGAATACTTGTTCATCAATCAAATTATACAGAAAAGATTTTGAAACGTTTCAATATGGACAAAGCGAATCCATTAAGCACTCCAATGGTCGTTCGATCACTTAACGTTGACAACGATCCCTTTAGATCTCGTGAAGAAAATGAAGAGGTTCTTGGTCAAGAAGTACCATATCTCAGTGCAATTGGAGCTTTAATGTATCTTACTAACTGTACTAGACCCGACATTTCTTTTGCAGTTAATTTGTTAGCAAGATTTAGTTCAGCTCCTACAAAAAGACATTGGAATGGTATCAAACATATTTTTCGATACCTTCGAGGAACTGTTGATTTAGGTCTATTTTATTCTAATGATTCAAAACAAGAGTTAGTCGGTTATACAGATGCAAGTTATCTATCTGATCCACATAAAGCTAGGTCTCAAACGGGATATGTTTTCATGAGTGGAGGCACTGCTATTTAATGGCGCTCCCAAAAGCAAACACTTGTCGCAACATCATCAAATCATGCCGAAGTCATCGCACTACATGAAGCCAGCAGAGAATGTCTATGGCTAAGATCGATGACAAAACTCATTTTGACTTCGTGTGGACTAGAGGGGGAGAAAAATCCAACTGTGATTCATGAAGACAATGCAGCTTGTGTTACACAGATGAAAGAAGGATATATAAAGACTGATAGAACCAAGCATATACCCCCAAGATTTTTCTCATACACTCAAGACTTGATAAAGGAAAATCAGATCGAAATGAAATACGTCCAATCTAGTAATAATTCAGCAGATCTTTTCACAAAGTCACTCCCTACTGCAATGTTCAGAAAACATGTTCACAGTATTGGAATGCGACATGTTCATCAGATGTGATAGATGTCTACATGAGGGGGAGTCAACTATACACTGCACTCTTTTTCCCTTCGCTAAAGTTTTTTCCCACTGGGTTTTCTTTAGCAAATGTTTTTAACGAGGCAGTACTTTAAAGTTGAACTCTAGTTTGAATAATTGTCATCCAAGGGGGAGTGTTATAATATCCAAGATCTTCAATAGTGAAGCTAAATAAGTGGATGGACAATTAGTCAATGTTCATGTCCAATCCCATTAATAATTTACCAAATTCTTATCTTTGTATTATTACCATGTATGGGTTGATAGGTAAATTGTGTAGTATAAATACTACATCAAATGTAGAGATCAAATGCACCTCATAAAAATACTTGCATAAGTGTTATAATTCTCTCCACCTTGTTCTTGTATATAAACTTCAAGTATTTTGGTTAAGTGCTAATAGGGCCTTAATTAAAGTTAATTTATAACAAAAAGATATTAAACATAAAAATGTCTAATATTATAGTGATTCACATGTAGTTTGAATGCCCGACACCAAAATTGCTAAACATTTTTGCAATTTTTTAATGTGCTATTTTTTTGGTATAATATTTTTGTCAATACTTTAACACTATAAAATGACAAACTAAATCGATGTTTCTATGAAACACAAAAAATGTCATATTCATATGAACATAACTTTACATTTCAAACGTTTAGACAAACGGTCGCTATGGAATTGAAAAATATATATTATTAGATACATCTTAGATTTTGACAAAATTTATATTAAAATGTGGATAAAAATAAATACGGTAACAGTGTATATATATTTTTTTGAGACGTAATAGATTCAAAGTTATCAACAACAATTCAATATGTATACGGGAAATATATTGAAAAAATTAATATTTGATAGTTATACCTAGGGGTGTTAACGATTCGAGTCGAGTCGAATATCAGGAAATTTGGGCTCGGCTCGTTTAATAATTACTCGGCTCGAGCTCGACTCGAGCTCGAATAAGCTTTTAAAATTGTGCTCGAGCTCGAGCTCGAATATTTATATAGTGTTCGAGCTCGAGCTCGATACTCGTTTATGATTCCATATTTTATGAAAATAACTAATTTACAAACTCGAAAAGCTCGTTAATTACTCGACTCGTTAACACCCCCATTAATATATGTATATTCTTGTACTTATTGTATCAACTTATTGTATAAAACACTTGTTCGGCTCGTTAAGATCGACTCGTTAAGATCGTCTGGCTCGTTCGGCTCGAAATTAAACGAGCTATCGAACGAGCCGAGTCGAGTATTAAATTATTAGGCTCAGCTCGTGAAATTAATCGAGTCTTGTTTTATGTTCGAGATCGAATCGAGATAGAATTAGTATAGCTCGAGCTCGATATAAACGAGCTCGAGCTCGAGTAGCTCGTTAAAAGCTCGACTCGTGAACACCCCTAGTGTTGAAATATATTTTCAATGGTATAACTTATACCATTGAAAATATATTTCAACACATATTCTGTTTTCTTAATATAAAATAATTTTTTAAGTACTGTATGATTATATATCAGTAAACATAAGGAATTAACTAGATCAAGTTCTATGCTTTAATGATTGATATGTGTTGAAATGCAAGTGTAAAGTTGTCAATGCTTTAATTTTCCAGTGATGCCATTAATTGTGGGATTATTAATGGTAGTATGTGCACATGTTTTCTAGAGGTTAGGTAAGTAGGTTTTGGCTAGGGTTCATTACTATTGGATGGGGTGCTCGGACTCCTACGGATGTGTTCAATCAGGGGGGACTACCGTGCCAATAGTAAAGTAGCCATCGGTAAACTGTTGTTCGGCCAACAACAGTTGAAGGTTCTGCGCTAGACCGCCGGTACTCTCATAACGTCCAATTGCTTGTGGAAGTTTGGACGGGTTTCCAGATTGATTTCTCTTGTTTCTAATTTGTTGTGGTTATGCAAATTGATAGTTATTTCTATTCACTAACCAAAAACCTTTTCATAAATAGCATCTCCAATGGTTAACCTTTACAAAATCTTTTTCTTTTAAAATATTTCTAATTTACCTTTATATATCTCAAATGTTTATAAATACCCCCTATATATAATTTGACAATTTTTTGGAGATCTTACTAAATATAATATTTTTTAAAATCTCTTATACAAAAATATTATAATAATTGGCATTAAATATTATATAATTTATTTATTAACTAATAAAAATATAATAAATAATTTATATACTTCCTCCGATTCAAAATAAGTGATACACTTTTCATATTTTGGTGTATCAAAATAAGTGATACACTTTGAAATTTACCTTATTTGGTAAAAAAAGTGGTCCCCACACCCACTAACTACATACTTTAATAAAGTGAAATGACACATCTACCCTTACTTTTGACTTTTAAAAATCATTAATCTTATATTATTCAAAAAATATGGGACCCATTCTCCACTAACTATCTAATTAATCTAAAATAACCCCCATTTAAAACTTTTGCCTAAAAAAAAATGAAATCCAAAGTGTATCACTTATTTTGAATCGGAAGAAGTATAACATATCTAAGGTTTAAAATGAAATGTTATTAAACATAGGGGACTAAAAAAGATAAATATTAAAAGATGGTTAAAAGGTTTAGTAGATAATAAGTCTTTGCAATAAGGTTTTCAAAAAGCTAGGTATTCTAATGGTAAAAAGTCTTTCAAATACTTAATATAATAGTAATAAGCTTTAGAAAAAATTACCATTGGAGATGCTCTAAAAACGTGGACCAATCATATCACCCTTCTAAAACTAAAGAAAAGTCTCTGTATTTATCAGTCCCTTACCGAAATTATCCCATCTATTTTAAATATATTAAATCTATTCCCTAAATTATCAACCAGTCATGACAACACTTTTCTTTTATACCCTACACCCCTATACCAATCCCTACCCTATATTATTGTCTTCTTCTTTTATCAAAAGAAACCCATAACAGCCGACAACCTCACTAAATTCCGGCAATCACCTTACTTCCTCCGTTTCTGTTTCATATCTCCGGCGACAACCTCCACCATCTTCCTTGCGTTTTCAGCCTCCGACAACAAGGAACCTTCGGCCACACCATCATTGTCTAAGGGATCCGGGTATAGCAGTTGGGTTTCCTCTGAAGAGGATCCGGGTGTGTGGGGAGGGGCACGACGCTTTACGAGGAAAACAAGTGTGGCAGTGGGAAGATAGGGGATCCGGGTTTAGCAAGGTAAGTTAGCATTATTTTTGTAAAGCTTCCAAAAATTGCATTATTTGTGGCAAATCCAAGACCAACGTTAACCGGTGCTTTCACAAAATTTTAACTGGGGACCATATACAATTTTTACACTAATTTTATTTTATCAAATATTTTTCCACATGGGAGTATCTCACCAAGTGGGGGCCTTGGACCCCCCCCCCCCCCCCCCCCCTAATTGGCTATGGATCCGCCAGTATCCCCATTAGCAATCCAACCCAACCTAACTTTCTCAATAAAAAAACAATTTATCTCTGTTCCACCTACACAATCCAACCTTATTTTTCACACTCATTAACAATCCAACCCAACCCAATCAAACCAACCAATCACAATATTCCACATCCTATTAAAAAATATATTAATAATAAAAAGGAGGTGCCCTTGTTGTTGACCTAGTCCTATCTATCAACCTAAGTCACCTCTTTTGGTGACCCTCTCTCTTTATTTCTTAATATAATATCTGGTGACCCCAACCCTCACACTACCAATGGGAGTAGTCATAAATTATAGTCTAAATTTTTAATTTATAATACATATTATTTTATCTAAAGTTTATAAAATATCATACTTCCACTGTTTCAAAATAAGAGATACACTTTGAACTTTTCCTTATTTGGTAAAATATAGTGGGACTCATACCCACTAACTATATCCTTTAATAAAGTGAAATTACTAATTTATCCTTATTTTTACTTTTAAACATCATTAAACTCACTTTAATCATAATATGTGGGACCCCTCACTCATTAACTATCCAATTTAATCTTCATTACAATCTTTTGCCTAAAAAAATGTGAAAGCTAATTTGTATCACTTATTTTGAAACGGAGAAAATATTATAATTTATTTCTATTTTGTATAGATTTTTAACTCTAGTTAAAAGGATTTATTTTTCAAAAAATCAGTTTTTTAGAAGCCCAAAATAAGCCCATATTTTAATTAAAAGCCCAAAAGACCCTAATTTTTTATACCCTAGTCATCATCTTCTACCTCTCATTCTCTCTTTCTTCCCCACAGCATCTCCATTTTTTTCTACTGCCAAAAAACCATCCCCCTTATCATCAGCTTCTTCAAACCATCGTTCAAAGGAAAAAAAAAACCCTCGAAACTCGCACTCCACACCCATTGCTCGCCGTTCCCGTGGCCACGCTTGTCACACCCCGCCAAAAATGAGTTTTACGTCATTTAAATGTTTTGCGGAAGAGCGGGGGTGTAACGTTCATGATGCCATAGCAAAAATTAAGTAAACAAATAACCATGCAATAACAAATGAAAAATAGTTTTACTTCTTAAAAATGGAAGGTTTCCAAAAATAGCAGTTTCCTAAAATAGAAATTGTTTGAAAATGAAATGATTGCTCGTAAATTTAAATGTTTTATTCATGGCTCACGACAATGCACTTGCTCATATCCTCCAGTTCCACTGAGCACCTAATTACCAACAAAACATAACGTAAAAGGGTCAACAAATAATGTTGAGTGAATCCACAAAGTTTGAGTGTTTATGTTGAAAATATATTGTTTGCTGCCCAAAATGTTTGTTGATAAAATAGTTTTATGACTGAAAATATATAACTTTAACACTTGAAATGTTTTGTAACGTAAGTATGAAAATGAAAGGTAATTGTAGAAGAACTACAATTACAAGTTTCAGAAATGTAAAATGTGTTGAATAAGTTTGTTAAGTTTGACATCGCATGACTGTTATCCCCAACAGGTAGCTAGTATATTGAGTTAATATACCAACCCATAAGTCCACAATCAACACTTAAACTCCAGTATGTTATCGTTCTTTTATGGATATACACTCCCAAAAGATGTCTTGGATAACTAAGTTATGATCAACATTTTTCAGCACCAATGGGAACCCATCCCTGTGTAATGCCTCTTCATCATCCGAAGAAGATGATGATGATGGTGTAACTGGCCTTGGGGGTTGAGATGATGATGCCTTCGTGGAAGTCCTTGTCTTTCTCTGTTTATCACAAATAAAAAAAAATTTAATCATTAGAAGTGTTATTGAACAAAAAAATTGCCAAATAAATAACGAATTGATAAAAATTTTCTACTTTTAAATCCCAATTTTCCGTACCCACACTTAGTTGTTAAACTAAGTGTGAACTATGTAAAAGCTTACCAATTTTCCTTACCCACACTTAGTTGTTAAACTAAGTGTGAAACTATGTAAAAACTTACCAATTTTCCTTACCCACACTTAGTTTTTAAACTAAGTGTGACATTATTCAACACTTATAATGATTGTTTTACCCATTAAAATCTGAAATTATATGAACTTGTGACGTAATTATCAAAAACTTGAACCCAATTTTAATAAAATTTTAGCCACAATGTGTAAACTTGACAAGTATTTCTATTATTTATACAAAATTGAACTCATTAACACAATGTAGAAGATTTAACAAGCAAAATATATGAAATTTTTGGGTTTTTGACAAGAACATGTCCTAATTCATAGGTTTTCTTCCTAAAAAGCAAAATTAAGCCCTAAAATTTCGAATTTTACACTAGGGTTTTGTAACAATTCGACTAACTAACAATCTATGGCTTGAATCTCCAACTAATCAAGGAAAATCGGAAGAATATAGCAAGAATTCATGATTTTCGGGTTTTGGCAAGAGCACCCACAAAAATCTAAGATTTATGCCCTAAAAGATGAATCAATGGAAGAAAAGAAGGGTATACCAACCTTAGATGCCATGGAGATGAAGAAAGATGGAAGAAATCAAAGGAAATCGGTCGGATGTGAGGTTTGGGGCCGGAAAATCGCGAAATCGCTGCTAGAGGGTTAGGGTTTTTTGCGTTTTGCTGTTCTGGAAAGAAAGGGGATCTGTTTATACCCGCTGGAGATCGCGTCGCTATCTAGGATAGCGGCGCTATTTATCGCGGACCCCCTCAATTTGGGTTTAACCGGGTCGGATAGGATAGCGAGACCGAATGAAAGATCGTGCCTCTATTTCCCAAATAGCGACGCGATACCTAACGCTATTTAAAGTTTAAACGCTATTTCGGGTTGCTGTTTTGGTTTCGATTTGGCCAGATAGCGCCGCTATCTAGGTTAGCGACGCGATCTTTAAAAATTTTTAATTTTTTTTTTAATTTTTAAACAGAAAGGGGAAAAAACTAAACACGGGTTGCCTCCCGAGAAGCGCTTCATGGATTTACGAGTCTAGAGCTTGACTCGGTGTTGCTCTTCTTACTTGCTTTTCTTCATCGAGGCGAAATGCACAACCTCTCCTTCTTTCTCTTCTTCATCAATTCCCTCGTGGTATTGTTTAAGACGGTGTCCATTTACACTAAAATGACCACCCTTCTCGGTAACAAGGTCAACATATCCCGATGTGTGTTGTTTGACAACTGTGTATGGACCAACCCATTTTGACTTTAGTTTTCCATGCGAAAACTTATATCGAGATTGATATATTAAAACCTTATCACCCGCCTCAAAATACTTATGAGTCTTCAACTTCTTATCATGCAAATGCTTACTCCTTTCTTTATAAATCTGGGAGTTCTCATACGCATGAAATCTTTCTTCATTGAGCTCGTTGAGTTGATGACTCCTTTCCGTCCCTCCTAAGATAGCATCCATGTTACATTCCTTGATTGCCCAATATGCTTTGTGTTCAATCTCAAAAGGAAGGTGACAAGCTTTTCCATACACCATTCGGTATGGTGTGTATCCGGTAGGAGTTTTGAAGGCGGTTCGGAATGCCCATAAGGCATCATCAAGACGTTGAGACCACTTTTTGGGATTTTTCACAATAGATTTTTCAAGAATACTTTTCAAGGCTCTATTAGTGTTCTTGACTTGACCACTCGTTTGTGGGTGATAAGCCGTTGAGAACCGATGGTGGACACCATATCGTTGGAGAGTTTTCTCCATGAGATGATTTGCAAAGTGGGTGCCACGATCGCTAATAAGAGCCCTTGGGCATCCGAAACGACAAAATAAGGATCTCACGAAATTAACTACAACTCGGGCATCATTAGTTGGTAATGCTTTAGCCTCGGCCCATTTAGAGACGTAGTCAATTGCCACAAGTATGTAGTTGTTGCCGTGAGAACTTGGGTATGGTCCCACGAAATCGATGCCCCACACGTCGAATATCTCACAAACTTGGATGCCATGCTGGGGCATTTCATCCCGTTTGGAGATGCTTCCGGTACGTTGACATGCATCACATGTCTTGACTAATGTGTGGGCATCTTTGAAGATGGTCGGCCGGTAGAATCCCGCATCTAACACTTTCCGAGCGGTAAAGTTTGGTCCGGAATGACCTCCGGTAGGTCCTTTATGACATTCGTTGAGTATGTCCTTTGCTTGATCACCGGAGACACGTCGTCTATGCATGAGATCGGCAACAACTCGGAAAAGATACGGGGGCTCCCAATGGTAATGCTTAAGATCAGAAAAGAACGTCCCCTTTTGTTGATGGGTCATCCCTTTCACAAGAACACCCGCCGCTAGATCATTTGCAAAGTCGGCGAACCATGGGTCATTTTCCTCGGTGTCTTGTAAAGCATTTACGGCCTCGAGGAATTCTTCAGGAAAAGTATCATCAATCTCATTCTCATTAAACTCCTCAAGATGAGGGTTCTCGAGACGGGATAGATGATCCGCATCAAGGTTCTCCGCTCCCTTTTTGTTCTTGATCTCAATGTTGAATTCTTGTAGGAGAAGAATCCAACGAATGAGTCTTGGTTTAGCGTCTTGCTTGGCGAAGAGGTATTTCAATGCAGAGTGATCCCTATAGACAATGGTTTTAGATAGAACCAAATAAGGACGGAATTTGTCAAACGTGAAAACCACATCTAAAAGCTCTTTTTCGGTGGTGGTATAATTCGCTTGAGCACCAGTGAGTGTTTGACTAGCGTAATATATCGGTTGAAAATGATTGTTCACACGCTATCCCAACACCACACCGAGTGCGTAATCACTCGCATCACACATGAGTTTGAATGGTAAATCCCAATCGGGAGATACCATGATAGGAGCATTCGTGAGACGGTCTTTCAAAAGATCGAAGGCCTCCACACACTCGGAATCAAACACGAAGGGTGTGTCCTTCTCAAGAAGATGGGTCATGGGCTGGGTTATCTTGGAAAATTCCTTGATAAACCTACGGTAGAAACCCGCATGAACGAGAAAGCTTCTCACTGCTTTAACATTTGAGGGTGGAGGGAGTTTAGAAATAACGTCAATTTTGGATTTATCGACCTCCAACCCTTGTTTAGAAATTTTATGTCCCAATACGATGCCTTCACGCACCATAAAGTGATATTTCTCCCAATTAAGTACGAGATGTGAATTCTCACACCTAATGAGAACACGGTTGAGACTGTCGAGGCACGAATCGAAGGAATTTCCAAAGACTGAAAAGTCATCCATGAAAACTTCCATACAATCCTCGATCATGTCTTGGAAGATGGATGTCATGCACCGTTAAAATGTGGCAGGTGCATTACATAACCCAAATGGCATCCTTCTATATGCAAAGGTACCGAACGGACATGTGAAGGTGGTTTTTTCTTGGTCCTCGGGATCGATGAGGATTTGAAAGTAGTCAGAGAAACCGTCCAAGAAACAATAGAAGTTATTTCCGGCTAGTCTCTCTAACATTTGATCAATGAAAGGTAGAGGAAAGTGATCCTTGTGAGTTGCATCATTGAGTTTTCGGCAGTCAATGCACACTCGCCACCCCGTGACAGTTCGAGTTGGAACAAGTTCATTTTGATCGTTATGAACAACTGTCATCCCTCCTTTTTTCGGAACCACTTGGACCAGACTCACCCATGGACTATCTGAGATGTGATAGATGAGACATGCATCAAGCAGTTTTAAAACCTCCTTTTTGACCACATCTTTTATATTCGGGTTCAACCTTCTTTGACTTTGTACACTTGGCATGAAATTGTCCTCCATGAGGATTTTGTGTGTACAGAAGATAGGGTTGATACTCGGTATGTCCGCGGTTTTCCAGGCAAGGGCCTGTTTTTGAGATTTCAGGATATTCAGTAATTTGGTTTTTTCGGTAGATGATAAGTTCGAAGAGATGATGACTGGTAGTTCAGATTCTCCTTGTAGGAAAGCATACTCTAAGTGGTCAGGTAACGGTTTAAGCTCTAATGAAGGGACATTGGGCTCTTCTGGGTCATTCCCGACACCTAGACTAAGCTGTTTTTCAGCAACCAAGATTATGGCACTGGCAGTGTTCAGAAAGGGTCTCCCTAAGATGAGAGGGACATTGGGCTCTTCTGGAATATCTAGGATAACAAAATCAGCAGGAAATATGAGCCTATCAACTTTTACTGGGACGTTCTCTGCTAGTCTAACACTCATCCTAGTCGGTTTAAGATATGTTAATCCTAATTTAAGGTACATCGACAAGGGCATTAAATTTATGCTAGCTCCTAAGTCTGCTAGTGCTTTACAGGGTGGTAAGTTATCTATAAGACATGGCATAATAAAACTCCCTGGATCGCCTTTCTTTGGAGGCATGTTTGGTTGGAGGATAGCTGAGCATTCCTCACTAAGTACTGCTGACGACGCCTCCTCACTCAGTGTCTTGCTAGATACCAAATCCTTGATGAACTTTCTATAATTCGGCATACCTGCTAACATGTCAACCAAAGGAACGTTAATGCGCACCTGTTTTATCATGTCAACGAACTTACCGTATTTCTCTTTAAGCTTTTCTTTCCTCAATCGCTGAGGGAAAGGGACCTTCGGTGTGTACGAGTTCGTTGCCTCTGATTTAGTGAACTTATGCGTCTCCTTTGGTTTTACATTCTCCTGCTCTTTTGGAGTTTCAATCTTCTCCATAGCTATCTCCTCTTCATCACTTTGAGTCTCCTCATTAACATGTGCATCACAAGAGTTTTCATCAGTATTTAATACAGGTGAACTTACCGTTTTACCACTTCGAGTGGTGATGGCTTTAACATTCTCGAATCCCCGTTTAGGATTATCTTGTGTACGGGGTGGTAGACTTCCTTGTGGATGTTCCTGTAAAGTCTCAGCTATTCTACCCAGATTCATTTCTAAGCTTTGAATCGCTGCTTGCTGGTTTCTGATAATTTGATCGTGTTCTTCAGCTTTCTTGTCTTGTTTTTCCATGTATTACTCGAGCAAAATTTCCATTGAGGATTTTTTCCCTTGACCTGCAACATTCTCTCGCGGTGGTTGATTTGTCTGATTATCACGTTGGAAACCAGGGGGTTCGAGTTTCTAGGGGGATAGTTATTGTTTTGGTTATTATTGTTATAACCTCTATTGTTGTTGTACCCCTGATTGTTGTTGTTGTACCCTTGATTTCCACCTTAATAATTATTTCGGTACCCATTGTTGATATAATTCAACTCCTCCTCTGCTGACATTGGTTGCTGTTGTGTGCAGTCTTTGGTGAGATGTGGTCCTTTGCATTTGTCGCACCCAACCTGTATGGCATGTAGACAACTAGTTATTTTATCTAATTTTTGTTCGAATGCTTGTTGACTGTTCTTTAATGCGGCCACTTCATCATTCTGTCTATCGTCCACCAAATTCACTTGTCCAACTGGTCTGTCAGTCTGCCATTCCATACTGTTCATGGATAGGTCTTCAACGAGTTGATATGCTTGGGTTGGAGTTTTGTACATGAACAACCCACCACTTGAGGAATCGAGGAGGGAACGAAATGTGTAATCCAATCCCCTATAAAATATGTGTACTATGTTGTTTTTCTCGAAACCGTGGTTTGGGCACTTCCTCAATAGGCCTTTCAACCTTTCCTAAGCATCCGTCAACTTCTCACCTGAATCCTGCATAAAAGCCATAATATCATTTTGTAGTTTGTCAGCCTTAGCAGGTGAAAAATATCGAGTGATAAAGCGACTTCGGAGTTCATCCCAAGTCGTAATTGACCCCGGCTCTAATGATTTAACCCATTCTCTTGCTTCCCCAGTTAAACTGAAGGGAAACAATCTGAGTCTCATAGCATCCAACGACACGTCTCGTTGTTTGAACAGCTCACAAATTTCCAAAAAGTTCTCGAGATGTCTGTTAGGATCATTGCATAATCTGCCATCGAAGTTCAGATCCCGCACCATACTGAGGAATTGACCTTTAATCTCGAAGTTGATATTGTTCAATTCTGGAACTGTGATAGATGGAGTAGGGGGAGTTGGTGGTGTCTGTCTAATGTTCCACATGGGTTGCTCCTCTGGAGCATTTTGTTGATCTCCCATCTCAAAAATGGGGTTGTTAATACTTTGAAAGTGAATTGACTTTAGGTATTGCGCTGCTAAAACTGCTCTACATCGCTGGCGAAGAAGTCTCTCTGGCTCAGTATACGGTAATATCGGATCAGAGTCAGAGCTACGAGTCATACACCTACAAAACCTCAAGACAATTGTTAAAAACGCAACTGTTTACTAGAATCAATAAAAATAAAATAACTTATCCAAAAATAAATTCTTAGACAAGGATCGATTAAAAGATTAGTTCTAATTTACTAATCACGCAACTGTTCCCCGGCAACGGCGCCAAAAACTTTATGTGTGAAAACCAGTTATAAAATAATCACCTAAATACGCCTTCTCTAGATTACCACACTCTTAGGCAAGTATGACCTAATCGTGAGTAATACAGTTCAGGTAAGTACTTCGGGTATATTCGTTTCCGCAGGGAACAGTTATGTTGACTAAATAATTTAACACTAATAATTTAATCTAAGTGAATGCATAAAGTAGGGGTTTTGATTTGAAACTAAGTAATTAAATAAATTGATTAAAAGTAACTTTGAGCTTTTGAAAACTGAAGTAAATTGACAAAGTAGTAAGACTGTGTTCAAATATGAGAGGGAATATTCACTATGATCGATTCCATCTAGTTCTAGGTTTGGTTGGTTAAGTCCCGATTTAATTGGTATTCTAGAAGTCAGGTAAGCAGTGGTCTCTAGGTTCCTACAATGGCCATAGAAATAAATTCCTAAAGAATTATACCATAATCACACTTCGGTTTGTTAATTATATCTAGGTTCGGATTTCCGTCGCCTTCTAATCTAGAACTTGGTCGTTACTAAGATTAGACTCTTGATTTCACCTAGGTTATTGATGTTTAAACTCGAATCCCTAAGTCTAGTGGATTGCCAACTACGTCACCGGAATGAAAAGTTGAAATAATTATTAACTAAATTTGCTAGTGGTCACTCAACAAAACAATTAATAATCAATAGTTAAAACAATCAAACATTTAAGATTTAATCAAAAGGATCCTTGATATATAAATAAGTGTTCAAAACCAATGTTAAAATCCTAAAAATACCAAACCTAAATCCTAGATTTCATCTAATCATAGCGAATATTAAATGCTTAGCACATAGACATGCTAAACATCACAAAACAAACGTAAAAGTTCAACAAAACAAACATAATAAAGATAGTAATGATTTTAGAACCAATGATATGAATGGAATTGAAGATCTTGATGCTTGAAACCCCTTGAATTCGTGCACAATAGCTCTCCTAGGGTATTTTTCGGCTACCAATTGGATTAGGTCAAAAGTCCTTAATCCAGATCTGAAATCTCGTTTAAATAAGTGTCAGATCGCTGGAAATCGCATCGCTAATTCCATTTTCGCGTCGCCATTTGGAGTCCCGCGTTAATTCGCGTCGCTATCTCTAAGATAGCGGCGCGATCTGCTCTTTTTGATGGCAAACAACGACTCGAATTCATGTTTTAATAAGAAATAGCGATATAAATAGCAACATAGATAGCGGCGCTATCCTTAGATAGCGGCGCTATCTCTTGAATTTCTGCATTTCTTCGTATCGTGTACCGTTTTGACCCGGTTTTGTCACTTTTTCTTCTATAGCCTGAAAAATACAATGAGTACTACATTTGAGTGATAACATCATGTTCTAATCAATAAACACATACAAAAATAGGTATATTGGCATATAAATATATGTATAAATATGCCAATATCACAAAGCTTAGCACTTGATAACGTAGAGGACTCCTTCACAGACTTCTAGCTTCCTAAACGTAATAACGTTTCTAATTAGACTAAGCTAATGGCACAGGCGACCTATAAATTAAATATGATATGTGTTTGTATTATGTTTTATGTTTTGTGACATCGAGTGAACTAGGGTTAATGTACCTTAATTGGCCTAGATTGACTTAATGGGTCGGCACTTGGGCCAAGGTCCGCCAAGATAGTCAAATGGGCTTGATAAGAATTGAATGGGCTTTTATTTGGGCTACGATTTGCTTATTGGGTCATGAGTTTGATTAGATTGGGCCACGGTTTGGGCTTGGGCCCAATTAGGTTCGGTTTTGGCCAATGGGCCGATTAGGGATTTGGTTTGGTTATACGAATGGGTCAAGTACAAGCCTTGACCCGATTAGGGTTTCTTCGGGTTCTAGGTAACGAATGGGTCGAGTACCGGCCTCGACCCGATTAAGCTTGCGGGGCACTAAAGTTTATGAGTCAAGTTACGGGTCAACGATAGTCAAATGGTCAGCACAAGTCAACTAGGGTTTCTCTAGGGTTCGGCTAGGGTTAGGGTTCCCGAGAAGGGTTAGGGTTTGCGAATAGAATTAAGGTTCCGGATTAGGGTTAGGGTTTTCACATAGATGCGGGTCAACGAGGTTACGGTCAACCCTAGTTTCGGGTTAGCTAGGGTTTGCTGTCACGGGTCATGGGTCGAACAAGGGGAGTTCTGCTAGGGTTTGGTTTCGGGCTAGAGATTTACACAACATGATCTAGTATGGGATCTAGGGTTCAACCATATTACAAAATAATTAGGTTTGGTTTTTCTAGGGTTTTACAATACAACAACAATTCTAGGGTTTATGGTTTGAAAGATTAACACAACGAACATCGAACAGACATACGACACATACATGCATACGTACGTGCGTATGCATGCATGCATGCATGCATCGAGAACAATGGCTAACCGAGACCATATGGCCTTTGGCCATGGTCTCGAGTTCGAATCACAAAACGAAAAAGGAAAAACGAATGAGAAAGGTTCGATTTCATACCTTGCGATCGAACGGAAAGAAAAACAAGTAGGGATTGATTCGAACTCGAGATCGGACGAACAAGGGCTCGAGTTTGGGGTTTGCTTGGCCGAAATTCACAAAAGGGATTACGGTTTCGGTGGTGGTGTTTATATAATGGAGATTATTAGGGTTTAGGTGTAAGTGTTTGAGTCTAACTAGGTTTCGTTTGAAAATTGAATAAGATAAGGTTGACTATGAGGATTTAAAAGAAAACAAGATAAGGCCAACACCCCTTGGGGTGTTTCGGCCGAGCACAGTCACGAAGGGGGAGGGGGCCGGTCACAAAGGTGGTCGGTCAACAAGTCAATGTGTCGGTTTTCCAGAAATGTTCCGTTCATGTCACATTTATTTCATTATGTTTGTTTATTGTGTAAATAATACAAAATTATTATTTTTAGAAATGTTTTAGCTCAAGAGTGTCACCATAAAAAAAATGAAATGTTGTGTTGACTAAAATAGTCAAACATTGATGCATGGTGAAAATATAATGTTTTTGTTGTGTGTTTGGATGCCAGAAATAGAAATGTTTAGAAATGAAAACTTCCTAAATAAAGAAAGTTTAGAAATGAAATGAAATTACATACCAGAAATAACGAGTTGTCACAATGCTCATCCACCACGGCACCCCACGCCGTGTAGGGGGCGGTGTTCCCCCTTGCCACCACGTCGTGGCCAATGGCCACCTCAGCTCCACGCCCACGCCTACTTGCCCATAGCGGTTAGCCTTAGTATGAAATTATAGGAGAAAGAACGTGTTTTGTTAAACATTGTCTTCTATGATGAAAAGATACGAATTCGAATGGGAAATCCGAATTAAATGGGATGGAGCGGGCAGTGGCGGACTTCTTTGGACAACCGAGGGTGCCCGTGCTACTACTCAATTTTCGACTAGAGGTATACATATTTTCGCAGAAAAATAAACCATATATCTGTATTATCGTTAAAAGGCGTTTGGCTACCCTTCACTTATAATTCAACATTTAAAAAAAAATAAAAAAAATTCAAACTTGAAAACCCTAAAATTATTTAAATTATTAGTGAGCTCAAATGCTAATTTAATATAACAAATAAAGCTCATTATCCATTTTATTACAATTTGAATAAAAGAATGCTAGTTTTTCGTTTTATAATGTTTAATGAACCTTTATTTTTTTTAAATTTAATATTATTATATATTATGCGGAAAAAAAATATACTACCCCTTGATATTCTTTATAGGTCCGCCAATGGGAGCGGGATAGACGTAATGCGGGATCAGGGCATTTAGAGAGTTTTCGGGGTTCCGGGTAGTGACCGGAGATTCCCCACATCGCCCGGATTAAAATTTTAATATATTTCATATATTACATATATTGTATTTGTGTGAATAGGTGAACAATTTTTAGGACAAAAATGGGGATGTGGATAAGGATTGGGGCGGGGTTCTTATCGTGTTCAGGGACATGATGATCACATGATGATCTGCCCCACCCTGAACCCGTCGATTTATATTCAGAGTTTTACAAATTAAATTAGTCTTAAATATGAAGTTGATTTGCACACTACATGAAATAATTCATACATTACATAGTAAAATCTTTTAAATAAACTATACAAACACAATAAAATTTCATACACTACATTGTAAAACCTATTAAACAAACTATACAAACACAATAAAACTTTCATGCACTGCATTATAAAACCTTTTAAACAATCTATACAAACACAATAGTGGAATAGTTTATTTGGCATGAAAATCACATTTGAAGAGGTTTATAGTCTTATTGTCATGAACCATTTCATCACAAATCTCGTCCCATTTTTATCTACAAATATATAAATCATCTGAGTAATTATAAAAATATTCCACGTGATTTGCTAAAAATGACGGTGTTGGTTCCTCTTCATAAACTTTTGTTATTCTGGTACATGTAGTTTCAATTTTGTTACGTCTTTAATATTCCTTCTTCCACTTAAATGACCAAAAGGTTTCGTAAAAAGACTAAAAACTTGATTTTTAATTAGCGAGTCACATGAACTATTTTTGTAATTCATTTAAATAATTAATCTTTCATAAATCTTTTAATGAACCAACCACACATCATACCTTACCATGTATCATAGCCATGTTAAAGTTATTTTAGCTCTTTAACATAAATAGGAGTATAATGTTAAGGAGATTAAAACCTAAAGTTGGTCCAACACATGCACTGAACCATTTTAACATTTATAAGTTAAAACGCTATACCTTTGGTGAATGTCCTTTAACATGCTTTTAACACAAGTGACAATATGATGTTAAAACATATTAAAGGTATTTGGCGAATCATTTTAATGAACCACACCGAGTGGTCAAATGTATATGAAATTTAGCGTATTAACCACTCGTTGTGAAAGGGTGGTCCGAGTATAGGGAAGGCGTGATTTTAGGTCCAATTAGAGGATATGTCTGCCACATGGTTTCATGTTGTGTGTCAATTCCTCGTTATAGAATGAGTTTGACAACGTTTGGTTTTAATTATCCCACTTGCATATACATGTCTCTTTATAGTATTATTTTTAGAGTTTTGTTAATGACAGTAAACATGCATACAAGGTTTGTATATTTATTAATAGAGTAATGATCCTAAAATTCACGGGGCTTTCTCTACATTAGTTTTGGCTTCTTATTGACACTGTCATTATCATTTTCCTTATTTTTATAAAGATTCATATAGAGTCTCTACATAATCCAGGCATATATATCATTCGGATATTATTCATCTATACGTTTTGATACAACACTTCACTTTCAAATCGTAAAACAAATATATAGTATATTAGTATTTACTTGTTTTGGAACACTAATAATGCCATGCCTATTCTTCCATATGAATATTTTCTTTCAGAAAGGCTCTCTTCCATATGAGTATATGACTCATATTTAATACTAAATCATTATGTCCATAAGGCGTGCTAAAGTACTAACTTTTTATTTACCTTTTATAACATTAAAAACCTTACTTGACATAATAAAAAATCAATTAAAGCCCCAAGGGCATTTTTTTAGTGCTAAGGGTTTGGAAAATCTTAAAAGGAGGCTATAAATCTGTGGTTATGATTTGTAAAAATTTTGAAATGGCTAAAAATTTCGAACAGTTGTCTTGGTAATCCTTTGGTGAATATGTCGGCATATTCGTAAGCAGCTGGAACGTGTAGAACCCGAATATGACCGATCTTGACTTTTTCTCTGACAAAGTGGATATCAATTTCGACATGTTTTGTTCTTTGGTGTTGAACTGGATTGCCGGACAAATAAACGGCAGACACATTATCACAATAAACAACACTGGCTTTTCGTAAAGGTTCATGAAGTTCAACTAGAAAGTTACGTAGCCAACTAGTTTCAGCGACAGCATTAGCAACCCCTCTGTATTCAGCTTCTGCACTAGATCTGGAGATTGTTGTCTGTCGTTTTGAGGACCAAGTGTAACACCCGTATTTTTAAAACATCATTTAAATCATTTAAAATACAATTTCCCAATATTTGTCACATTGTCCAAAATACAGTTTAACAAAAACTTTAAAACTTATATCAGAGTTTACAAAAATACGGTGTCACCAAGTATATCAAAACCATAGGCAACGGGATCTACCTAATAGCTCCCGAGCTAAACATCTCTAGGCCACTTCTAGTGCAACCTTCTAACACTTCAAACCTGTACCAGAGTACACAGCCACAAACAAACGTAGTACGTGAGACAAAATAGTCTCGTGAGATACATGGGTATTAGACCCAAATAACAATAATAATCGTTTCATAATTAGATATATACGAACATATATATACATATACTACATCATTATAAGCTAGCCACCCTATAGTGACCCTATCGTTCCAATGCTTTCCTAGCAATCATATCTAGTTATCGGGTTGCCCCCGAACTAACTAGAATCTCAACATATCTAACTATCGGGTTGCCCCCGAACTAGCTAGAACTCCAATATATATCTAGTTATCGGGTTGCCCCCGAACTAACTAGAATCACAAACATATCTAACTATCGGGTTGCCCCCGAACTAGCTAGAAGCACTATCCTATCTAACTATCGGGTTGCCCCTGAACTAGCTAGAAACATCACCATGTCTAGTTATCGGGTTGCCCCCGGACTAACTAGCATCACATCATCTCGTTCTTACCATAACTCATCAGTTATTCCAATCAAAGCCTTCGGCTATCACATCAATCATCAAACAAGTTAGTTATCTAGTAATAACTATATATAACTAGTTCAACGCAGCGTGAACATACCTGTATGGTCCCATAGACCCAATCATAAGCAGCCCACATCTACTTCTACATCTATGAACCCTATGAGGTTCTTACTTACTTATTTCATAAGATACATTTCTTACTTATCGATATCATAATACTTTTATCTCTTCGTTGACTATAATGCATAATTATTACTAGTCACATCATATTCATTTTCATATATATGCGTTCTTTACTTTTATAAGTAAATCTTACCCATAGATACTCATCACTATAAAAACATTCACAATTGCTTTACTAATACATATCTATAATAAAGGCTCATTATACATTCTTTTAATCAATTACTTCATTATTATGGTTCATTAACATAGACTCCATAATTACTTTAATTTATCGTATTTTCCTTCAAATTCATCAATCATACTAGACATATTCTAGTATCACATTCTACGTACTTTCATACATTTTCAATCACTATCTTTATCAAATATTTATTAATAAAGACCCATAAAATATCATATGTATTTTCAAAACTATTTGCTATGTACTCGGTTTAAAAGTCTCATGTACTCACCTTAGCAATGCTTTCCAGATCGCGTTTGTTAACCCGAATCCTTGCTTCACAATTCGGTCAACCTTCCAAGACCTCATCAAATGCCTAATACAATAATCACAAGATTATCAACATCACATACTACTACTATTGTGTCCATCTATCTCTAGATAACACTTATTAACACATTTCCCCCAATTATGGTGATTTACCAAACCCTAGGTTAACCAACCCTTAAGATTCTTATAAATCATAATCATACACTTGTTTCCTTTGATAATATACCATCTTTTAAGTGTATACATCACTTATATCACCATAACCCATAACCCCAAGAACTAGGGTTTCAAACCCATACATCAAAATACATAGATCTTAAGCTACGAAGATCAAAGAGTGAAGATATACCTTTAATCTTCAACTAGGAGTGAGATCTACCAAAGATTTGTGAAGGATTCAACCTTAATCAGTCTCCAAGCTCGGAAATCGCCAAAGAAGAAACTAGGGTTTTGATATGGCATCAAATGAGCCAAAACCCGACTTAAAGCTGCTCGACCATAGTTCACGACGCGATCTATACTTCGCGTCGCTAACTTTCCCTACTCGCAAACTTCGCGATCGCTAACTGGTCGTGAACTACTTCACGCACAAAAGCCCAACCTTCGGTAGACAGTTCCCGATCGGGAACTTATCTTCGCGTCGCTAACTCCTTGTGCAGCCAAGGCTGCACTTTTTCATCCTTGTCTCGGCCCGGTTTCATCCATATCTTTCTCATACAGTGTCCAAATGACATGAAACCAATTCCTACGTTCTCTAAACGATTTATCCTTATTTATCATAATTTTTATAAATTTATTTACAAATTTCGGGTCGTTACACCAAGAGATTAAGTTGTCTCCAAGATATACACAATAACCCGATGTGGATCTACGTGAATCGGGACACCCGCCCAAGTCGGCATCAGAATAAGCAATAAGATTGCGACACGGGGAGTTGATGATTCGGACACCCAATGTTAACGTGCCTTTGATGTACCTCAGAACGCGTTTCATGAAATTAAAGTGAGTATCGCGTGGTGAGTGCATAAATAAACAAATCTGTTGTACCACATAGGATATGTCTGGCCGTGTAAAAGTAAGATATTGAAGTGGACCAGCTAGGCTACATTACAAGGTACCATCGGTTAAGGGCTTACCAGCGGTGGCACTGAGTTTCGAGTTTGTGTCTACCGGGGTGTGGCAAGGGTTGCATGAAGTCATTGATGCTCGTTTGAGAATGTCTTGTGCATAATGTGACTGAGATAAGAATAAACCGTTTTTATCACGTGTTACCGCAATCCCCAAAAAATGATGTAAATCCCCAAGATCCGACACAGCAAACTCGCGTGATAGAGTACGGATGATGAAATTTAAAAATGTGTTTGTTGAGTCCGTAAGGATGATATCGTCGTATAATAAAATATAAGCCATTTGATCCCCTTGACGATATATAAATAAGGAGTTATCACAAGTGCTACTCCTGAACCCATGTATTGTGATGTAAGTAGCGAATCGATTGTACCAAGCCCGTGGGGATTGTTTGAGTCCGTATAAGGATTTTCGCAATCTAAAAACGTGGTTTGGTGTGTTTTTATCGACAAAACCGGGCGGTTGATGCATGAAAACAACTTCGTTTAGATCACAGTGTAGAAATGCATTTTTCACGTCTAGTTGATGTATCGGCCAAGATTTAGAGACTGCGAGGCTAAGCACTATACGGATGGTGGCTGGTTTTACTACCGGGCTAAAAGTTTCATCACAATCTATTCCAACCGTTTGAGATTTACCGTTAACGACCAAACGTGCTTTATACCTTTGTAACGTCCCGTCCGCGTGAAATTTATGGCGGAATAACCACATCCAACGAATAACCGGGCGGTCGTTGGGACGTGGTACAAGCTCCCAAGTATCATTTTCTAATAATTCATTATATTCATCATTCATAGCACATACCCAATTAGGAACTTGGAAAGCCTTAGAGTAGGTGGATGGTACGAGGGAGATGTGTGGTTCGGTAGAGGTGTGTATGTTTAGGGGTTGTCGTGGTTTAAAAATTCCATATTTGGCTCGGGTGATGTTAGGCGGGGGCGGAGGTGGGGGTGGGGGTGGTGGTATATGAGGGGATGGAGGGTTGGTAGGTTGGTGTTGTGGGTGTTGTGGTGAGGGAGGTGGTGGGGTATTCGGTGGTGGGGTGTGATGTGGTTGGGGTGGGTGGTTCGGTGGTAGAGATGGTGGGGTGTGTGGCGAGGGGGGCGGTGGGTGTTGAGGTGGGTCAAGGAATGTGGTGGGGAGGGGGTCGTCTAAGAAGTTATAAGAGTCGGGTGGGGTGGTGTGTGGGTACGGGAAAGAGGTTTCGTCAAAGATGACGTGGCGGGATATGATGACTTTGCCAGTGGTGGGGTTTAGGCAACGGTAACCCCAAAAATTGGTGGGGTAGCCGAGAAAGATGCAGCGGAGAGAGCGTGGCTGGAGTTTGTGAGTTTGTGTGGCGGAAGTATTGGGGTAGCAAGCGCATCCGAAGATACGTAGATGATCGTAGGTGGGGTGGCGAAGAAATAAGGCGTAAGTGGGTGTGAGGGATTTAAGGCTTTTGGTGGGTAGGATGTTGTGAACATATGTGGCGGTGTGAAGGGCTTCGACCCTGAAATTTGGGGGGAGGTGGGCGTGGGTAAGAAAGGTACGTACGATGTCGTTGAGGCGTCGTAACATGCGTTTGGATTTACCGTTTTGGGGTGAGGTTTGAGGACAAGAGAAACGAAAAACAAGGCCGTTAGTGGAGGCAAAGGTTTTACAGTTGTTATTGTCAAATTCTCCTCCTAGGTCGCATTGAAAACTATTAATTTTGCGGTTAAATTGGGTGAGAATAAGTTGGTGAAATTTGTAAAGTTTGTGAAGGTTTCGGATTTATATTTAAGGGGTAAATCCATACGTATTGTGTGAAGTGGTCAATGAGGACAATACAATATTTGTAGCCGGAGTTGCTTATTATTGGGGATGTCCACAAATCACAATGTATAATGTCAAAAGGCGCAAAAGTAGTAGTGGTAGAATCATAAAAAGGTAGTATTTTATTTTTAGCTAATTGACAAGAATGACAAACTATAGAAGGTTTTTGTTTATTACAAGAAATAAATGAACTATTACGAATAAAATCAGAGATAGTGTTTCGAGTAAACGAGCCAAGAGATCGTTAGACAATGTTCCGTAGATCCATTGTAAAACGATGGCGTCAATCTCGGACCATGTATCATAGGCGTCGTCGGTTTTTGCAGGTGGCGGCGTACCGTCAATGTGGTCCAGCACTTTGTATCCTTTAGCGTGGAGTTTGAACAACTTGACCCATGATGAGTAGGTGACCGTCGTACCGTCTCGCACCCGCACTTTGTTTTGGATGTTAGTAACAGTGTAAACGGGATGGAGATTTGTGGGTTTGGGTTGATCACTCGTGCTCGGCGCCATAGCTTTCCGATCGCAGGGTTTTATCGACTTGGGAAGTCGACGGCTAGAGGAAGAAGTCGGCTAGGGTTTGTGGGAGTTTTGCTCTGATACCATAAACATGTTTATGATATGAATATTGAATGAATATTATTAACCAAAGGATCCCTATATATAGGGTATACAAAATACAAAATAGGTAACTAATAAATACAATATATACTCTAACTAAATATAAGATCTACACAATCTAATACATATTTACTAATACTTACATGCAGTCTTATAGTCATTTAGGACTACTAGATTGTTTCTTATTCATTTTATAACAAGCATATTTTTTATTCATTAAAATCAAAATACATGTACAATAATTAAAATACAAAAATCTAAAAATACTGAAATTAAAATTCAAAATTTTAAAATACAATTAATCTTAATTTAAATATTTTTTTGTTTGCATATTTCCTCTTTTGCTTGTTGCTTAACGCCGCATGAACTGGCGACGAACCTTTGGTACTAGTGGAGAGAAATTCCATTTCATTCAACCATATTATGGTATAGTTTCTCTCTTTTAACATGTTGTATGCAACTTGAGCGAATTCTCTTTTCAATCTAAACTCATTTTGCATTGTCTCTCTAAAATCGGTCGACCTACTTCCCCAGGTGTCGGACTAGCTTTCGAAACTACTCTTTTTCGCCTTACGAGATGGTCCGACGGGACGTGGTCTCGTATCTTACCAGAATAGTTCTTCATACTAGTGAGATCAACGGGTTATGGGGCGTCCCATTTTGGATATATTCGCAAGACATCCCAAGCACCAGAATTTATAATTGATTTTTCTGGGCGGACTCGTCACGGTATGCTTG